>CM067337.1:56677500-57187500 GCA_034376525.1 Nicotiana benthamiana
TTGGATACGTATGCGTACGCCAAATATCCAAATATTCTCAAGTGAGAATATGATGGATCCTTTCCAGACCAAATTTTCTCCGGAACATCAAAATTTAATGGTACTGATGGAGATCGGTTGATCAAGTAACAGGCGGCTCTGACTGTTTCTCCCCAGAATGGCTTTGGCAGCTTAGCCATACAGAGCATGCTCCGAACACGTTCCGCGATTGTTCGGTTCATTCTTTCAGCTACACCGTTGTGTTGAGGGGTGCTTGGGACCTTCTTCTCATGTCAAATGCCATATGATCTGCAATAGGCATTGAACTGCCAGGAAGAGTATTCACCTCCATTGTCGGATCGAAGACACTTCAACTTCTTTCCTGTCTCACGTTCCACCATGACATGGAAAAGTTTGAAGTAATCGAACACATGGTCCTTCGTCCGTAAGAAATACACCCAAACCTTTCGAGAAGCATCATCAATGAACGTTAGAAAGTATCGATTGTCGCCGAGTGATTCAACCTCCAAGGGACCGCAAACATCAGAGTGTACCAGACTGAGTAACTCTAATCTTCTCGTTGAAGAGGAATTAAACGAGACTCTATGCTGCTTACCAAACAGACAATGATTGCAAGGATTTAGTACAGCATCCTTGTCCACATTGATAAACTCCTTTTTTATTAGGATAGAAAACCTTTTCTCACTCATGTGGCCGAGTCTCTGGTGCCATAAATTTTGAGAATCCTCCTTTTCTGCAACGTTGAGGCTGCCTGAGCATATCTTCACATGATTCTTGTATAGAGTGCCACAAATATGTCCTCGGGCGACTGTCATAGCGCCTCTTGATAACTTCCATGTGTCTTTACTGAAGTGACTATCATTGCCCTATTTGTCAAGAGCTATTCCTGACAATAGATTTAGCCGAAGATCTGGCACATGGCGGACATCCTTCAAAGTTATTGTGCTCCCGGAACTTGTCTTTATCTTGACATCACCAATTCCGACAATCTCAGCGGAACTGGAATTTCCCATTTTCACAGCTCCAAAGTCACCGGCTTTGTATGTTGTGAAGTATTCCTTGTATGGAGTCACGTGATAGGATGCTGCAGTATCTACCACCCATTCTGTGTCTTCTCGTGAGACGTGAAGGATCTCATCTTGGGTTGAACAATAAGCTACATCACCAGAGATAGTAAATAATGTTTCTCCACCCTTGTTCTTCGGCTGTGAACTGCTCTGGCCTTGCTCCTCTTTCCGTTTGTAGCAGTTCTTCTTCATATGTCCCTCTATTCCACAACGATGGCACTTATATATTGGTTTTCTTCCATCAGTGGACCTGCCCCTGCTCTTGCTTCTGCCTCTCCATTTGCTTTTGCTACTCTATTGTTGCCTCCCCCGGCTTTGTGACAAAGGCATGGGTCTGATCTGTGCCCATCTCCTTTCTCCTTCCCTCTTCACTGAATAGGGCATCCTTGACCATTGATATGGTAAATTTGCCATTAGGGGCTGAGTTGCTGAGTGATACGACCAGCGTTTCCCAACTATCGGGAAGGGAACTGAGTAGTAACAGAGCCTGAACTTCATCGCTAAGTGCCATCTCTATAGACGACAACTGGTTGACCAGGTTTTGGAATTCACCGGTATGCTCGGCAACTGAGGTTTGATTTGTTAGCTTCCTATTGACTAAGCGCCTCATCAATAGGGCCTTATTCCGAGCGGTCTTGGCCTGGTACATGTCTTCCAACTTCTTCCAGAGGGAATATCCGTCTGTTTCTTGTGCAACATGGTGGAAGACACTATGATCAATCCATTGACGGATTTAACCAATAGTTTTTCGATTTGATTTCTTCCACTCTAATTCCTTGGTGGGATCATGATTTTTACCTATCAATTCTATGGATCAAACAAATCTTTACAGCTTAGGAGATCCTCCATCTGAGGTCTGCATAGCATGTAATTTGTGGCAGTAAGTGTAATCACGGCTCTGAAAGATGATGTTGACTCTTTTGTGGACATTTTCATCTTACAAAATAATTTTTCAACACGATCGAGGTTGAATCTTTAAATACGGAGTTCACCGTTGCGGCTGGAACGGTCGAAAATGGTGGAATTGACACTTTGTGGCTGAAATTCCACAATAGGGGCAAAACTGTAGTTTTTGAAAGTTGAGGGACGAATCTGCAATTTCAGAGAGTTTACTGGTTCGCTACAGTTGACTGGTCGTCTTCTCCGGCAAAATTTCCGGCGACGGTTGTCTTCTCTGGGGAGTTCCCGGCGAGCCTCTGGCAAAGTTGACCAAACTGTGACCGCAATTTCTGGGCTCGTTTGAACTCCGATTAGGTTGTTGTTTGGTGCGTTGGACTCCGTTCGACAAGACGAATCCAATGGCGCCGTTGGAATTGGATTTCTAGCAAATCTCTGAAAAACCCAAATTTGGCCCATCATCTAAAAACTCGATCAACGCCTCTAACCTGGCTCTGATACCACTTGTGGGGTATGTGGATCGATTGAGCGTTGGTAAAAGAAAATTTGAGAGAAAAACAACATCTATTACTCACCAGAATAGATTACACGAGTATTTACAAGATTGATAAAAACTCTGAAAACTCACAAACTAGGATCACTCTCTAGGATCGCTCTTGTTCTCACTCTTCTTGGTGATGAACAGTCTAATTTTTGTGATGACATACAATAAACGCAAGCACCTCTATTATAGTAAAAATGGTGAGGGTTTTTTGTGGAAATTCCCGTGTGAATAAGGAAGCTTCCCCTGGAGGCTATGGTTGGCTTGTTCAACCATTATGGGCTGCAACTTGTTGGAGGCTTGTCAAAGTTTGCTAGTTTGAACATCTAGAAGTACGGCTGGAAGTCATCAGATCCCACGAACTTTATTCGAACCTCATCCTCTCAAAATTTTCTATCCTAATTAACGTTCTCTTGCCGTGTAATAGTGAGGAAAGTTGAACCCTTTCTTTTATTTATTTCTCTACAAATGTTGTTATGAATATAAGGGTACAGTGTATATAGGTGATTTTTTAAAAGGTATTTTTACGCCCTATAGAAAACTATAGTACCCTATTTATATAAAATAAATATCATTTTAAAATATTACCTTATATAAATATCTTTTTTTTTATTTTTTTATTTTTATTTTTTTAATATAACTGTCATTTTCATTGATCTCAAAAAGATATGTACATCAAAGGTCCCTAAGTAGTAGTTTGGACTTACTACTACATTTTACAAGTAACCTCTCTACTATCTTAGCTATTTATACACAAGTACCATAGCATTAAGCATGTAATTTGCAGCAGCTAAGGAAAAACATTAAGCTGTCTTAAACCATGTTGCCAGTGTTTACAATTCCTGCCTCGAATGTGTAGAAGTAAGGCAATCTCTCTACATGGAAATTCCTCCACAAAAGCATCCCCTGCAAATCGAATGTGGTTTCTTTCTCTCCTAATGAGTGCAGTAGTAGTGACAAATGCAGAAGCTGTGATTGCATTCTGCCACAGTCTATATTTTGCTTTTCTACAAATACAACGAAGTTCAGTTTCATAACAACCTAATGTTCTGGAATGTCCCAGCCAAACACATATTCTGGACCACAATTTGTTGGTTATAGGACACTCAAAGAATAGGTGATTGAAGTCTTCAACATTATTCTTGCAAAATACACAGGTTGCTGGAACTTGAATGCCCATATTCTGCAGTCTATCTACTGTAGGAAGTCTATGATGCGCAGCTAACCAAACAGTGGACTTATGCCTAGGTAGGACATTAGTGATCAGCATCAAGTTCTTCCATTCAACCTTATTGAAACTTGCCAGCATGGTGAGATAAAGTGACTTGATATGGAACTTGTCCAGCCTACATACACTTTGCAGTCTACTAGTTAGATCTCCCTGAAGCTTATGACTCTCCAGTATCATAGTTCTACTTTCCAGCACCTTTCTGACAACCCAAGAAGCTGATTTTGGGATGTTGATTGTGGCAATGTTACCTTGCTTTATGTAATAAGCATGAACCCATCTAACCCATAAGCAGTCTTTCTTCCTAGACAAGTCCCATAGCAACTTAGTTATGGCTGCTTTGTTCCACACAGTCAAGTCTAGGATGTTAAGACCTCCAACTGATATTTGTTTGCACACTTTGTCCCAAGCCACCAGTGCCCTTGTGGATATATTTACTTTGCCAGTCCATAGGAAGGTTCTGCATATAGTTATATCCTACTTATAAGAAACCATATATGTTATTTAATCCTACTTTTAAGGCAACATATATGCTATTTAATATTATTCTCTCTCCTTTTTACTAATTTCTCTCACCAAATACAACACCATTTTTAGCCCTTGTTCCGTTCCTTTGATTGCATTTTACATGTGTCCCCATTGTTTATTGATTACATCTGTTTCAAATTTTAAATCAAAAAGAAATTTGTTAGTTCGAACAGTGATTGGTTTGTGGCCTTGTTTTGCTTGATTTCATCCCTATTCCTGTTGGAAGAAACCCTTGGCTTCCGGACTTCCCCTTGTAAGTTGGTTGGGGGTCCTCGTCTTCCATATTGGGTTCTCTTTTACATGCCCTTAGTTATTATTTTTGTCCTGATTTCCAATTCAGGGCTTGCCTTTTGGGAACATTGTGGGAACAATTAGCCTGCTTGGGCTTAACCTTTCCAATCTTTATTCGCCTCTGTGGGCTCTCGACTTTGAAATTCTTTTCTTTCTACATTCCAGCTTTTGAAACGTCAACCATCATGATCATCCGGGATTGGCTAAATGCGCTTGCTGATGCCGGATATTCCTTTTGGTTCTTGCCAGGAGAAAACCCGTGAGACTGGTCTTACTACCTTCTCTTGCGGAATAGTCAGGAAATTAGAGTTAAACCGAAAAGGAGTGGGAGAAAGGCAAAAGAAAAACACATGGTTTTCGAGAGGAATGTCCCTTTTTGAGAAAAGGGAAAGACTTATTTGGGTGTACGTGCCGACTTTAAATGGAAACAACATGCTTCTTGGACTAGATGCCCGACCCAGATCCATTTCTGCTTTTTGATTCCAATCTTTCAAAACCATGGAAACTTGTTCAGACTTGGAAGGTAATATTTCCTCTTTTCGGCCGACGACGCCCTTTGCGAGTTTTCGCCAATCGGCCTCTCTCATTTCTCTTCTCCCGTCGCCCGATAGTGCTCTTTGCGAGTTTTCACTAAATGGACTCTCTCATTTACTAATCACCATCGCCTTATGGTGCCCGAAGGTTTTCACCGATAAGACTCTCTTAATTTATTTCTCTCAAATTGAATTATGCCGAATCCCATCAATGGTGTTTGCCACGTCCCTGTTTTGGCCAATTGATCGGAAGGACTTAGACCAGGCTCTTGAGCATGGGAAATTGGATGAAAATTTACAACATTGGAACAATTATGGAGGGTTTATGGCCGAATTAATACGTTTCTTCCCCTGTTTTATTTCTTGGGGAACTTGGGTTGTATTTTGATATGACTGAACCTCGGGGAGAGGCTGCCTACGTATCCTTTCGGAATCAAGTCAGACGTAGTTCAGGAGTGTTTCCTAGACTAAATTGTTTGTTGTCTCTTTTGTTTTCATCATTTTTTTTCTTCTTTATTTTTCCTTTTATTTTTCTCTTTTCTTAAAAATTATATTGAATAGAAATTCTGGGTTCCAAAGAGGCTAAACAAAGAAATGCAATCGGCTCGAGGGGTTTGCGAAGGATTGGTAGTGTTTAGGGTAGCGGGAAAGAAAGCCTTCCTCATTTCAACCGGCCGGAACCATTGCGGCAGAGAGTTCAAACGTAATACCTTTTTACTACTTCTGCGTTCACTGCTTACGTTGCCCAGGTACAATGCTCCTTTGGGTAGTATCTTTCTGATAATATACGGAACTTTCCCATTCAGAGCAAACTTTCCTTTAGCTTCCTGATGATGAGGGAGAATACGCCTCAACACCAGATGTCCGACTTCAAATTTCATGTGGCGCACTTTCTTGTTATAAGCGCGGGCCATTCTTTATTAGTATAACTACCCGTGATAAACCGCACCAATTCGTGTTTCATCAATTAATGGCAGCTACTCTAAACGAGTCTTAACCCACGCGCTATCCTCAATTTCTATTTCAACAGTTACCCGGAGTGAAGGAATTTCTACCTCTGCGGGTATGACGGCCTCAATCCCATAGACTAGTAAATACAGAGTTGCCCCTACCGATGTACTCACTATGGTGCGATATCACAGAAATGCAAAAGGAAGATTTTCATGCCTTTGTCTTGAGCTTTGAATCATTTTTCTCAAAATCTTCTTGATGTTCTTGTTAGCTGCTTCGATGGCACCATTGGCTTTGGGCCGGTAAGGGGCGGAGTTTCTATGTGTTTTCTTAAATTGCTTACGTATTTCTCCCATCAGACGACTATTCAGATTGGCCGCGTTGTCTTTAATGATGGTTGTGGCAATTCCGAAACGAAAAATGATGTTGCAATACATAAAATCCACCACAGCTTTCTTGATGACCGACGTGATGGCTTCAACCCATTTTGTAAAGTAGTCAATAGCAACCAATATGAATCTATGTCCATTTGAGGCTCTTGGCTCAATCGACCCAATGACATCCATTCCCCAGGCAGAGAATGGCCAGGGTGCTGACATAGGATGGAATTCGATTGACGGTGCATGAATCGAATCATCGTGCACCTTACATTGATGACATTTCCAAACAAAACTGAAGTAATCTCTCTCCATGGTCATCCTGTAATACCCTGCCGGAAGGATTTTCTTTGCCAGTACATACCTATTCATATGAGGTCCACACACTCCTGTGTGTACCTCATGCATAATTCTCCCGGCTTCCTCGGTGTCAACACATCTCAGCAAGTTGAGATATGGGGCCCTTTTGTATATGGTATCACCACTCAAGAAGAAACTACTCGCGTGTCGTCGGATGGTTTTCTTTTCCTCCCTGGTAGCCTGCCCGGAATACTCTTGTGTCTTCAAAAATTTCTTGATTCCATAATACCAGGGCTGGGTGCTCGATTCTACCTCAGTCACATTGCAATACCTATGCCTTTCCTTTATTTGAATTTCCAAAGGATCGACGTAGGCATTTCCAGGGTAAACAACATCAGGCCAGAGTTGCGAGTGCGTCTGCTAGCTCATTGTGACAACGAAAAATGTACCTGAATTGTAATGACTTGAACCATTTGCTGAGATCCTCCATATGTTGTTGATAGGGATGAGTTTAATGCCTCTTGTTTCCCACTCTGATTTAGCACGTCGAATGATCAAATCTGAATCCCAAATGATAAAAAATTCCTCAACATCTTGGTCAGTGGCCATGTTCATGCCCATGATGCAAGCCTCGTATTTAGCTGTATTATTAGTGCAGAAAAACCGGAGCCTTGCTGTAGCCGGGTAATTTTGACCGGTGGGTGAGATTAAAATTGCCACAATCCCTACGCCTTTCGCATTTACTGCTCCGTCGAAAAACATTTTCCAAGCAGAGATATCTTCAGATGTTACTTCCACCGAATTCACTTCTTCATCAGGGAAATAGGTATTCAAAGGTTGATATTTATCATCAACTGGATTCTCAGCCAGATGATCGGCTAATGCTTGAGCCTTCATTGTGGTACGAGTGACATAAACTATGTCGAACTCGGTGAGCAGGAATTTCCAATATGCCAATCGCCCTGTGAGCATCAATTTTTGGAATATATACCTCAACGGGTCCAGTCTGGTTATGAGGTAGGTGGTGTGGGCTTACAAGTAATGCCTCAACTTTTGGGCCACCCAGGTCAAGGAACAACAGGTTCTTTCTTGCAGCGTGTATTTGGCCTTTTAACTGGTAAACTTCTTGCTCAAATAATATATGGCTTGCTCCTTCTATCCCGTGACGTCATGCTGCTGAGAATATAACCAAAAGAGCTCTCCAGGATTGTTAAATAAACAAAACAATGGCCTTCCCGGTTCCAGCGGGACTAAGACTGGTGGGTTGGACTGGTAGTTTTTGATTCTGTCAAAAGCCTCTTGGCACTCGTTTCTCCATTTAATTGTTGTGTCCTTTCTCAATAGCTTGAATATAGGGTCGCATGTAGAAGTCAGTTGGGCGATGAATCGGCTAATGTAATTCAGTCTTTCCAACAGGCTCATTACATCCTTCTTGGTTTTTGGAGGATGTAGCTCTCGAATGGATTTTATCTTGGTCGGATCCAGCTCAATACCTCTTCTACTGACAATGAATCCCAGAAGTTTGCTTGATGGGACCCCGAATGCACTCTTGGCTGGACTCAATTTCAAATCATACTTGTGAAGCTTTTCGAAAAACTTTCTAAAATCCCTTACATGATCGCCCTGAGTTTTGGACTTGATAATCACATCGTCCACATATACTTCTATCTCATGGAAAATGTTGGTCATAGCCCTCATATATGTTGCCCCGGCGTTCTTTAAACCAAAAGGCATAACCCTGTAATAGTAAGTCCCCCAAGGTGTGGTAAAGGCAGTTTTCTCGGCGTCTTCCTTATCCATCACCACTTGGTTGTATACTGCGTAACAATCTACAAAGGACTGTATCTTGTTCTTGGCACAATTGTCAACAAGGATGTGGATGTTATTCAAAGAGAAGTTTCCATTGGGACTCGCCTTGTTCAAATCTCTGTAGTCTACACATACTCGGGTTTTCCCATCTTTCTTCGGTACCGGGACCACATTAGCCAACGATGTGGTGTATCGAACCACTTGTATCACCCCCGCCTCTAACTGTTTTGTGATCTACTCTTTGATCTTAGCGTTGATATCAAGTTTGAACTTTCTTTGTCTTTGTTGGAATGGAGGGTATTCGGGGTACGTGGGCAAATTTTGAACCACCAAATTAACACTCAACCCAGGCATATCATCGTAAGACCAAGAAAACACGTATTTGAATTCAAAAAGAAGTTGCACCAGGGAGTCCCGAAATTCTTTATTCACAAGGATGCTTATAGTTTCCCTGGTTTTGCCAGGGCCACCCAAGTCAACTGGTTCGGTATCATATAAGTACGGTTTTTATTTTTTTTTTTCAAAATGTTCCAACTCTCGGTTGATTTTCCAAATAGCCTCTTCTTCATCGTACTCTGGTTCTTGGTTCATTATTTCACAAATAGGCAGCATGTTCGGGTCAGGGCGTGAAGTCCGTGATCATGTCATATTATTTAAGGCCGCATTATTGGAAGTGAAAGAAAAATGAAATAGAAGAAAAACAAAATCAGAAAAAATAGAGGAGTGCAGACGATGAAATGTTGATTTCATTTCTTTGAAACTGCAAGATAACAGGGTTTACATTTTCAATTTAAAGGACAAAATACTAAAGAAAAATACCTGATCTACACTGTGAAATAACTTCTGATGCAAGAAAAGGTGGCAAGGCATGACTACCAAGCCTCCCGCTTCACTGGGAAAGGTGTGGCCTTCCAGTTTTGCAACTAGGCATCTGGTCCCATGTAGATCACCTCAGCAGTGCTTGAGCCCTCTCCAAGCTGGAACATGCCAGCTTTATACAATAATTTTCTCATGGCCCTACATATCTCTTCAATTTCCTCCCTTGTGAAGGTCTCGTCTTTTTCCTCCTCACTGTACTTTGGCATAACAAATGTTTTGTACAAGTAGGGTAGGGGTTGTGGTAAAGCCCATCCATGACGTTTCCTACGGTTGGCCCAAGTTATATCTCGTGGCGTTGGGTGGAATCCTAGCCCAACTCACTTGCCTAGTTTAAACCTTTGACGTATCATCTCTCTTTCCACCATGATTGAGGCATTAGAAAGGAAAGGTTGGGAAATGGTTTGCCTTCTTTGTGTTGATCAGCTACCACAATTTCAAAAGCCTCATAAACTATATGCTCACTTCCCTCTTTAGATTCGAGGTAGGAAACGGAGGGATCACGGTAAATTGACTGTTCATCTTTTCCGTGGACCACAAATTCCTGGTTCTCATGTTCAAATTTCAACATTTGGTGCAGAGTAGAAGGCAGAGCTCTTGCCGCATGAATCCATGGTCTTCCTAGGCGATAGTTGTAGGATGTTTCCATGTCTAATACTTCAAATGTCACTTCAAAATTGACCGGACCGATTGTCAATACTAAGTGAATTTCCCCTATGGTATCTCATTTAATTCCATCAAAATCTCGGACACACACATTGTTGGTACGGATCCTCTCTGTTCCGATTTCCATTCTTTGCAATGTTGAAAGTGGGCATATGTCCACCCCGGAACCTCCATCTATCATTACTCTTTTGACGTAATAGCCTTCGCATTTGACAGTGAGATGCAAGGCTTTGTTCTGGGTATCTCCCTCTAGAGGCAAATCATTCTTGCTGAATGTAACCTTATTAATAGCGAAGAATCTTTCTGCCATTTCTCCAGTGTTCACGAAGGTTTGAACCGACACGTAAGCTTCATTCAAGGTTTTGGCCAACACTTTCTGGTGCTATCGAGAATTCATCAGCAATGATAATAAAAAGACTTGCTCGGGAGACTTCCGGAGATGGTTCACTACCTCATAATCTGGCATTTTCATCTTTCTAAAGAAGGCCTCTGACTCTTCAGCATTTATGGGCTTTTTGGGTGGGAATCGTCTTATGGTGGCATTGTTCACTTCTTCCAGGTCCGAGGTGGCCATTTTGAGCTTCCCTAGTGATCTCTTTGCCTTTGTGTGTTATTATTGTTTATTGTTAATTCCATGGAACTTCAGAAGGGTCTGTCATTGGCTTTTGAGGCGCGTGACCGATTACCACATGCTCATTCCGCCTTGGCGGTTTAATGGGTTCCCGCACCACATAAGCTACTTGGGTACGCACATCGTCCTGTACAACTCAAATCTTCTTGGGGGACTCAGAGATGGTTGTTTTTCTTGATGAGCCCGTGGGATGTAAAGGATGGTTTCCTTGGAAGATGCCGTCTCAGTTTTACTTTCAACCTTCTTCTCTGTTTCCGGGTGCTTGGCTTCACTCATTTCCTTTTATTCAACCTTCTTAGAGGTAACCCTTAGTTTTGTGTCTGCATCAGCAATGGCTATTATGGCTTTCAAAGCAAGGTCAAATTCTTTGTCCTCACAAATCATCCCGATGACTGGCCTATTGTTATGAGCCGATAACGGGTTATTGGTTATTTTCGGTACATCTTCATCTATCAGCACTATTTTCCTTTGTTCTATTAGATCCTCTACCTCTCGCTTCAGAGCCCAACAGTTTTAGGTGTCGTATCTTTCAGCTCCTGAATGATAAGCATAGCGTACATCCCGTTGATAGGAAGGTGACTCAAGGTTCTGCCTGTTCGGGGGCACGGGATGCAAGAGACCTATCTGGACCAGTTTTGGCAATAAGCTGGAATAAGGCTCCCTTATCGGTGTGAATTTTTGTCTTCTGAGCGGCTCCCTGGGTCGGAAATTATTTTGGGGAGGGCGGGGATTATAGTGGTTTTGGGGAGGCTGATTTCTTAGGGCCTGGTTTCTGTTGACCTGTTGTTATGGTCGAGCGAATGGCTAGGCGTTCATAACTGTATAAGGTTGGGGAACATAATGCATGTCTTTATGGCGATAATAGTGTTGAGAGTTCCTTTATGAGAACATGGGCCTGGGGGGAATGTTGTCTTCTCATGCTAGAGGCTGCCATTGAAGCTTTTTCTTTCTTTTTGTCTTGAAACTCCTCCTGCCCCATTTTTTATGGCCTGGGAGGTTACCCTTATTGCTGACTGGATTAGAATTCTTCCTGTTTTCAAGCAATTTTCTACCATCTCGTTGATCTTGATTGCTTCCGCGAAAGGTTTGCCCATTGCTAACATCATATTATGAAAATAATTCACCTCCTATGCCTGGAGAAAAATAGTGACCATCTCTGTCTCATCCATGGGCGGTTTTACTCTTGACGCTAGTTCGCGCCACTTGACAGCATATTCCATAAAACATTCTGAAGGTTTATTTTTCAAGTTGGCCAAAGAATTCCTCTCCGGGGCAATGTCAGTGTTACACTGGAACTGTCTTACGAAATACCGAGCGAGATCATCCCAAATATGCCATCGAGTGATATCCTGGTCCATGTACCATTGAGAAGCGATACCTACCAAACTCTTCCCGAAGTATGCCATCAATAGTTCTTCTTTTCCACCTGCCCCACACAATTGGTTGCAGTATTTTTCTCAAATGAGCAATGGGATCTCCATGACCATCGTACTTTTCAAACTTTTGCGTTTTAATTCCCAAGGGAAGATGTACATACGGGAAGACGTACATACGTGAACATGCACAGGTCCGTCTAAGACACGCTCTTTTGCCCACTCAAGCCTTGCATGTATTCAATCTATGCTCAGGGCTTTTCATCATTCTTGCTATCTCATCTTGTTCAGGCGTTTTAGGAGTTTTATCCTGCACTGGTATGAGCTCATACGCTAGTTGAGGATATGTGGGGTATGGGGAAGGCTCAGTTTGGTAGTTGGGAGTTTGAAATGTGAAAGTCGTAGGATCAAACATGGGTCTCGGCATTGCAGGCTGTGTGGTGGCTGCACATGGGGGAGCCGTAAAAATATTAGGAATTGGGCTAGATGTGAACACCTGAGGACGGACTTCAGAAGGTGCTCTGACAAAGTTGGGCGGTATGGTACGCTGTTCCAAGAGGATGTTTGGGTGGCTAATAGGAACACTGGAGGTACCCCCTACCTTGGGAAGAGCTCAGTAAATCCAGGGATGGCACTCGGAGGCTCATCTCGGTTTGTCCAAGCGTCCCACATCTCCATGACTCTGAGTCTTATGATCATATTTTCTTCATCTCCCGCAGATTCTGAGGCCATGATCCCTGCAATTGGGCTATCCTCTGAGATGGGAATTGCCGGTAAAGTCATTTCAGATGACATTGTGCACTTTCTTTTGATCCAGTGAAATATCGATGTGATGCCAGTTTACCACAAACCAAACACTGTTCTAAAAGCCTGTGACTGGAAACTGGAATTACACTAATGGTTAGGTTGGGATAGATAACAAACAAGAAATCTCATGTTGGGTATGATGCACCTATATAGTTAACGGGCGTTTATATGTTTGCAATGGTCGCATGTGTCATCCTGGCATCTATTCCAGACTTCCTCTTGGTTTATACTCTTTATTTCCTTGCTTTGGTTTTCCTCTTTTAAGAATACGCTCGAATACTATGAAGATTGCCTACATATCATGACGTCGCATGAATCAGACCGAGCATAGTTCATGAAAAGTGTGATGGAAATAACAGGATATTTTGGATTTTTCAATTCTCATAAAGACAAAACTTCGGTGACAAGACTAGCAAAGTTTAAGGCAACTAACAGACTTGGACATAATAAAACTTAGAGACTCGAATAATGCGTAAAAGAAAATACAGACTGACAGACTTTTTTAAGGAAAATACAATTTTCATAAATCATGAATACATTAAGACTCAACTGCTTTTGGAGCTTGTGGGAAATCACTCGGCCTTGCCGCAGGCATGCGTGCTAAACCCCCTTGGAGATGGTGGAGGTCTTCCATCACTTGCCAAACAAAAGTCATGACGGCGGCAAAGAACATGGACTTCGTCATATCCTTGCAATGGTTGCACTTTGTAGTGATGTAATCTGCAATTGCCTATATCCTTTCCATAATAACACCTTTTTCTTGAGACAAACGACCAATATGCTTGGCCCTCGCCTCTAGAGTTTGTTCTTCTACCTGATCCAACTCCTGGAATTGTCGCAAATTCGTCTTAAACCTTGCTATCACTGCATCACAATGTTCTCTTTCGGCTTTGAAGTCCCCGACTTCCTTGGCCATTCTGTTCACAGTCATGATGACCCTCCGCTTTAAACTAGCAATCTCATCATTATGCCCTTCTTTTAATTGCTCAAGGATGCGGGCTCGTTCCTACGCACTTTTAGCCAATTGATTCCGAACCCTGGATATCTCACCTTCCACCTTATTCAAGTCAAACCCATACTCGGTTACTTTCCTCCGCAACTTTTCTATGAGTTTTTCCTCTTTTGTGGTTTTGGGGGAATTTTCTGTGGCTACTTTCATTTTCTGGATTTGGGCTCGTAATGCTTCATTTTCTTTGGTTAATATCTTCTTTTATCCCTCATCGGCTGCGGCTTGCATACCACTTTCAAATTGCAGATCTTTGATTTGATTTTCCAATCTTCCTATAGTGGCCCTGTATTCATTCTCCTTGGATAGCCAATCCTATTGCTCTTGGGATGTTTCAACAAATTCTTGGAGATGCGGTCTTTTAGCCGGCCTTCTAGGCTCTATTTCTTTCCTTTACCAAGAAATGTATCCCGGTGGCCTTTAGATATGTCTCGTACTTGGGTACCCGCTGTCAGGTATTGCCATTCACTCCGAATTCGACGTACAACGGCTTCGGTGAATTGACCATTGGGGCTTATCTAAACCGTATAGCGACTAATATCCTCGTCCCTGGGGATCATTTGGCATCTACCTAATTGTATTAGCACTCTGTATGGGGTGTAGGACTGGATGCTTCGGAGACCCATCAGAAGGAAATGAGGCCTAGTGGTTGGCATATACACTACTTCATCCACAGGGAGCCACTCGAATGTCCATTCTATCTGATTTGCAGTGACGACCCGGAGATGCGACGCCCATTCTGTGACACCCTCAGGTACTATAAACCCATCAACCTTGTTGCAGAATTCTTCAATGCAGCTCTTTGTTGGTAGGCCATAATTCATGAACCGAGGTCGGTGGCATAGATGCTCGATCATCCATATTTGCAACATGTTACATCCTTCGAAGAAGTCTCCTCCCGCTTTATAGGCGGTGAGAGCACGGAAGATTTCGGATAAGATCATCGGAGTGAGGGTACTTTTGGCATGAGTCATTAATGTTCTAACGACCCCTGCTATCTGTACGTCAATATTCCCGTCCTTTCTCAGAAACACCAGAAGACCCAAGAAAAATACCATGAACGTAAAACATCGATGCTCCTCCCATTTTGAGCTGATTTCCTTTGCTATAAATAAGGTTTCGGGGTTATTAAATCCCCCGATATGTTCGTACCTCTGATATATAAACTGTGGGGTGCAGAAGCCAGCTGACAGGTCCGGATTGTGAACCTTCCTACTAATTTTCAAGGAGTCCAGGAATTTGTGCACGATAATGGCTCTTAGTGCAATCAGGCATCGGTGTCTCAAAGGAATCATAGGGGTCCCAATATATCCAGTTATTTCATCCAATGTCGGTGTGAGTTCAAAATTTGAGAAGTGGAAGACATTGTGAGCCATGTCCCAAAATGTGATCAGTGCTTTTACGATATCTTCCCTTGGGTTAATTTTCAACAAACTAGTGAGGCCTCCCAGATGCATGTTGACGCTATTATGCCCTGCTTCCCCCAGGTCATTCCACCACAGTCGCAACTCCAAGGGAATTTGGTTCATGAACATTATCGTGCTCATTCTGCACATTTATTAAGGTGAATTAGTATCTCAAAATTTGACTCCAAAAAAATTATAAGCCAGTATTAATGAAATTTATTTCTTAAACTCAAAGCCCAAATTTGCGAATACGGCCTTTCAGCGCTTCCGAAGGAAGGTTTTAAGGTTGTGCTCGCCTGCCGGTCAAAAATAAAATTCGGAGGTGGCCATGATCAAGATTCTGGGTTCGTTCCCCAACATAGTCACTAGAGCTGTCACACCTCCTTTTTACACGGCTACCCCGAAGGATGACACGTATAATGGAGTTTTTCCAATTAATGTGTTATTATTTGAAATGGGATTATTTATTTATTTTTAGAGTCGCCACTTGGGATGATTTATTTTTCTGGTGTCCCAAGTCACTAGCTTATTTTAATATCCCAAATCGAGGAAGATTTCGACTTTCCTTGTGAAGTCTGCGAACCAGAAATTCTTGAGTAAGGAGTTCTGTTTACCCGAGGGAAGGTGTTAGGAACCCTCGGATTCCGTGGTTCTAGCACGGTCGCTTAAACTATTATAATTGGCTAAAATTCTGATTTTACACATATTCATCCTATAGTGTAGTTTTTATGTCGTTTTTACCACTTTTACCATTTATAAGAATATTGCAACGCTATTAAAATACATCTCGAACCTCATCACATAACTGCACCCGTGTCTTTTAACATATTTAAACATCCTTGAGATTTGGATTTGGGTCACATAAATGTGCACCCAAATTTAGGAAGATGAATTATTAAAATAACGCGCCGAAAGCAACTACACGTTTTTAACTACGTGGAAAAACCGTGAAATTCGCTAAACGGAATCTCCCAGATTTCTAAGTATTTTACTACAATTAGAGGGCCACACAGCATATGATTTTGTTTGTCGTGGCACACTCGGTTTTTTTTTAAAGGCAACCTAAAGAAAACTATAATTTTCTATTATACGTGTTTCTAAAAATAAAAGAGAAGTCCTAATTAATCCGTATGTTAATGATCTATCCAAACGAAACATTCAGCATGCATATCTTCAGCATTTTTTGGCCGATTTCTACAATTGGGCTCATTATTAGAAGTAGTCAGCCCAGGAGTATATGTTTTCATGTGCTTCTCAACTTCAACGGTTTGAGCCCAGAAATTTGAGACTACAAATTAATCACAAAACAAGGATAACACTCCCCAAATCACTATGTTACAGCTGTTGAAATTACTTATACTTGATCATTTTTAACATTTCACAAACATCTTATAGGGTAAACTCCAGATAGTGTGACCATTTTCTTACTTGTGGATTAATATACCAAAACTCAAGTTTAAAATCGACATATCTAATCTGATAAATCTATCGATATGAATCAACATATATTTATACATGATGCTCCTATTATTGGATCAGACATGAAGATCAAACATATTATTAACTACCATCTTTTCAACCACTGAAATTTAAAAAACTCAAAGTTTACAGTCCAAATAATACAAAACAATACGACACAGTACAAATGTTTATTTATTACAACAAAAATCTATTGAAACAACTGTTTTAGTTTTACTAGACTAACAGTGTTTACAACTATGAAATTAACACAAAAAATGAAAATGCCTTCATTATCATATGTGACCATGCATATATGTAGCTGCGCAATTCTATATCTCCTGAGTGAGAATAAATACCTGGAATTACAGCAAAGAAGAAAGCACCTATGAGTAATGTAAGCAAGAAGCAACAGTTAGCAGCAGATTGACCAATTAAAACCCAGAAATGGTATCAACAAACCCAGGAAAGTTTTAAAAGACCAACAACAGCAACAAATTCCAATCCTATAGCTCGAACAAAACAAATCAGCCTGAAATCAATGTCCAAAATAGGTTCTGAAGATTTTAGCACCCTAAATACATATGCTTCAAGTTATCTTCATCTTATAATGGATATAATTCTTATTATTTTGAAATTTTTAGGAGATTTTCAGATGGTGTCTTCACCCTCTTCTTTTCTGAAAGCAATAAGATGCCTTTTATAGCCAAAGCCTTAGGGAAACTATTTTTTTCTTGTTTTTCATTAGTCCCTTCGCTATTTCTTATTAGTCCCTTATTTTCTGGATTGTGCCTCAAGTTTCATTAGAGAATATCCAAAAATTGGTCTTTGAACCTCCAACTAGATGGTTCCAGGGGTTTGTTGCAAGATTCCTATACCCAAATACCCCTATTACCCATATCTTTTCTTCTCAATTACTTAACCTAAGTATTCCTACCCTGGTGCCTTTCAATTTGGTCAGAAGTTGACCATAGTTAACTACTTAGGGCCATATACAAAACATAGTCTCATTATTAACTAGGGTTAAGTCCTAATATAAGATAAGCTGATTAATTATTCAATTTAACTAAAATTAAACTACACCATTAGAATCAACACAAGCAAAATTATCAACCACGAGGAATCATTAACAAGTCAATGGAACACATATATACAGGCAGATTTAAGCTAGTACCAAAACGTGAAACTGAATTAATCAGAGGCAAGACAAAGCTAACCAACACAATGTTCAAAACCAACCACAGGGTTTATCACAAACAAATATTGATCAACTGAAACCAGGGAAAGGATGAACAATTTGAACTATCCTAGAATACAGAACGATTCAATTTAACCAAGGAACATCTAGAAATCCAATTGATAAAAGAGTCACTTAAAGCGGATTATGAAAGACTTTAAATAGAGGCACATGATTCTTAATGAAGCAAAATTCCTAATCAGAAGATCACTATAGATGAGCAAGTAGAACAAACATGTAATCACACAAAACAAAACAAAAAATGAAAAGACAACAAAAGAAGAAGGGAACTTAGCTTAAGGAAACAGCAAAACCATAAAACCCTTGACCTTCACATCTCAGGGTCTCTGGCCATCTCAGATTTCAAATTTGAGAGGGTCTTTAGCCTTTTGGGAAAGGTTGTGCAAGCATTTTAGATGAGTAGGGTACCAGGTGTAAGATTGGTTGGTTTGGGATGGGTTTGGGTTTCAGATCATTTTTTATTTGATTTTTGCAAGTACCAGTTGCATTCGAGGGTCGCTGGTTATGGATTTGTGGAGAGGGAGGTGAGGAGGTTACATGGTGTCGGTTTCAAAGGATTCCGAGAAATTTGAGGATTTGGTCAGAGTTTTGGATGAATATTCGAAGCAAATGGTGGAGGTTTGAAAGAAATTGAAACCGGATCCGTCGTGGGGATGGGGTGGGGACCTAGGGTGTTATTTTTGGAATGTTTCGGCAGTGGCTCACCATGGGCGGCAGAGGCGGTGTCCAAATATTTCTATATTCGAGGAGTTTTGCTCATAGTTGAAGCTTAGTTCTTAGGGCATCGGAAAGAGGGGGAATGGTTGTTTAGGGGTGTGTTTTTGGGAGGCATCAGAAATTTGCTGCCGGCGGAGACGATTTTCGCCTGGAGGCTGTGAGGCGTCATATTGGTGGAGACAAAGGGTACGAGGAAGAGGCTTGTGGTCTCTAGGGTTTGGATACAGTTCGGACATTTTTATGTAACACCCACATTAAACCCAAGCCATTGGATCATGGCTAATGGATGGTTGAGATTGTTGGCCCCAAAACGACGTCGTTTCGGGGCATATCTAATGGCAGATCGGGTAAGGGGCGGGTTTGGGCCGATTTTAGGGCATTTTAGACGGGTAGGGATGTTTGGGCCACCCAGATTTGGCCCAATTGTGGCAACCTGATTCATCTTCTTTTTTAATTCTTTTCTTTTCTTTTCTTTTCATTTTCATTTTTAATTTTCCTAATTTATTTTAAATCTCTTATTTCAAAATTAAACTAAATGCTATATTTTAATCTAAATTAGACTAACAATCAAACTATTAGAATGAAAATTAGCAAATTAGAAACTACAAATTAAACAATGCCAAAATAAACTATTTATTTTCTTTGTGATTTTTATATTTCACAAAACAAAAACCTAATTACCAATTAATTACAACAAAATTATGTAAAATGAAATCCTAAATGCATATGCAATTTTTTTTATTTTATTTTTATAACTTATCATGCATGCATCAATGAAAATACACACAAACATGCGCAATTAAATCCTAAAAATTGAATAACAAGAAGGAGAAATCCTAACTCTGGGAATTCTGTAGGAGTGATTTAATGAGGCAAAAATCACGTGCTCACACATGTAAAGGTGTTAGTTCTGGAGTTCTCGCAATGACTCCGAGAAAGCTAAAAGCTTTCGATCTTTTTTCCTAATAGCTTGGTTAAGATTATTAAACGGCATATCAACTACCCTCCCCAGAAGAAGTTTCTAACTATCTTTTAGTAAAGTAGGCCCAGAACCTTTCTTTGCTCCAAATTACCTAGTATAGAAGATTCAAAGGTCATCAAATGGCAAAAACTTATATGGTTAAATCAGTTAAATAACGTATAATGACAAAACAATGGACAACAAAAATCGTATATGTTTCAAAACTAACTATATACCAACAGGTAAGTATTTATCTTTTATTAAATAGTGAATGTAAATATGACCTTCAAAGACACTCTAATTGGGATTAGTTCTCAAATTCTAAGCTTTCAATCATTTGTTTGTTGTATCGGGGCTTAAAGCTAATCTAGACAACAGTTCCTTGTATAAAGCAGGTGTTAGCCAACACGAAGAAGAGAAAATCATCTCAGCTTGATGCATTATTTGTTTGTTTTTTCTTTATTATTTTCATATCTGATATTAATGCTTCATATTTGTGTGTAATGATAGTATACTCGATAGTACACCCACCTATATAATGTCTCTTAAACAGGATGATAAACTCTGAAAGTGTGTCATTAGAGCAAAATATCGAAAGAAAGATGAATGTTGTAAACCCCTAAGTTTGGAGCTAGGTAGACCTACAGAATAATACTCTTTTGGATTTGTATAGATTGGCATTGGATAAACACAACTATGTCGCTGATAATAGAAATTGAGGTGTTTAGAACATCAACTTGAGAAGCAATATTCAAATCAACAAAGTTGAAAGATTGGTCCAGTTCTTTAGTAATCCTGAATTGGTTGAAGATCTGACTAATGACTACAGAACTTGATAGGTTGGTAAAGCGATGAGGAAAGATGGGAAATAGGCAAGATTCGTCATGACATGCTGATAAAAATGGGGGAGAGGGCAGACTGTGGCCATGGAACACTATCTGGAAAAAGGGAATTCAACTTATACAGCAGCTGGAATTAACACAGTTATGAAGCAGCAATTCTTCATATCTGAAAAAGGGGAACTCAACTTATGCAACACTTCCTTATTTATAATTTCTACATCTAATGTTTTACAATGATGAAGTTTTACTACTCTTATGCGCCGAGGGTCGCTTGGAAGCAGCCTCTCTGCCCTTTTGGGTAGGGGTAAGGCTATCTACATATTACCTTCCCCAGACCCCACCTGGTGGGAGTATACTGGGTAGTTGTTGTTGTTGTTGTTGTTGAAGTTTTACTACTCTATACAACATTGTCCTTAGCCTAGCTTTTTCACAACATCATGTCTTAAAAGAATATTGTTCCTTCAGATGTAATATCAGGGTTAATTGCAAAACTTTGGAACTTACCTATTTAAAAGCATAGTTAGAGGTTGTGCAGGCCTCTATGTCTTGATAGAAGAAACATCCCTTTTTGTTTTTCATTATTATAGGTTGCTGTATTTTTTGTAGCACTGTTTAGGGCTTTGAATCTTACAACTGGGTAAGCTGCAATATTCCCTTTAAAATTAAATATTACAACTGGGGGAATAGGGATGTTGGGTGCAATGAAAGTTATTAAGAGCATTGAAACTATGAAGTTAAATTGTGCAGAGAATTTAAACTGCAAAACTATTTCCAGACAGTTGAAGTATTGTTATTCCTTGTCTTCTCCAGTTGTATTAAGTGATTTCTATTTTTCTTTTTTCTCATATATTTTTGGTTGGTTTCTAGAGCTATTGCATGTGATGTTAACACATTTAGCAATAGTAATATTGAAGTTTTACTACTCTGTAAAATACTAAAGTTTTACAATACTATACTTCAAACTTTACAGCTCCTCTTTTACCAAATATGGTGGAGAGAGCATAATTCAATTCTTTTATTACTTTTTAATAAACATCCTGCTATTCATATCTTAAATCGTTTGCACAATGATCTTCTAGCAATTATTAAAATAAAAGAACAGACAAGATAAGATATAAAAACCATTTCAAATTTTCCATTAGCAAATCGATATTCTTTTTAGATGAGAAACAAAACTGGAAGGACACTACAACTAAAGAGTTTATACCTAGTCTTAAAAATCTTAAAATCAACTACAGGTACACCTCTAATGTCTTCCTGATTATCATTTCAATAGGGAGGAAATAGGTATGAAGTTTTACAAAACTGAAGTTTTACTTCTCTATACAATACTGAGGCAATATATACAAACTATGCATGAAGGTTATCGGAACAAGCAAACCAATACTTTAAAGAAAGGTCTACTACTATAATTCTTGTCAGATCTTCTGCTATTTGAATAATACTTACATGAACTACTAAATAGTTTTTTCTCCAAGTTGCTCACTTAATTGTTCAAAAAGGTGTAAGAATCATTTTTTTGTTGGTTTTTAAATGGATTTTTGAAACACTTCAATAATAAGCCACAATTCGAGACAATCATGTGAAGCAAGGTCAATAAAGCAAAGCAGATTTACATTTCAGACATAATAAATACAAGCAAGCAATAATTTAGTGTTCGTTGCAAGTTGCGCTATATAACTAGTTCCATATCACAATAGAAACTACAGAAAATCACAGTTGCTAATTACACTGTATAAACTAGTTATATTAACCAGAGTATTCACACAATTAGGATTTAAAAATGATTCCAGAGAAAAGTGTTACCTGATTCATCAATATTTTGTTGAACTTCAGTACCACCAGCAAAACTATTCAAATCATAAGATTAATCATTATGTGTCTGGTTTTCAGAAGGGTTCTGATTATCCGTCAACTACTCAATATAAGGCTGGATTGCAGAATGGTTTTGACCATCCATCAAATGCTTAATATAAGGTCGCACATCTTTATCGTTATCTTGTTCAATTATCAGTCGGTTGCGACCTCTAGTTCGCATAGTTTCTTCTCAAAAATGAAAAAATTATCAAGCTACATTACGCTATATTAGTACTAGATTGACTCCAACAAATCAGCAGACCACTTGCAAAATAAGAGGAAGCATCGTCCAAATCTCAATATGTGAAAAATATCAACAACTCAGGTAACGTAAACAAAGCCTTGCAACAAATACTGTTCTAGAGATAAGAGTTATTAATGCACTAGAAAAATAATTATCAAGTGATAGTACCGCCTTATAATATCACATTTAAATGGATACAATAAGCAAAATATAAATAGAAGAAAGCAAAATAAATTCACTCAAACGTCCAATATTCAAATATCTGAAGCAAAAAAAAAAACACTTTTAGAGTTTATTACATAACACTTTCAACAAAAATATTCTATAAGTACCATCTATCTTATTCAGAATCACATTTATTTTTTATGTTATTTTCTCCCTCAACATTATCTTCACCATCATTTGGAGAAGGTTGAGAATCTACGTTTGTATCAATTATTATCCCATCAACGCCATTTCTTACTCAACCATTATACTCATCTTCTAAAATACAAGCATTTTCTAAAAGAACCAAGTCAGTGGCATCACTTTGCGTTGATGAGTCAAACTGCACACTATTTTCCTCTCGCATATTAAAAATGTCTCGAGGTTCAATTAACCTAGGGACAAACCATTCATAATCTTGAGGATCTTGCACAAATATTACTTGTTGAGCTTGTTCTGCAAAAATAAAGAGCTCATGACATTCTCGATTGCCAAAGTCTGTCAGGTGTGTGAAATTCACAAGTGTGAAACCCAAGTCATATTCCTTAACACCTCTACCTTTGATTACATCAACCCAATCACACTTAAATAAGATTATCTTAAATTTCTCATAGTAGTTTAACTCCACAATATCATTCAATCTGCCATAATATGTGATATCTTTACAGATCTTGGAGCATTATCACTTGTACTTGCATAACTTTCAGTCTTTGAAATGATCATAACATCACTATTTTGTGTCACCTTGAACCCTTCACTTTATTTTGTTCGAAAGAGATACCCATTATTAACATCGAACGCACTGAATCTTTTTGCAATGTAACTCGGTCCTCGTGCCAGGACTATAACATCCTTTAAGATGTCAGATGTGGCTTCCAACTTCTTTGCCTAACCAAATAAAAAATACAACTATAAATGTGTATATTTGTACAAGGATAATAATTTAACATCAATGACTTAGTCATACTACTTACTTGTTCCTTGAACCACTCATAAAATGTATCGAAATGCACATGATCAAGTTGATATTGTGTCAAACGATGCTTACGATGTGCTCTTTCAATTTCAGCAATATGTTCCATATACATGTAACTCGCATATATCAAACTTTTATCAAATAAGTAATATAAATATATGAAATAATAGATATAACACTTACTTTTTATAATTCTCAACCACTTCTGGTTCACAATTGAAAAGCACATGCTGATGTGCTTGCAACCATGTTTTGTCATCTAACTCAAATATATCTACTCCACTGTGCGACTTTCCAACAGTAAGAAAAAGATATTCTTCTTTATTAGTCTCATTCTCAATCTCATCACTCCATTTTCTTGAACAATAAGACCTTGAATCTCCACCCTCTAAATATCATGAGCAGTGTGTCATACACTCATTTGGTGTGTATGCTTTCGCTATTGAACCTTCTGGACATGCACGATTATGAACATATGATTTTAAAGTACCCAAATACCTACGGAACAAAGTAATGTTATTTGTTCTGTATTGGAGTATTTAACAACTAAAGACATATAATAAAAATTCAGTGATATCCTATATACCTCTCAATTGGGTGCATCCAGCGATAATGTACAGGTCCCGCATGTTTAGCCTCAGTTGTCAACTGAATAACCAAGTTTATTATAATAGTAAAGAATCTCGAGAGGAAGATTTTCTCCATAGTAGACAATGTTTCTGGGATTTTTTCTTCAAGTAGGTTTAACTCTTCTACTTTTAGTTCTTTGATAACACAAAACACGAAAAAATGTGTATAGTTCAGTTAAAATTGAATTTACTCATTTATCTATTGATCTCTGCAAAGAAAAAGGAAGAAGTTCTTGCATTATAACATGACAATAGTTGAGTTTTTAGCCCAGATAACTTTTGTTTGCGAACACAACATGAAATATTAGACGTATAGCCATCTAGAAACTTGGCATTTCGTAGTACTTCATAAAATAACTCCTTTTACTTCTGAGACATTGTGAAAAAAGTAGGAGAGAGATATGCTCTCCCCTAGCTCGATATTAAGACCATAAACTTCGTATTATTTTCCTCTCCTTCAAGTCCAATCGAGCTTCTATGTTGTCTTTAGACTTTTTACCAAGATTCAATATTGTATAAATTAAGTTATCGCACATATTTTTTTCTATCTGCATCACATCAAGATTATGGCACACCAAGTTAAATTTTCAATAAGGAAGATCGAATAAAATACTTCTCTTTTTCCATGTGTTTTCCATCACCCTACTTACCCTTTAACTTGAATGGCTGACAGTAAATTTTGTATCTTTAACTTGATTCAGCACTACTGACCCAGATACTGGATAAGGTGCAAGTCTTGTTTCTTTAGTCCTATCCATCATTCCGATATTTGTTTCCTGACTTCAAGAAACATCGATACCACATGTAACAAAACTTTCTGCCATGGTTGAGTCTTCTAAATTGAGTGTTTATGTTACAAGAAGGGCATGAAAACCGACCATAAGCTCACCATCCAGAGAGAGTACCATATGCAGGAAAGTCATTTATAGTCCACTTGCGAGTTGCTCGCATTTGAAATATCTCCTTAGTATTGGCATCGTATGTTTCTACCCCAATATCCCATAATTCATTTAACTCTTCTATTAGAGGTTGCAAAAATACATCAATGTTATTAACATGCGCTTTGGGTCTAGGAATAAGTAAGGATAGAATGAAGAACTCTTGTATCATGCACATCCATGGAGGAAGATTATATGGCATTATAATTACTGGCCATGTACTATGAACAGTTCACATTGTGCCAAATAGATTAAACCCAACAGAAGCTAATCACAGGCACACATTGCAAGGGTCTCCAGCAAATTCGAGATATTTATTATCAAATTTTTTCCAAACTTCAAAATCCAGGATGTCGTAGAACTCTATCATTATTGCGATGTTCATGATGCTAACGCATTGCTTAAGAAGTTTCTGAAAACATAAACAGTCTTTGTATCCTTGGTTTTAAAGGAAAATACCTTAGGACCTTGGATGGAATTTTTCTAGAATCATTTTTCCATCTTGAAGCTCCACAAACTTTGCATTCATTGACCTTCTTATTGGCAGACTATTTCCTAAAAAGCATCCAATCGTTGGGACAAGCATGGATTTTTTTATACTTTAAGACCAAGCCTTCAACTATCTTTTTGGTAAGAATGAGGCAATTTTTCTTCTTCAGGCAGCGCATCCTTCAATAGTCCAAGCAAAGAATTAAACGATTCATTTGACCATTTGAACATGCATTTTGTACGGTACAAATGCATCAAAAAGGACATTTTGCTAAATTAATTACATCCTGGATATAGTTCTTTATTTGCCTCCTTAATGAGCCGTTCAAACTTATCCATCTCTGGATGCGGTTGATTTCCAGATGGATGAGTAGTATTCTCTTGTAAGTTATTTTCTATTGTCACCCCCTTCACTAACGTCAGTATCCATGAGTTGTGTAAAACCTCCAAAGGCATCATGTATCATTCCTGTCATATCATCGTTCCTTAAAGTTGACTGGCCGAGATTATATGCAAGCGCATTGTTTGAACCTTTAGGGGCTCACCATGACAAAATCAAGTATCATATGATGGCATAATACTATTAATCACAAGATGATTATATGTTGTAGTCCGGTTTATTTGATGGATAAGCACGCACTCCGTACAAGGACATGCAATTTGTTCTCCATCTTGTTTTTCAGAAAAGACATGGTTTATAAACTCCTCTGCTTCATTCAAATATTCTTTACTAACTCTATCATAATGCACCATCTTTTATTTCTAGGATTGTCCATGACATTCAAGATATTCTTTTTTGTTCTGTACTTACTCCAAGAGAAAAGATTCATTAGTTAAAAGAGAAAATTAATAAAAAAATATAGTTCAAATAAAATAACCATTTTATTAGTAGGTAACGCCATAGCTCAAAGATATAACTTTAAGAATTAAAACTATCAAACAGAATTCCATTAAACCTATCAAATAGTTAAACTATCTCTGATTTCTTCTATGATTTCCATATATTGGTTCATAAACATTTTAAGAATAGAATTACTAAACTTATAAATTATTCTTCTTTTATGGTTTTCATATATTGGTTCGTAAACTTTTTAAGAATAGAATTATTACATATAAATTATAGAAGTACCATACATCATACATTTTAAGATTAAAGATACTACAATTGTCAAACCTTCACTGTATATGGATATGAGATTGAATAATTTGCGAATTTCAGCAATGATATTTGAAATTTTAGAAATCTGAAGGAGTTCATTCAAAGGCATACATTATTTTCTTGATGTATGATGTGTTATCATCCCTTAAAAAAAGATGATGAAATATTGTACTACAATCCCTAAGTAATGTAGAAAAAAGCTGACAGTTCAAATTTTTCTCATAGTCCAAATTCTTTCTTCACTTCACATTATTTATTCTTTCGATAATTTTTCTTAGAACCATTGTTTTGCCACACTAATAGGGAAAATTAAAGTGTAGATTGTTAGATGAATTGGAAAACTTTTTATTAATAAAACCAATAACTAGTGGAGAAACAGTTAGAGCAAAAGGATCAAATCAGTCAAGCTGAGCATATGCTTATTTAATACAGATGCATCAAATTTATGAAAATAAGAAAAGCTCACATCAATTAGAAAACATAAAAAATAATATATATATATATATATATATATATATATATATATATATATATATATATATATATATATATATATATATATATATATATATATGTCGACTAGTGGATTCATATCCCGACTAGTGGTAGATTTAACGAAAATATCAATATGCATCAACGATACTTAAAAGTTTCTGAATTGTCGCAAGAATAACAGTAGCGTTAGAAAATATAGAGGAATCAATTCATAAAATAGTAGAGGAACAGAGGAGGAATAAACTCAATCAATCGCACATCAATTTAACAGCAGCCGGTTATCACAAACGACTTACCATATGCAGAAAAACTATACTTTCACAAATCTCAAAACGCAATAGTTGGATAACAAAAATTACAAATATGTACCTGGTAAGCAATTTTTTTTCGAAGAAGACAAGAAATTGAAGGAGATGATAAATTTCTGCAACAATCTTGAACCTACACAAAAAGAGAAGTTGGAGACGGATCAAAGGGAGAATACTGACGATGAAGATTGAGCATAATCGAGCAGCACCAACACCAACTCAATTATAAAATTACATTTCCTGGGTAAGAAGAAAAGATATACCTGGGGAAGAAGAGGATTTATCTCTGGAAAAAGTTCATTGAGGCCTGATCGATGTAGACTAATCCGCCTTATTTTATTTCTCCTATTTGTTGTAATTTTTCTTTTCCTATTAATTAAAAAAAACCTAGGCGATTGCCTAGTGGACCAAAAAAAATGTAGACTAGTAGAGTCGCGACTTTGTTAATCCTGTTTGATGTAGGATGTGGCGCAATTCGGCATCCATTCAACGAAGGAAAAAAGATGATCGAGATCTGGTCGAAGTAGGCTTGCAGAGTCATGACTCTATTCGGTTTTTTTGGGCGCGATTCTGTATCTGCTCAACGAAGGGAATATGTTTTCCTCTTATTTTCTGATTGAACAGAATAATTCATTGTTGTCCAAAAAATTAGAGGGAAAGATTATTATTTTTTTTGGGGTTATGGAATGAAAGATAAAATAATAAAAATTAATTTTAATTAGTACTTTTTAGTGGAAATTATTTTTACTGTCGGTAAAAAGATATTTTTGTAGTGGCTAATGGTCATGTGTCGCTTATATTTCAGCTTAAAGAATCTATTAGCGGCAATTGAATTATTTCCACTACATAATTGCCGCCAAAGGTCCTTTTATAGTACTGGTTGTTCCACGTAGATTGTTTTTATCCCTTCCTCTATTGGGAACTTCATCATCTGGTGAAGAGTTAAAGGCACTACCCTCATATTGTGTATCTACGGTCTCCCAAGGAGTGTGTTATACGTCATATCACCTTTGTTGACATGGAATTTTGTATCTTGTATGGTCCCAGCTATATTTACTGGCAAGATAATCTTCCCTACGTTGTTACACTTACCATGTTAAAGCCATTGAGGACCCAGGATGCAGGTACAATCTGATCGTATAGGCCAAGATATTCCATGACCCTCGATCTGATTATGTTTGCTAAGCTACCTGGATCCACTAAAATACGTTTAACTTGAATTTTATTCAAAAGGATAGAGATTACCAGGGCACCGTTGTGAGGCTGAGCTATGCCTTTTGCTTTCTCGTCACAGAATTATATGAAGTCCTCGAGCACATAGCTCCGAGTTCATTTTTCCTTGGTGATTGATACTTTGGTTCGCTTGAACACGGGTCGTTGAGGGACGTCGACTCTGCCAATGATCATGTGGATTATATGTTGTGGTTCTTTTTGTTCGTTTCTCCTCGCATCTCTCTATGAGGTGATTCTTTGCCCAATCACTTAGGAATTCTCAAAGGTGACCCTCGTTAAACAAATGAGCCACTTCTTCCCTTAGCTTTATGCAATCTTCTGTCCGATGACAATGTGTGCCATGATACTTGAACAGGGTTTCTTTGAGAAGGATCGGTTTGTATTGGCCTGGGCCACTTTATGACTTTAATTCTCCGAATAGCAGAGACAATCCTTGATGCATCGATGTTGAAGTTGTACTCTGATAATCGAGGAGCCTTGGAAGAGTTGGAGTGTTTGTCGAACTCACTTTTGCTCATGAGTCCCCGAGAGCTTTGACCTCGATAATTTTTCTAATCACTCCGAGGAGTGTTGCGGTTCGGCCACTATTCCTTCGATGGGCATATGGATGATACCACTCTTTGTTGAATCTTGATTCCAGGTTGGTTGGTTGCGAATCTGTTTGGATGCACCGAACCCAGAGGGCTTCCAATTGGTAGTCCTTGACCCAGATCTTTGAGTGATAACGATTATGCACATCCGACCATGTCACAGCTGGATATCCAATCAAGTTTTACTTCAACCGCCGAGAAGAAATTGAACTCCTTTCATTTAGACCTTTCATAAAGGCATGTACAACCCAGTCATCTGAAACCGGCGGTAACTCCATTCTTTCCATCTGAAATCGAGACACGAACTCCCTTAGCATCTCATCGTTCCTTTGCTTAATTTTGAAAACGTTCAACTTTCTTGTGGCCACCTTTATGGCCCCGATGTTTGCTTTCACGAAGGCATATGCTAACATAGAAAACAAATCAATAGAGCTAGGAGCCAAGTTGTGATACCAAATCTTGGTTTCCTTTGATAGTGTTTCTCCAAAAAATTTCAAGAACACAGATTCGATCTCGTCTTCATTGAAGTTATTTCCTTTGATTCCGCAAATGTATGAATTAATATTCTTGTTGGGGTCGGTTGTTTCGTTATACTAGGGTATATCGGGCATGAAAATTTTCTTAGTGAAGGGCATTGGAGCATTGCTCTAAGGGAATGGTTTTTATATGAATTTTTTTCAAGATGGGAGGTTCGCCCAGTATCTGGTCTACATGGGAGTTACAAGTCTCCACCTTATTATCATTGTCCTCAATTTTCTTTTCTCCGACCTTTCTGCATTGGCTCAGTACACCGATTGTTTTCGTGTTCAGCTAGGCTCGGGGTTTTATTTTGACTTTGGAGTTGAGTAATCATGCCCAACTATGTCTTTTAACAAACAAAGTGGTCGTTGCAAATATAATCCGATTTTAAGTCCGGAATCGAATCCTCGAGGAACTAATCTATCTATTACACTCTTGAGAAGTGTTATTATCAACTCAACCAATTTCTAGATGCAAGAATTTTGATCAATACAAAGTGGCTTTTGTTTAACTACTTCAAATACTATTAAGAACAACAGTAAGCTAATGAAAAGATAATTCAATGATATGAAGGTCTAGGGCAGTAATTTCACCAATTGTTAGCTTCGGTCTTCACTCTTTTGTTATAATCTCGCCGAGTTACTCTATGAGGATTAAGAGTTATGGGTTATCATAATTATCTATCGATAAATTATAATAATCCACTAAAGCATTCTCTCAAACTACTTTAGCTGACTATATGCACAACTCTAAATTATCCCACCAAAGTTTCATCATCTATAAACCCACTTTTAAGTTCAAGTAATGAATATCTTCATTACCCAAAAGTGGTGTTGTTCAACAACCGTCTAACCTAATATTCTTTCTCAAGTAATATGAGGTAATTAGACAGGATTAATCAAGGGCTCATTCAATTAATCACGATACAAATCGTAGTTGAATAATCATAAAAGAAATCCGGCTCGATTATAACAAGTTGAGTCAAAACTTCAACCAACAATTGGTTCCATCAATCCTAGATAATTGTTTAGATACTCATAACAAAATAAGAGAAAACTACTAGATTGTTGATAATATAAAATTGCAAGAATTAAAAGGAGATAGAAAAAACTCTAATGTTTGGATCGTCTCCTCACACTTCTGCTACCTCCAAAAGTAATCTAAAACAAGCTTGAAAGAAACTTGGGCAAGTTGCTAAAGCTTATAATGGTTTTAGAAAAGTTTTCCCGAAATTGCACTTTGGTCTCCAAGCTTCCATTAGCGTGAACAGTGCACTGCAGTCGTGGCAGACTGCGGAGACCATGGTGAGAGCTGACCTTTCCGCCTCAAGTTTTTAATCTGTCGTGGTTCATCGCGGTTTGATCGCAGTCGCGGTGGACTTCTTGCCCAGGATATTTTCTGCTTCTTTGTGTTGGGGTACTTCTCTAGTGGGCGTTTTCTTTGCATTATCGCCTCCAAAACACTCCATGTTGCTTCCTCACATATAATGTTCCCTGCGAAACGAAAGAAAACTAATTAGAGCATTTTGTTGGCAATTTACCTTTAAAACAACTACAAAGCATGGTCATATTAAGGTGTAAATATCAACTATATAGCCTATTATCAACACCCCACACTTAAACCATTGCTAGTCCTCAAGCAATCCACCACACTCTATCAAATTTCCTTCCCTAAGATTTTCCCTTTACGACTCACACCATGAACTTTTTACAAAAGTTGCACCTAGTAGTGAACAACCTTTACCTCAAGAGTCACACCTTTTGTACCATGCAACATTCACACTCACTCAGACCACTCTATGCAAGAGTCAAAACATACCTTTTCTTTGTGAACCACATGGCCTCACATCACACAAGAGAGTAGTTCCACATATAATGATAATTAGAACAATTGGGAACTAAGATAAACAAATTCACTCACTCTCAACGATATAGCATATTATCATTGAGCGATGGCGATTTGCTGAGCTTGCAACATCTCGAATGTTACTTGGAGACTGACTCCCCCATCTCCTATTACTGGCATTCCTTGGTCCCCTGGTCGGGCTTTACTGCATGCATTCCCTATGGGGTCTATTCCTGAATCCGTGTTTAGAGTGTTATACGAACTGATATCAATTGGCTTCATATTTGGCACTCCCTCAAGGTTTATGGGTGGTACACCGACCCCTATACCGTTGTTTCCTCCAAGGACCTCGTTGTCATGAATAAGTGTGTTTTGTGTTCTAGACATGTTCAAGCCTGAGAATAAAAAAAAAATTGACGAGAAAAAGGATAAAGATAACGTGTGTAACGAGAATCAGTAAAGAATTAATCACTATTATCTTCAGTCACAATGTGGGCACCAAACCGTTTACCTCAAAAATATGAGCAATTAAATTTGATTTGTGGATTTAAAGATATATGATTTAGTTCAATACCAATTAGTAAAAAATATGAAGTAGAAATGAAATATAGAAGTGAATCAATCCAATAATACTTGACAATGGTGACCTCGAGACGGTGACCTCGAGATAGGCTAAAAGCAGTAGAGTGAGAAAAATAAAGCAAGAACAATGGAGCTGAAGGACAATTCTAATGAACAGTAGGCAAAAAGGTAGAGAGTATATTGTTTGCTCAGTAAAAGATGGTTCTACAAATGATTGTGGTCCTCTTTATATAATAGGGGAATCCTAAATAAGGAATATGTAGGGAATATTATTGGTATAGCTGTATAACCGCCTAGTACGAAATAGTACAATCATATTCCAAGATTAGTGCCATGATTTAGGGACGTGGCAAGAATCTAACTCGTATTGGTACAAATCAATAATGGTACTATTTCGGGATAGAACACGCCCGACCTTAGTACTCATCGTGCTTCGCCTTCGACCTCGGATCTGGTCCCTCAAACTCGCACTTGGTCTTACCTGAACTCGGATTCGAACGACCTCTCAAGTATATAGATCGAAGGCGTTCGATCTCGATCGTATACAATGTTCTTATATCTTTTAGTGAGTGCTTAACCCAAAAAGGCATTATTAATACCTCACATTGTAAAAGAGCTTGGCAATAATTATTTACGGAATATCATTATCTGGGCAGGGTATGATACATTGGTCTAGGCATAAATTAACTGGTCCATCATCGCTATATTACTCAGATATTTTGACAATCACATCCCTCTTTCAGATTTCCCCCATAAGTCATAATCTTAATTAGTCATTGATTTGTCTTATTCACCAAGATACACTTACAGACACAATTAAATTAAGGTTCAATACATAGACAACCCCTCAAACATACCAAAAAGTTTGGGGGCAATATCTTACTTTATTTTATTTCAAAAAAAAAAAATCAAAGACAATATTGGGGGTGCCACCTCCAATTACTCGGGAATTAGATTAGATAAAAACATAGTCGTACCTTTTATTTACACTTTTATCACTTCCTTTATTGCCCCATTTAACTCTTCCAAAACCCAATATATACTCTTCATTCTTCAATTCCTGCTATAGCATCCCTCCAAAAGTCTCACTTCTTTCTTCATTTTTTATTGAATACAACAGAAAAAATCCATGGACAGGACAGAAAGAGAAGCTCTTGATTTCATGGACGTGGAATCCTTCTCTCAGATAATTCCCTTTATCCGACCACCATCTGTTAAAGAAAAGCCCATTCGGCTTTTCGGCAAAGAATTCGGCGGTGGTGGTAATGCTACGACCACCACCGACATGTCCGAATCCATTGACAGTAACCGTTTTCATGACAAACCTAAAACAAATACTGTGACCCCTGCTAACTATGCTTATAAAGAAAGTCATATATGTATCAGCAACAATGAAGATATTAGCAGGAAATATGAATGTCAATATTGTTTTAGGAACTTCCCAACTTCTCAAGCCTTAGGAGGCCATCAAAATGCACACAAGAGAGAACGCCAGGAAGCCAAACGAGCTCATCTTCTTCAGTCTGCCTTAGCCCATGGTAAGCTTACTGGTTCCCGGGAATCCAATAACAACACTCTAGATCCGCCACTGTTTAAGATCATCACAAATTTCAGAAATGTTATAGGTAAACAAAAAATGGTATGACAGAAAATATTTCCTACAAAAATGTTTTCACAAATGCCAAACTATGTTCTCCCTGAAGAATATTGTTTTCCATTAAAAAGGGAAAAATAACCATTCTTCACTTACATTTTTCTTGGAAGTCCATTAGAAATAATTTTTAAATTTGAGAGTATTGGATAGTGAGAGAAAATCTTTTCTCTAGAAAAATATTTTCAGTCATAATAAACACGCGTATAGTACTCATAATTATTCAACATGGATGGTAGTATCGGCTTTATATTAGTTGTTACTTTAAAATTAAGGTTTATTTCTTATCGACAGAGGCAAACATATATGGGTTAATGAACCATCATCGGCTTGGTGAACCAGCAGCTCCTAGTACTACTCGTCATTCAACATGGAACAACATTAACAATAGTACGAGGTTTTATGGAAATTATCATGCTAATAATGTTATTACTCCTATAAACAGAAATCCATTGGCATTTTGGCAGATTCCTCCGGGAGTTCATCAGAATTCTTCTACTAACTTAGGGTTTCTTAATGATGATTTGAAGCCTTTTTCAATGGTTAAAAGCCCTAATTATGATAGCAGATCTCGATATGAACCGAAGGGAGGAGTTCAAGATCATTTGAGTTTAGATTTGCACTTGTAAGGATAGTGTAATCTTAATAATTTGTTTTGATAATATGTCTACTTTTGAGAACCTGTGCTGAAGAATTAGCTTAATAATGTTGTTTTCTCCTAGAATTCAACTATTGATAGTGTAAAGAGTTTTTACACTATTCGTGTAATTTAAATAGTTACAGCTGATTGTGTGCATTATTTTTATTACTAATTCCACTTATTTAGACAGTTAATTACTTTTATATCTTTTTATTTGATGTAATGACGTAAAAAATCTTTTATGTACCAACTTTTACAAGCATCAAATGGGAAACTTTTATTTTGTGTCTCATACAACTGGCACTAATTGTATAAGGTAACTTTTTTATCTCATAGTATAGTTTTGTATATTCAAATTTTTATAGACCTAAAACTATAAGATTTGGTCCATAAATTTATGAGACAAAAAAATTCATCCAACTCGTGTCTTCATACAACTGGTGTTGTTGTATGAGACACAATAAAACTTCTCCATAAAACTTTTCTGTAAGTTCTGCTTGTGGATGTGCTGGGTGTGGACGTGGAATGTCCGGTGCAAAAAGGCCTTAGATGTGAAAAACCTAGGCTACTACTTATATATTAGTGATATTTTTTTTATGTGATATTCTTTTTTTTCCAGAAAAAATATATCATTTAATATTTAAAAGTAATTTTGCTATAAACTTGTCATCTTACTCCTAATATTTTGATTTTTGAAGTCCTTTTTTCTTTATTATATGTATCTTTTTCCGTCAAACACCTTCACATAAATACAAAAAATAAAATTATAAAAATTATGAAGTGCCAAGTAAGGCTAGCAAGTGGGCTGGTTCAGGCCCGGGACCAGCTCGGGACCGCGGTCGTATGGGCTTCCGGGCCTAAACTGTCCATAACCGAATAAGTCCAGAACCGTGGAGGTGGGCCGGTCTTCTGGCTGGTCCTTCACTTTGGGACCACACGACCGGGACTGACCGATCTTTGGCGGGCCTAAGCAGTCCCAACGGTCATATTTTTTAAAAAAATTTACCCCTTTGGGAATTTAAAAAGTAGTTGTTTGGGCTGCCAATACAGTCGTTGGCTATTTGCAAAATAGCCATTTAACCCCCTCCCCTCAACTTTATTTTAACCCCGAAACTTTTTATATTTATACTTTTTTACTATTTTCAACTATAAATACCTCTTCATTCTTTCATTTTTCTCACAAAATTATCAATCCCTCTCTAATTTTCTTCTATAATTGCTACTATTGGTTACTTTATTGTTACAATTTGTGAAATAATTGCGAGGCTGGTGAATTGAAGTCTTCATGTCATGACCCCAGTTTGCCTTTCATGAACTATCGTGACGACACCTAGTGTTACGGCTAGGTAAGTCTAACAAGTGGGGAAATTAAATCGAAACTTGCAGAAATATATAAATCTAAAACTAAGAATAACTAAAAGGAATGGTTTTCATTATGTCGCTCGGCATATACAGCACAATATCTCTAAACTTCTACATCACTATCCCAAAACCTAGAAACTCATGGGGAACACAAGCTAGAAAGAACACAGTAAAGTGCTATAATCTCCAGAATGTCTACATCAACAGTACGATAGAAAGGCTAACACTACAAGATAGAATAAAGATGGAGATTCTTAGGTCTTCGGACGCGGCACAAGTACCTCGAAGTATCCAAAAGTCTCCCTGCATCAATGATGGTAAGCCTGTGCGAAAGAACCTGAATTTGCTCATGAAAAAGATGCACAGAAAGGGAATGAGTACACCACAGCGGTACTCAATAAGTGTCAAGCCTAACCTCGATCGGGTAGTGACGAGGAAGGTCAAGGTCTTACTGAGATCAACTCAAATATAAGATTTAACAGTGTAGAGTAAGCAATATAATGAGTACAATGATGGAATAAGACAAGTTATACAAGGTAACAACAAATATTCAACGAACAGAGTAACCACAGAAAATAAGAGCAGCCCAGCACCAATAGTAACAACGAGGATCTCCCACAATATCGTCCTATTGTCATTATCATCATCTGTCTAGTGGATCTCCCGGGACACCGACCCGTAGTCCAATTATCAATGCGCGGGGATCTACCAAAAATATCGATCCGTAGACCCTAAATATAAATTCTCAGTGCTGGGGGAATCTACCGGATTCATTTCCGTAGTTCCATACAACTGTGTAGGGGCATCTATCGGGAATCTAACTCGCAGTTCCAAGTAAACAGACAAGGGGGAGCTACCGGAATCCCACATCCATAGCACAACAGCAGCAAGAAAATATTCAGAGAAGTGAAATTTCATATTAAGACAGCAAATAATTCTAGCCTATCATGCTGCACAGAGTTCAAGTAAACAGATTGAACAATTAAGGCAATTAAATCACTTAGACATGCTTTCTTATGCTAACACAGGCTTAAATTGTACAAGTAATAAAATCGGGATAAGGAACATACTAATAAGTGTTTAAAGAAAACCGGATTTCTAGTAATTTGCACAAGTATGCACTCATCACCTCACGTACATGACATTACAATTGCCAAATATATCCATCCTAAGGGGAAGGTCCCTTATAAAAGGTTAGACAAGCCACTTACCTCAAAGCGACTCAAAAATCAACTCGAAACCATACTTTTGCCACGAGTATCCAACTCTAAATAGCCCAACTCTATTCAATTCAATCGTATATTATAAATAATACTTCAAGAAACAGATTCAGCAATTAAATTCCAAGCTAATACGCAAAATTATATAAAATAACCAAAATGCCCTTCAAGTTAACATCTCGGAATCGGGTGAAATTAACATTTTCAGAAACCTCGTACTCTCTCGAGTCTATACATAAAATCTCCAAAATTGGATGTCAAGAACTCAAACAAAACTCAATTTCTAGGTCTATGAACTTTTTCTCAATTTTCATTAAAAATCCGAAATTGAAGGAGGAATTCATGCTTAGATTAATGGGTTAACAATCATTACCAGCAAACTTCCTCCGAAAATCTCTCCAAAATTCGTCTCCTACCGAGCTCCTGATTAAATTTTGTGATATGAACTTAAAACCCTCGATTTCAACTTTATTATTCTGCTCAGTTATTCCTTAACTACGATCACGTCATTAGCCTCCCGATCGTGAAGCATAAAATAAACTGCCCCTCGATTGACCCTACACGATCGCGGCATACTCCACGCGATCGCGATGCTATTACACTCTAACTCGTGCAATCGCAACAATGATCACGCGATCGCGGCCCCTTATACACGATCGCAAAGAATAAAATGTCTGCAACAGACCTGAATTAAAATCTTTAACTTTTTCCAACTTGAAATGATCCGTTTAACCACCCGAGACACACCCAAGGTCCCTCGGGGCCCTAGCCAAATGAACCAACATATCCTAAAACCTCATTCAAGCTTGTACCAATCCTTAAACCACCTAAAATAACATCGAAAACTCTAATTTATCAAGTATTTAAGCCTAAGAACTCCAAATTTCCTCAAAATACACTTTCGATCAAAAACCCAAACAAACCACGTCTGAATAACCTGAAACTATCCCAAATGGCATAACGGAACTACTGAAGCTCAAGGAATTCCATTTCGACCCTCGGATCAAAATCCCACTATTGAATCAGAAACTTCCAAAAATACTACCTTCGGCATTTCAAGCCTAAATTAGCTACCGACCTCCAAACACAATCCGAACATGTTCCTAACCCTGAAATAAGCTAATGAATCTAAAAAAACTATCGAATTTCTATTCTGAGGTCATTTTCACATTATTCTTACTATGGTCGATTTTTCCAACATAAGCTCTAATTTAAGGACTAACTGTCCCAATGCTCTCCGAACTCAAAACCGAACATCCAGAAAAATCAAATTAGCATAAATAAACGTGAGAAAGTTAGTAAATAGGGGATCAGGGTGTTAATTATTAAGACGACCGGCCGGTTGTTTTTGGAATTTATATCCAGATTCCTCATTAACTACTTCATCTAAGTTTATTTCTGCTATTTTGGTTTGTTGGGACATTCGGTGTTGAGTTTCGGAGAGTTTTGGGACACTTAGTCACTAAATGAGAGCTTAAGTATTGAAAAGTGGTCCGTAGTTGAAACAATGTGAAGACGACCTTGGAATGGAAATACGATGGTTCCGCTAGATCTGTTAGGTGATTTTGGGTTTGGGAGCATGATCGAAATGAATTTTTGAAGTCCGTAGCTCATTTAGGCTTGAAATGCCGAAGTTGGAATTTTTTGAAGTTTTCGACCTGATAGTGAGTTTTTGATCCGAGGGTTGGAGTGGAATTTCAGAAGTTGTAGTAGTTTCATCATGTCGTTTGGGATGTTTGTGTGAAATTTCAGGTCATTCGGACGTGTTTTGGCTAGTTTTTGATCGAAAGTGTTTCTTGAGGATATTTGAAGTTCTTAGACGTAAATCCTTGATTTATTTGAGTTTTCGGCGTTGTTTTAGGTGGTTTAAGAATTGGTACAAGTTCGAATTGGGTATTAGGTTCTATTGGTGCTTTTGGTTAAGGTCTCGGGGGTCTCGAGATGATTTTGGATGGTTGAAGGGAAGATCGGAGAAGTGTTGCAGCAGCTAAAGTTTTCTCTTTTGGTATTTTCTCTTCTGGCGCTTGGGAACCGTAGAAGCGGAGCCGCAGAAGCACTCTTGGAATTGTAGAAGCAGCGTGGGGCTGGCTCACCATTTACCGCAGATGCGGTGGGAATTACGCAGAAGCGGATCCGCATCTGTGAGGGTTGAACATCAGAAGTGGAATTTCTCTTCATTGGAAGCCGCAGAAGTGGCACATTGCATGCAGAAGCGGGACCGCAAGAGCGGTCCGTTGTCCGCAAAAGCGGAAACCACTATTCAGAATTAGAGATTTTGAGGGTTAGTTTTCAAAAGATAGAAAAATCAAATTGAGCTCAGGAGAAGGCGATTTTTGAGAGAGTTTTGAAGAGGAGATTATTGGATAACTTTTCTTTAATCCCTTCTAGTTATATTTCACCAATATATGGTTAAATCCATCTTTTTAATTCAAATTTGAGGATCAAAATTGAGAAAAAAATTGGAAGAAAATTCTTAGGCTTCTGAGTTTTGAGTGGGTTTTTGGTATCCAATTTGGGAATATCTTTTTAATGGCTAGACTCGTGAGAGTACGAGGGTTCTGGAGGTATAAAATTTATCTGATTTCGAGACGTTGGCCTGAGAGGCGTTTTGGTTATTTTACCTAATTTCGTGTTTTATCTTTGAATTAAAAAGTAGAATTAACTGCTTGAGATGTTATTTACAATATGTAACTGAATTGAATAGATTTGGGTCATTTGGAGTCGGATACTCGTGGCAAAGGTGTGGTTTCAAGTTGAATTTGGAGCAGGTTTTAGGTAAGTGGCTTGTCTAATCTTGAGTGGGGGACCTTTCCCCTTAGAATGTGATATTTGGTAATTGAATGCCTTGTACGTAAGGTGACGAGCGCTTACTTGAGCTAATTGTTGAGAACCCGAATTTTTACTTAAAAGTATTTGAACTGAGTTTCTTTTGTATTTGCTTATTTCTACTCGCCATTATCGCATGCACTAGTTTAGAAAAGCATGTTTAGTTGATCCAAATTGCCTATTTTCTTAAATTGCCTTAATTGCATTACGTGAAGTATGTTAGGCTAGAACTATTTGTCGCCTTGTATTGTTGTACTTCATTTCCGAATATTATCTTTCTGTGGTTGTGTATTTACATTGGGACTACGGATATGGGATTCTGGCAGCTCCCCCCCCCCCTCCCCTTGTTTGTTTACTTTAGGACTACGGGTTAGATTCCCGGTAGATCCCCCTACAAATTTACTTAGGGACTATTGGTTAGACTCTCGGTAGATCCCCTTGCATATCTACTTTGGGACTATAGGCCAGATTCCCAGTAGATCCACATGCTTATTTTTATGGAAATGGACTACAGGGTGGTATCCTAGAAAATCCTCGTTGTTGGTATTGATATAGAAATGGACTATAGGACGGTATCATGGGATATCCTCGTTGTTGGTATTGATATGGAGATGGACTACAGGACGGTATCCTGGGAGATCCTCGTTGTTGGTATTGATATTGAAATAGACTACAGGATGGTATCTTCGGAGATGCTCATTGCTCATATTGATATTGAGTTGTTTCACTCTGTGTTGTCCTATTTTCTCTTGATGTTAATTGTTGCCTTGTATAACTTGTCTTACTTCGTAGTTGTACTCATTACTTCTGTTTATTTCATGCCGTTGCAAGACTTATTATTATGCTTAATCTCAGTAGGGTCTTGACCTTCCTCGTCACTATCCAACCGAGGTTAGGCTTGGCACTTATTGAGTACCGCTATAGTGTACTTACGCCTCTTCTGCGCATGTTTTTCATGTGCAGATCCAAGTACTTCATCTCAGGCACGCTATCGTTGAGGCCAGGAGAGCAATGGAGACTTCGAGGTACTTTTGCAGCATCCGAGACCAAGGAGTCTCCTTCTTTACGTTATCTGTAGTATTTAGACTTCTTCCATACTTTTGCTTTAGATATTCTGGAGTTAGAGCCATATATTACTTTTCGTTAGCTTGTGTCCCATTAGTTATCAGGTTTTAGGGTGTTATAGTGGACTTCCACATTTATTTTGAGTTGTATACACTGAGCGATAGTTGTATATAGAATTCTTTTAGCTGTTCCGTTTTAATTAATTATTCCGCAAGTTGTGTTGTTTTACGCATTGCTAGGCTTACCTAGTTATAAGAACTAGGTGCCATCATGACATGTTCACGGAGGGCGAACTAGGGTCCTGACAAGTTGGTATTAGAGCTCTAGGTTTATATGAGTCACGAGACACATGCTGGTTTATTACAGCCTCGTTGATCGGTACGGAGACGTCTGTACTTATCTGCGAGAGGCTATGTAACTATTTGAAAATTTTCCACCTCACTTGATTTCCTTGTCGCGTGATATTTTGACATCACAAAATTCTAAACTTCTATCTTCTATTCCTCACAGATGGTGAGGACACGTACTACTCGGGATGATCAGGCACCTGCGCCCCCTACTGCAACCGTTAGAGGCCGGGGTCAGGGTAGAGGTCGGGGACGCGCACGTGGTGCAGCCAGAGCACCTGGGCGAGCTGCCATTGAGGCACCACCAGCAGATCCAGCGAGAGCCCAGGCACCTGGAATGCCTACTACTGCCACTACTACTCCAGCTCTCCAGGAGACACTAGCTCTGTTCATGAGTATGTACACAACATTGGCTCAAGCAGGGTTGCTTCCCATTGCTGCAGCCATATCTCAAGCCGGGGCAGGAGCTCAGACTCCCGTTGTCCGCACTCCTGAGTAGCGAGTGCAGGTTGTGCAAGCTCTTGAGATTATTCCCGCACCACATACACCGCTAGTTTAACCCGAGGATGCGTCAGCTGCTTCGGAGGACGAGCAATGGAGACTCGAGAGGTTCAAGAAGTCTGATCCCCTAGTTTTCAGTGGATTAGCATCAGATGATGCTTTGGGATTTCTAGAGGAGTGCCATTTTATTCTTCGCACATTGGGTATAGTAGAGTCCAGCATGGTTTCCTATACTGTTTTTCAACTTCAAGGAGCCGCCTATGATTGGTGGTGGCTTTATGAGCTAGACAGTCCGGTCGAGGCTGCTTCACTAACTTGGACCCGGTTCTCAGATATGCTTATGAGAGAGTTTGTCCCTTAGAGTCTCAGGGACGCATGGCGCGCAGAGTTTGAGCATTTGCGCCAGGGTGCTATGACCGTTTCAGAGTATGTTATCCGGCATACCAGATCAGCTAGGCATGCACTGGCCTTTGTTACTACAGTTCGCGAGAGAGTTTGCATGATCATCGAGGATCTTGTCCCACCCATCAGATCTAGCATGGCATGAGAGTTGGAGATGGACATTCCTTATCAACAGGTAGTGAGCATTGCTAGGAGGATCGAGAGTATGCTCGCCAGTGGGCAATTGGAGAGAGAAACCAAGAGGTTCCGAGAGTCGGGCCACTACTCTGGTGGCCATACCCCAACAGAAGGTCGACATGGTAAGGGTTTTGCGGGTCACCCCGTTCATTGAGCTCTTCCACCAGCCAGTAGTGCTCCAGCTCAGCCTAAACCTCAAGAGTCTTACTATGCACCTTCAGTTTCTAACGCGCCTCCTGTGCGGGGTGTTTCCAGGGGTCTATCTAGCAGACCTAGCCCTAGTCATTCACAGTCGTTGCGCTCTCCAAGAGATTGTTTCGAGTGTAGTGATACACGCCATATGGTTAGGGACTACCCCAACTTTTTAGGGGTGTATCTTAACAGACTGCTCAGCCACAGCGTGCCCCACAGAGCTCCCAGGCTATGGTTACAGCTCCAGTTGTGGCCCCACCTTCTTATCCAGCTAGAGGTGGAGGCCAGGGAGGTAGATGTCGCCCTCGAGGGGGAGGCCAGTCCAGGAATTATGTCCTTCCCACTCGTGCCGAGGCTATTGCCTCTGATTCGATTATCAAGGTATTATATTGGTTTTCTATAGAGAGGCATCAGTTCTATTCGATCCAGAATCTACTTATTCTTATATGTCTTCTTACTTTGATTCATATTTGGGTGTGCCTCGGGATTCTTTGAGTGCCCCCATTTATGTTTCCACTCTTGTGAGGGATTCTCTTATTGTAGACCGCGTTTGTCGGTCCTGTTTGGTTACTATTTCTTATTTTGAGACCAGAGCAAATTTATTGTTGCTCGGTATGGTTGATATTGACATTATTTTAGGCATGGACTTGTTGTCGCCCCATTTTTCTATTCTTGATTGTCACGCCAAGACCGTGACACTGGCTATGATAGGTATTCCTCGTATTGAGTGGAGTTTTACTTTAGATCACACTCCAAGTAGAGTTGTCTCTTTCCTTAAGGCTCAGGGCATGGTTGAGAAATGGTGCGCCACGTATTTAGCTTATGTGAGAGACGTTTGCACTGATACCCCTTCTGTTGATTTAGTTCCAGTGGTACAGGATTATCCCGATATGTTTCCGACTGATATCCCGGGAATACTGCCTGATAGAGGCATTGATTTTGGAATTGACTTGTTGCTAGGCACTATACCGATTTCCATTCCTCCATATCATATGGCTCCTCCCGAGTTGAAGGAATTGAAGGATAAGTTGCAGGAATTGCTTGATAAAGGCTTTATTCCACCCAGTGTTTCACCATGGGGTGCTCTTGTTTTGTTTATGAATAAGAATGATGGTTTTATGCGTATGTGCATTGATTATTGCCGGTTGAACAAGGTTACAGTGAAGTATCGTTATCGTTTGCCTCATATTGACGATCTGTTTGACCAGCTTCAGGGCACACATGTGTTTTCTAAGATTGACTTGCGCTCAGGTTTCCATCAGTTGAATATTCAGGAGTCAGACATCCTGAAGACTTCCTTCAAGACTCGGTATGGTCATTACGAGTTCCTTATTATATCATTTGGGCTGACCAATGCCCCATAAGCTTATATGCATTTGATGCATAGTGTGTTCAGGCCATATCTCGACTCGTTTGTTATTGTTTTTATTGATGATATTGTGGTGTATTCTTGGAGTCGGGAAGATCATGAGCAGCACCTAAGGATCGTGCTTCAGATCTTGAGAGAGAAGAAGTTATATGCGAATGTCCTCAAAATGTGAGTTTTTGTTGGATTCAGTGGCATTCTTAGGCCACGTGATTTCGAGCGAGGGCATTCAGGTAGATCCGAGGAAGATAGAGGCCATGTAGAGTTGGCCTAGGCCATCCTCATCTATAGAGATTCGCAGTTTCCTTGTTTCGGCGGGCTACTACCATTGCTTTGTGGAGGGGTTTTCGTCGATTGCAACCCCTATGACGAGATTGACCCAGAAGGGTGCCCCATTTCTGTAGACAGGGGAGTGTGAGGTAAGCTTTCAGAAGCTGAAGACAGCTTTGACTAAAGCCCCAATTATGATATTGCCTACCGGTTCGGGGTCTTATATTGTCTATTGTGATGCCTCGAGAGTTGGCCTTAGAGCGGTGTTGATGCAGGACGATAGAGTGATTGCCTACACGTCCAGACAATTGAAGATACATGAGAAGAACTACCTTGCCCACGACCTTAAGTTATCTACTATGGATGTTCAGGCCTTAGCCAGTCAGTTTATAAGATTGGATCTTTCAGATCCTAGTCGGATTCTAGCCTGTGTGGTTTCTTGGTCTTCATTGTTCGGTTATATAGGGAGAGACAGTATGATGACCTTCGTTTACTTGTCCTCAGGGACATGGTTCAGCATGGCGATGCCAGAGATGTGACCGTAGGAGATGACAGGGTATTGAGGATGTAGGGTCGGATTTGTGTGCCCAATGTGATGGGCTTAGGGAGTTGATTTTAGCAGAGGCTCATAGTTCGCGGTATTCCATACATCCGGCTACCATGAATATGTATCAGGACTTGAGATAGCACTATTGGTGGAGGTGGATGAAGAAGGATATAGTCTGAGATGTAGCTAGATGCCTCAACTGTCAGCACGTAAAGTATGAGCACCAAAGACCATGTGGGTTACTTCAGCAGATAGAGATTTCGAAGTGGAAATGGGAGAGGATTACCATGGATTTTGTAGTTGGTTTCCCTTGGACTGGGAAGAAGTTTGATGCCATTTGGGTGATTGTAGATCGGCTGACCAAGTCCGCTCATTTTATCGCTGTGTGTAAAATTTATTCATTGTAGCAGTTGGCGGAGATTTAAATCAGGGAGATTGTTTGTCTAGTTTTCCAGTTTCTATTATTTTGGATAGAGGTACTAAGATTACACCGCGGTTATGGAGAGCCGTGCAGCAGGAGTTAGGTAATCGGGTGGAGTTGAGCACAACTTTTCACCCCCAGACGGACGGACAATCCGAGTGCACTATTCAGATTATTGATGATATGCTCCGAGCGTGTGTGATTGAGTTTGGAGGGTCTTGGGATCAGTTCTTGCCATCGATAGAGTTTGCTTGCAACAACAGTTATCAGTCCACCATTCAGATGGCACCGTATGAGGCCTTATATGGTAGGAGGTGCAGATCCCCGGTGGGTTGGTTTGAGCCATGTGAGGCCAGGCTATTGGGCACAGAGTTTGTTCAGGATGCATTGGAGAAGGTTAAGGTGGTTCAGGATAGACTCCGTACAGCCTAGTCCAGGCAGAAGATTTACGCAAACCGTAAGGTTCGTGATGTTTCATATATGGTCAGAGAGCGGGTTCTGCTTTAGGTTTCACCTATGAATGTCATCATGAGGTTTGGAAAGAAAGGGAAGCCGAGTCCAAGATTTATTGGCCCTTTTAAGATTTTGAAGCGAGTTGGGGAGGTCGTTTATGAGCTTGCCTTACCTCCCAATTTGGTCGGGGTTCATTTGGGATTTTATGTTTCGATGCTCTGGAGATATCACGGTGACCCATCGCACGTGTTGGATTTCACCTCAGTCCAGTTGGACAATAATCTATCCTATGTTGAGGAGCTAGTGGCTATATTTCATAGGCAAGTCAGAAAGTTGAGGTCAAAGAACATTGCTTCAGTAAAGGTTCCGTGGCGAGGCCAGCCAACCGAGGAGGCGACTTGGGAGACTGAGCGAGATATGCGCAGTCGATACCCTTATCTTTTCACTACTTCAGGTATGTTCTCTATGCTCATTCACAGGCAAACGAATGTTTAAGTGTAGGAGGATGTGACGACCTGGCCGGTCATTTCAGGATTTAAGCCCTCATACCCCATTAACTGCTTCCCCTAAGTTTATTTCTTCTATTTTGATTTGCCAGGACGTTCAGTATTGAGTTTCGGAGAGTTTTAGGACACATAGTCCCAAAATGAGAGCTTAAGTGTTGAAAAGTGGTTCGTAGTCGGAACAGTGTGAAGACGACCTCGAAATGGAAATATGTTGGTTCCGTTAACTCTACTAGCTGATTTCGGGTTTGGTAGCGTGTTCGGAATGAATTTTGGTAGTCTGTAGCTCATTTAGGCTTGAAATGCCGAAGTTTGAATTTTTTGAAATTTTCGATCTGATAGTGAGTTTTTGATCCGAGGGTCGAAATGGAATTCCGAAAGTTATAGTAGCTTCATCATGTTATTTGGGAAGTGTGTGAAAAATTCAAGGTCATTCAGATGTGTTTGGCTAGGTTTTTTATCGAAAGTGTATTTTGATGAAATTTGAAGCTCTTAGGCATAAATCCTTGATTTATTCGAGTTTCTGGTGTTGCTTTATGTGGTTTAAGGATTGGTACAAGTTTTAATTGGGTATTAGGTGTTATTAGTGCTTTTGGTTGAGGTACCAGGGGTCTCGAGATGATTTCGAATGGTTGACGGGAAGATCCAAGAAGTGTTACAGCAGCTGAAGTTTTCTTTTCTGGTATTTTCGCTTCTGCAGCTTGGGAAATTCATAAGCGGTCTTGGAGTTGAAGAAGCGACGTGGGGCTGGCTCACCAGTTACCGCAGATGCGGTGGGAATTCTACAGAAGCGGATCCACATCTGCGAGGGCAGAACCGTAGAAGCGAAATTTTGGCTCTTCATTGGAATCCGCAGAAGCGGCACAGTGCCCGCAGAAGCGGGACCGCAAGAACGGTCCCTTGTCCGCAGAAACAGAAAAACTGTTCAGAAATAGAGATTTCGAGGGTTAGTTTTCAAATGTTAGAAAAATCAAATTGAGCTCGGGAGAAGGCGATTTTTAGAGGGTTTTGAAGAGGAGATTATTGGTTAATGTTTCTTTAATCCCTTCTAGCTATATTTCATCAATATATGGTTAAATCCATCTTTCAAATTCGAATTTGAGGATCAAAATTGGGAAAACATTGGAAGAAATTTCTTAGGCTGAAATTCTGAGTTTTGAGCGGGTTTTTTGTGTCCGATTTAAGAAATTTTTTTATGGTTAGACTCGTGAGAGTACGAGGGTTCTGGAGATGTAAAATTTATCTGATTCTGAGACATTGGCCTTAGTGGTGTTTTTGTTATTTTACCTAATTTTATGTTTTATCTTTGAATTAAATAGTAGAATCAATTGCTTGAGATGTTATTTACGATATGTAATTGAATTGAATAGATTTGGGCCATTTAGAGTCGGATACTCGTGGAAAAGTGTAGTTTCAAGTTGAATTTGGAGCCGGTTTGAGGTAAGTGGCTTATCTAACCTTGTGTGCGGGACCTTTCCTCTTAGGATGTGATATTTGGTAATTGAATGCCTTGTACGTAAGGTGACGAGCGAGTACTTGAGCTAATTGTTGAGAACCCAAATTTTTTACTTAATAATATTTGAACTGAGTTTCTTTCGTATTTGCTTATTTATACTTTCCATTATAGCATGTGCTAGTTTAGAAAAACATGTTTATTTAATCCAAATTGCCTATTTGCTTAAATTGCCTTAATTGCACTATGTAAAAAATATTAGGCTAGAACTATCTATCGCCTTGTATTGTTGTACTTCATTTATTAATGTTCTCTAATTGTGGTTGCGCATTTACATTGGGACTGCGGATGTGGGATTCTGGCAGCCCCCCCCCCCCCTTTTGTTTGTTTACTTTGGGACTACGGGTTAGATTCCCGATAGATCCCCCTGCACATTTACTTTGGCACTACAGGTTAGATTCCCGATAGATCCCTATTCATATTTACTTTAGGACTACGGGTTAGATTCACGATAGATCCCCTACTTATTGATATGGAAATAGACTACCAGACGGAGTTGGTATTAATATGGAAATGGACTACAGGACAGTATCCTGAAAGATCCTCGTTGTTGGTATTTTATGGAAATTGACTACAGGACGGTATCTTGGGAGATCCTCGTTGTTGGTATTGATATTTAAATGGACTAGAAGTCGGTATCCTGGGAGATCCTCGTTGCCGGTATGGATATTTAGTTGTTTCACTCTATGTTGTCCTATTTTCTGTGGATGTTAATTGTTGCCTTGTATAACCTGTCTTACTTCGTAGTTGTACTCATTACTTCTGTTTATTTCATGTCGTTGCAAGACTTATTATTATTCTTAATCTCAGTAGGGCCCTGACTTTCCTCGTCAATAACCAACCGAGGTTAGGCTTGGCACTTACTGAGTACCGCTATGGTGTACTCATGCCTCTTCTTCGTATGTTTTTCATGTGTAGACCCAGTTACTTTGTCTCAGGCGCACTATCCTTGAAGCCAAGAAAGCTACGGAGACTTTAAGGTACTTCTGGAGCGTCCGTAGACAAATGATTCTCCTTCTTTATGCTATCTGTAGTATTTAGACTTCTTCTGTACTTTTCCTTTAGATATTATGGAGTTAGAGCCATGTATTACTTTTTGTTAGCTTGTGTTCCTATGAGTTCCCCGGTTTTGGGGTGTTATATACACTTCCGCATTTGTTTTGAGTTGTATATGCCAAGCGGCAGTTATATACACAATTCTTTTAGCTGTTCAGTTTTAATTAATTATTCTGCAAGTTGTGTTGTTTTCTGAATTGTTAGGCTTACCTAGTTATAGGAACTAGGTTCCATCTAGACATGTTCACGGAGGGTGAACTGGGGTCGCGACACCTACACTTAAATATTAGTTCATCCCCGAAAGAGCATAGAGACATACATGAAGTAGTGAAAAGATGAGGGTAACGACCGCACATGTCCTACTCGGTCTCCCAGGTCGCCTCATTGACCGGCTGACCCCGCCACTAAACCTTTATTGAAGATATATTCTTTGACCTCAACTTTCTGACTAGCGTGTCCAATATAGTAACTAGTTCCTCAACATAAGATAGATCCTTGTCCAGGTGGACTGAGCTGAAATTCAACACGTGCGATTGATCACCGTAATACCTCCAGAGCATCAAAATATGAAATACCGGTGGACTCCTACCAGGATGGGAGGTAAGGCAAGCTCATAAGCAACCTCCCCAACTCGCCGCAATACCTCAAAAGGGTCAATAAACCTCGGACTCAACTCCCTTTCTTTCCAAACTCATCACGCCTTTCATAGGCGAAACCCGAAGCAGAACTCGTTCTCCAACCATATAGGAATATCATGAACCTTCTGGTCCGCATAGCTGTTCTATCTGGATTGGGCTGTACGGATCCTATCCTGAATCGCCTTAACCTTCTCTAAAGCATCCTGAACCAAATCTCTGCCCAATAACTAAGCCTCACCCGGCTCGAACCAACCCACCGGAGATCTACATCGTCTACCATACAAAGCCTCATACGGTGCAATTTGGATGTTGGAGTGGTAACTGTTATTGTAAGCAAACTCCACCAATGGCAAGAACTGACCCCCAAGAACCCCCCAAACTCCACCACACATGCACGGAGCATATCCTCCAGTATCTGAACAGTGTGCTCGGACTGCCCGTCCATCTGAGGGTGAAATGTCATGCTCAACTCCACCCAAGTGCCTAACTCCTCTTGGACGGGTCCGGAACCGTGATGTGAACTGAGTACCTCAGTGTGAAATGATAAAAATTGGGATACCATGTAGATAGACAATCTCCCTTATGTAAATCTTTGCCAACCAGTCCGAAGAATAAGTGGTACACGCAGAAATGAAATGAGGGGAATTGGTCAGTCAATCCGCAATAACCCAAATGGCATCGAACTTCTTCATACAAAGTCCATGGTGATACGCTCCCACTTCAACTCCAGAATCTCTATCTGCTGAAGCAATCTACCCGGCCTCTGGTGCTCATATTTCACCTGCTGACTGTTGAGGCACCAAGCTACAAACCCAACTATATCTTTCTTCATTCCCACCAATAGTGCTGCCTTAAGTCCTGATACATCTTCGTGGTACCCAAATGAATTGAATACTACAAACTGTGGGCCTCCTCTAGAATCAACAATTGAAGCCCATCAACATTAGGTACACAAACCTGGCTCTGCATCCTCAATACTCTGTCCTTGCCAATGGTCACATACCTGGCATTTCCCTGCTGAACCTTGTCCATAAGGACAAGCAAATGGGGTTCATCATCTTTCCGCTCCCTAATACGATCAAAAAATGAAGATCGAGAAACCACGCAAACTAGAACCCGGTTGGGATCCAATAGATCCAAGCTCACAAACTGGCTGACTAAGGCTTGAACATCCATCACTATAAGCCACTCTGATGTTGGTAAATATGCCAAACTTCCAAAACTCCCTACCCGGCCACTCAAGGCATCAACCACTACATAGGCCTTGCCCAGGTGATATAAAATAGTGATGTCATAGTCCTTCAGCAACTCTGACTACCTCCTCTGGCGCAAAGTTAGATCATTTTGCTTAAACAAATGGTGCAAGCTCTGATGGCCAGTATAAATCTCACAAGCCACACCCTATAGATAATGGCATCAAATCTTCAGGGTGTGAACAATGGCAGCTAGCTCAAGATCATGGACAGGATAATTCTTCTCATGTATCTTCAACTGTTTGGATGCATAGGCAATCACCCTGTCGTCCTGCATCAATAGCGCTCCAAGGCCAACTCTCGAGGCATCACAACAGACAGTATAAGACCCCAAACCAGTAGGCAATATCAAAACTGGGGCTGCAGCTAAAGCTGTCTTGACCTTCTAAAAGCTCGCCTCGCACTCCTCTGTCCACTGAAATGGAGCACTCTTCTGGGTTAATCTGGTCATAGAGGCTACAATCTATGAAAGCCCCTCCACAAAACAACGGTAGTATCCCAGCAAGCCAAGGAAATTGTGAATCTCTGTAGCTGAGGACGGTCTGGGCCAACTCTTCACGGCCTCTACCTTCTTCGAATCCACTCACACACTCTTACTCGTTACTACGTGGCCTAAGAATGCCATGGAATCCAACCAAAACTCACATTTTGAAAACATTGCATATAATTTCTTTTCCCTAAGAGTCTGGAGCACTATCCTCAGATGTTGCTTATGATCTTCCCGACTCTAGGAATACACCAAAATGTCATCAATAAAGATAATGACAAAATAGTCAATATATGGCCGGGATACACAGTGCATCATATTCATGAAGGTTGTTGGGGCATTGGTCAGCCCAAATGACATAAGAAGAAACTCGTAATGACCTTACCGAGTCCTGAAAGCAGTCTTCGGGATATCTGGCTCCCAAATATTCAACTGATAGTGACATGAGTGCAAATCAATCTTAGAAAACACCCTTGCGCCTTGAAGCTGGTCAAACAAGTCATCAATACGAGGCAAAAGATAACAATTTTCTTCATTTTAACCTTGTTCAACTGGCAATAATCAATCACATACGCATATAACCATCCTTTTTCTTCACAAACAAGACAGGAGCAACCCAAGGTGAAATACCGGGCCAAAAAAAACCTTTATAAAACGATTCCTGCAATTGATCCTTCAACTTTGTCAACTCAAAAGTGTTGGAAATCATGTATATCTATGATATGTGCGCTTTGGTTGTATGAGCATGATTTTCAGGTATAGGTTTTGATGAATGACAAACAATGAAGTCAAGTGTCAAACAACGATATAATATGACAATCAATCAAATGGCGAAAAGCATACTGATGACGGAATTGCATGAACGAGCCAAAGAGTTCAAGACCGAAGACCCAAGACGTAGGTCGTTTGGTAGAACCAATGTAAGGACAACATTTAAGTTATCTTATCCTTTGGCTCAACATTAGGTCATCATAAACATGCATAAAATATTTTATTAAATTATATTTATCATAAACATGCATCTTTGTGTTAAACCAATATGATTTGTATTTTAGTCAAAATGGTTTTTAAACATGTCTTTTAAATCTGGACCTAAACAATCGATTATATGCTCCTTACAATCGATTGTGTTTTTCAAAATAGCAAACAATCGATTATACGGTTTTAACAATCGATTGTATTAAGACAGTGTGATCTGAAGTTTTTCAAAATAGCAAACAATCGATTGTCTACTTTTAACAATCGATTATTTTGAGACAGTGTGCAACCGAAGTTTTTAAACATCTAAACAATCGATTGTTTTTGTCATACAATCGATTATATTCATAAACAGTCGATTGTCATTTTCATACAATCGATTATATTTTGACCGTTCCCACAGAATCCTAAAGTGATTTTTGAACGTTGAAGAACAATCGATTATTCAGGGTTAACAATCGATTGTTTAGCCTAAAATCAGGAATCTATTTTTTGAACGTTGGTCAAACAATCGATTGTCTACTCCAATCAATCGATTGTCTGAGCACAGATTCAAGGATTTTATTTATCAATTAAGATACGGTCAGCACCACTTTTTCACCTATAAAAAGAGGTGTTTTGAGCTGATTTTAAACACACAACTCCTGTATATTGATATACATATTGATCATTTCAAGCATCATTTTAGAGCTTTTGTTGAGCCATTTGATAGACAACTTTGTGTTTTTCATAGAGCTTATTTTGTTTCTCTTTATCCACTCTATTGAGAGAGTATTTGTTGTAAAAGAGAGTTGTTTGAGAAGAACATATCTTCTCATTTGTCGGGTTTGCTAAGTACCCAAAGTCTTAGTGGTTGAAGTCTTGGGGTGAGGTATCCTCAAGCAAGTGAAGTCTTAAGGTGTGGTATCCTTGAGCAACTGTAACGGTTTATTGAGCACTCGTAAGCTTAACAGTGTTAGTGGAAATCTCGAGAGAGTCTCTCGGGGACTGGACTAGCCACGGGTTGTGGTGAACTAGGATACATCGGTGCGTTCATTCTTATTTATTTACTTATCGCACTTATTTCTTTCCTGCAATTTTTAAATTCCGCAAGTTTACGCTAATTTTCATTATAACGCTATTCACCCCCCCCCCCCCCCCCCTCTAGCGTTAAGCGTAATTTCTAACAATTGGTATCAGAGCCTAACTCTCTGAAAGCCTTAACCGGTTGAGAGAAATATATATTTTTCTGTTGAGTATATTGAATGCAGGAACGACGGATGAAGGACAGTCCACCACTTGTGCTCCACTATTTGACGAAACAAACTATACATATTGGAAAGAACGGATGAGTATCTTCTTCAAAGCAAACAGTTTTCGTTTGTGGCAAATCATCAAAAATGGTGAACCAATGCCAACAAAGAAAGTTGGAGAAACCACGGTTCCAAAGAAGAAAGATGAATATGATGCCGAGGACATCAAGAAAGTTGAAAATAATGCAAGGGCCATCCATGTATTATATTGTGTGGTGAATCCAGATGTTTATCCAAAAATCTCTGGCTGCACAACCGCCAAGGAGATGTGGGATAAGCTCGAGATCATTTATGAAGGTACGCCTCAAGTCCTAGAAGCCAAAATTGATTTTCTAACACATAAATATGAAATCTTTAAAATGGAGAAGGAACCCATTGGTGTTATGTTTGAACGATTTTTAAGAATCGTCAACGATCTCCATGCTCTCGGGAAAGTTTACACGAACAAAGATCTTGTTCGAAAAGTCCTACGGAATCTCACTCCCGAATGGCGCTCCAAAGCCAATGCCATCCAAGAGTCGTGGAATTCACGGATATCACAATTGATGGACTAAGAGGTAACCTCGAAACTTATGATAGCACAATTCTTAATCCTTATCTTAGAAGTAATTCGAATTTTGCCTTCAAAGCCTCATCCTCTAAAAGAGAAGAGGTAAGTGATTCGGAAAGGGATGATGAAAATATTTCCAATGATATAATTGAAAAGTTTTGTAAGTCTATGAAGAAGGACAAGAAAAAGAAGAAACACCATAGGCGCGTATCACAGAATTCGGACAGCTCAGGCGATGGAACCGCTGCATTGTGTCTCGTTGCAAACGAAGAAGAGGTAAGTACATCTAACTCTCACTCGTTTGAAGAATTACAAAATGCCTATGATGAATTGTATGGTGAATTTGTTAATGCTTCCAAATTGATAAAAGATTTGAAGAAACACTTTCTTTGCAGAAAACGCTTTCTTTGCAAGAAACAGATTTTCAGAAAACACTTTCTTTACAAGAAAAAGATTTTGAAAAATCCTCTTCTTTGAAAGAAATAGATTTTGAAAAATTGACTAATGAAAATGATGTTCTTATAAAAAAAATTGAAGTTCTAGAAAAAGAAAATATTTTTTTGAAAAATGACATTGTTGTTTTTAAAAATAAAATCAAGGAATTGAATGAAGCCTCTTCTATTGATAAATGTTCCAATTGTTCTTCTTGTAGTTCTTTAATACTAGAGAACACAGAACTTAGGAAAGCACTAGAAACACGTAGTGTTGATAGTCCTAAAATTGAAGATATTAAAAAGGATGATAGTAATAAGGTCGGACCATCTAGAAAAAATTCTAGGAACCCCACTAATGAGTCTAAGATTAATTGTTTTAGACCACGTAGAAACAACTCTAGGAATTCTGTTAATGAGTCTAGAATGAATAATTTTAGACCACCTAGAAACAACTTTAGGACTTTTATAAATGAGTCTAGAATGAATAATTTTAGACCACCTAGACATGACTCTAGGAAATTCAACGCTTCTAGGGGGAACAACTTTAGATCACCTAGAACGCATTTGGCTCAACCTAGACATATGCACAATCCTAATGTTGTATGTCACTATTGTAATCGGGTAGGACACATTGCACCTGTTTGTTTTGCTAAACATAGAGACTTATGCATTGATTATGATTATTATTATCCTAACCCCCAAGGACCCAAAAGAAGTTGGGTACCAAAAACTTATTTTTAGGTTCTTTTTGCAGGTGTGCTTGAAGACTACAATATTGTAGTGGATGCACCAAGCACGAAAACTTAATGCATTAAGGGGGAACGTCGGTTAGTTATCGTATTTTGAATAAAAACGCAATGAGTTGATATGTGCAAATAATCTATATCAGTTTTGGTTGATACATGCTTTAACAAGTTTTATTTTTGAATAACAATTAGTATCAATTGGTTTTATAATAAATGATTGATTCATGTTTTGATGAATATTTTTTAGTTTAAATAACAATTGGCATAGTTGAGAAAAATGATCGTTATTATTAGTATGCCATTTACTAACTTTTTATATGATCTTGTGTATAACGATTGGTATCGTCAATGGTTTAAAAAGCTTTTGGTATACTCTTTTTGCTAATGCCAAAAGGGGAAGAATATGGGCGATATGCATGCTTTAATTGAGGGGGAATTATATTGAATTGAATTGGTTGCATAAATTGTATGTTGAGATATAGCATCTAATTGGTTGCATAAATTGTATGTTGAGATATAGCATGAATTTAGGGGGAATTCAATAAGCATATCTTCCGTTGTTTGTCATTATCAAAAAGGGGGAAATTGTTGGAAATCATGTATATCTATGATATGTGCGCTTTGGTTGTATGAGCATGATTTTCAGGTATAGGTTTTGATGAATGACAAACAATGAAGTCAATTGTCTAACAACGATATAATATGACAATCAATCAAATGGCGAGAAACATACTGATGACGGAATTGCATGAATGAGCCAAAGAGTTCAAGACCGAAGACCCAAGACGTAGGTCGTTTGGTAGAACCAATGTAAGGACAACATTTAAGTTATCTTATCCTTTGGCTCAACATTAGGTCATCATAAACATACATAAAGTATTTTATTAAATTATATTTATCATAAATATGCATCTTTGTGTTAAACAAAAATGATTTGTATTTTAGTCAAAATGGTTTTTAAACATGTCTTTTAAATCTGGACCTAAACAATCGATTATATGCTCCTTACAATCGATTGTGTTTTCCAAAATAGCAAACAATCGATTATACGGTTTTAACAATCGATTGTATTAAGACGGTGTGATCTGAAGTTTTTCAAAATAGCAAACAATCGATTGTCTACTTTTAACAATCGATTATTTTGAGACAGTGTGCAACCGAAGTTTTTAAACATCTAAACAATCGATTGTTTTTGTCATACAATCGATTATATTCATAAACAATCGATTGTCATTTTCATACAATCGATTATATTTTGACCGTTCCCACAGAATCCTAAATTGATTTTTGAACGTTGAAGAACAATCGATTATTCAGGGTTAACAATCGATTGTTTAGCCTAAAATCAGGAATCTGTTTTTTAAACGTTGGTCAAACAATCGATTGTCTACTCCAAACAATCGATTGTCTGAGCACAGATCAGGGATTTATTTATCAATTAAGCAACGGTCAGCACCACTTTTTTACCTATAAAAGGAGGTCTTTTGAGCTGATTTTAAACACACAACTCCTGCATATATTGATATACATATTGATCATTTTCAAGCATCATTTTAGAGCTTTTGTTGAGCCATTTGATAGACAACTTTTTGTTGTTCATAGAGCTTATTTTGTTTCTCTTTATCCACTCTATTGAGAGACTATTTATTGTAAAAGAGAGTTGTTTGAGAAGAACATATCTTCTCATTTGTCGGGTTTGCTAACTACTCAAAGTCTTAGTGGTTGAAGTCTTGGGGTGAGGTATCCTCAAGCAAGTGAAGTCCTAAGGTGTGGTATCCTTGAGCAACTGTAACGGTTTGTTGAGCACCCGTAAGCTTAACAGTGTTAGTGGAAATCTCGAGAGAGTCTCTCGGGGACTGGACTAGCCACGGGTTGTGGTGAACCAGGATACATCGGTGCGTTCGTTCTTATTTATTTACTTATTGCACTTATTTCTTTCCTGCAATTTGTAAATTCCGCAAGTTTACGCTAATTTTTATTATAACGCTATTCACCCTCCCCCCCCCTCTAGCGTTAAGCGTATTTTCTAACAAAAAGTAGCCATATGATACGGAGGAATAGAAATAGGCTGTGTGCCCGGCAAAAAATCAATGCCAAAATCAATATCAGGCGGCATGACCGGGAGGTCAGCAAGAAACATCGGAGAAATCCCGCACTACATGAACAGAATCAACATAAGAGGTATCAATACTGACATCTCTCACATAAGCTAGATGTTTGTCACACCCCTTCTCAACCATACGCTGAGCCTGGAGGAAAGAAATAACTCTACTGGGGGTATGATCTAAGGTACCCGTCCACTCAACACGCGGTACACTTAATATAGCCAGTGTCACAGTTTTGGCGTGACAATCAAGAATAGCATAATAGGGCGACAACCTATCCATGCCCAAGATAATATCGAAATCAACCATGCTGAGTAACAACATATCGGCTCTGACCAAACATGACCAATAAACACAGTCCACAACAAGTGAATCTCCCATAGAGTAGAAGCAGGGGAACTAATAAAAGCCCGAGGTACACCCAAATACGGAAAAAAATAAGAAGACAAATAAGAGTAAGTAGAGCCTAAATCGAATAGATTCAATGCATCTTTGTGGCAAACCAATATAATACCTGTAATGACATAATCGAAGGCAATAGCCTCGGTACGGGCAGTCATGGCATAGTATCTAAAATGACCTCCCCCTCTAGGGAAACCTCTACCTCCCCGACCTCTGCCTCTATCTGGCTGAGTAGGTGGGGTAGCTATTGGAGCTAGAATTATGGACTGAGAACTTTGCAGGGCACGCTCTGGCTGAGAAGTCTGTGGAGGTGCACCCCTCCCCAAGTCTAGGGCAATTCCTCACCACATGGAGTGTGTCACCATACTCAAAACAAGCTCTAGGAGAACGTAGTGGTTTTGACTGGCTAGGGCCAGATCTGCTAGACTGATCTCTGAAAGCACCATATGTAGGAGGCGCGCTAGAAATCGGAGGTGCATAATAAGGTTCCTGAGGCCTAGGAGGAGCTGGAGCACTACTGGTTTCTGGAAAAGCTTAATGAACAAGATGGCTCATGTAAACACTACCATGATGACCTTTGGCTGGGATACGGGCACCAAAATAGTGGCCCGACCCTCGAGACCTCTTGTCCTCTCTCTCCGCTTTCTCCCTAGCATGTATACCTTAAATCCTCCTAGCAATGCTCACCACCTGCTGATAAGAAATATCCATCTCCAACTCATGAGCCATGCTAATCTGATGCTAGGAGTAAACCCCTCAATAAACTGGCGAACCCTCTCGCGAACAGTAGCAACCAAGGCGGGTGCATGCCCAGCCAAACTGGTGAAATGGACAGCATACTCTAAAATAATCATAACACCCTAGTGAAAATGCTCAAACATTGCGCACCATGCGTTCCTCAGGCTCTAAGGAACATACTCTCTCAGGAACGGATCTGAAAACTGCGCCCAAGTTAGTGAAGCAGCCTCATCTGGACTATCTAACTCATAGGTACGCCACCACTCATACGCGACCCCTCGAAGCTGAAAGGTATTGAAAGAAACCCTGCCAAATCCTGTAATACACATGGTACAAAGAATGCGGTAACACTCATCAAGAAATCCCATAGCATTCTCCAATGCTAGACCACTGAGCACATGAGGCTTGTACTTTTTGAACCTCTCAAGCCTTAGCTAGTCATCCTCGGAAGTCGTTGTCCTGTCCTTGGGCTGAACAGGAACTCCAGGTAGTACTGGAATAATCTCGAGGACCTACTCAACAGGCACTCGCTTCTTAGGAGTGCAGGCGGTGGCAGTTTGTGCTCCTCCCCCAGCCTGGGATATGGCTGCAACAGGGGGCAACCCTGCCTGAGCCAAAGTGGTGTACATGCTCATGATCTATGCCAAAGTCTCCTGAAGATCCGGAGTAGTGGTAGCAGTAATAGTAGGCGTGTCAGGTGCATGGACTCCGGCTGGATCTACTGGTGGTACTTTGGCGTCAGGTCACGTAGGTGCTCTAGCTGTACCATGTGCGCATCCTTGACCTCTACCCTGGCCCCGGGCTCTGGTGGCTGCAGTAGGGGCGTGGGTGTCTGATCTGTAGAAAATCATTCTATCCATGATATGTGTGCTTTGGTTGTATTAGCATGATTTTCAGGTATAGGTTTTGATGAATGACAAACAACTAAGTCGATAAATGACAAACAATGAAGTCAAGTGTCAAACAATGTTATTATATGACAAACAATCAAGATTGAATGCTGAGAAGTATATTGATGACGGAATTGCATAGACAAGCCAAAGACGAGCTCAAAAGTTCAAGACCGAAGACCCAAGGTGTAGGTTGTTAGGTAGAACAAATGTAAGAGCAACGTTTAAAGTTATCTCGTCTTTTGGCTCAACATAGGTCATCATAAATATGCATAAAATCATTTTATCAAATCATATTTCAAATACTTCAAACAAAATGATTTCAAACATTTTCATTTTAGCCAAAATGAATTTTAAACATGTCTTTCAAAGATGGACAGAAATAATCGATTATGCTTATTGTGATAATCGATTATGTTAAGACAGTGTAAACCTGAATTTACAAAACAGCACAATAATCGATTATCAGAAGTGCATAATCGATTATCTTGTATCCGTTGCCAAGTGTTTGAACAGTGTAACAAAATAATCGATTATGCATATCTGATAATCGATTATGTTGCATAAAATCAGCTTCCAGATTTTGTAACGGTAAGCTGATAATCGATTATCCAAATCTGATAATCGATTATCTTGGCATAAAATCAGCATAATTGATTGCCAATTAAGCAACGGACATACAACTTATAACACCTATAAATAGATGTCTTTTGAGCTGAATTGTAACACACAACACCTCTCATTATTCATATACAGATTGATATCATTTGTGCATCATTATAGAGCTTTTGTTGAGCCATTTTGAGAGACAACTTTGAGTTGTTCATAGAGCTAATCTTGTATCTCTTTATCTACTCCTTTGAGAGAGTTCTTGTTGTAAAAGAGAAAGGCGTTTGAGAAGACCATATCTTCTCATTGATTGTCGGGTTTGCTAAGTACCCTCAATCATAGTGTGTGAAGTCTTGTGGTGCGGTATCCATGAGCAAAGTGAAGTCTTGTGGTGCGGTATCAACGAGAAAGGTGAAGTCTTGTGGTGCGGTATCCTCGAGCAAGTTGAAGTCTTGTAGAGTGTACATCTACGAGCAAGTGTAATGGTTTGTTAGGCACCCGTAAGCTTAACGGAGTTAGTGGAATCTCGAGAGAGTCTCTCGGGGACTGGATTAACCACAAGTTGTGGTGAACCAGGATAAATTCGGTGTGTTCTTTCCTTAATCTTTTAATTTCCGCATTTACTTTACTCCTGCAATTTTAATTCCGCAATATTTATCAATATTGTCGCGCCACACTATTCACCCCCCCCCCCTAGTGACGGGCATAAATCCTAACAATTGGTATCAGAGCCTAACTCTCTGAAAGCCTTAACCGGTTGAGAGAACGATATATTTTTTTTTGTTGAGAATATTGAACGCAGGAATGATGACCGAAGGACACTCCACCTATAGTCCTCCACTACTTGCCGGAACAAATTACACATATTGGAAAAAGCGGATGAGAATCTTCATCCAATCAAATAACTTTCACTTGTGGCAAATCATCAAGAACGGTGAACAAATGCCAACAAAGAAAGTTGGGGAAACCACGGTTCCAAAGGAGGAAGATGAATATGATGCCGAGGACGTCAAGAAAGTTGAAAATAACACAAAGGCCGTCAACTTATTATATTGTGCAGTGAATCCGGATGACTATCGGAAGATTTCTTGTTGCACAACCGCCAAGGAGATGTGGGATAAACTCGAGATTACTTATGAAGGTACGCCTCAAGTCCGAGAATCTAAAGTTGATTTTCTAACACATGAATATGAACTCTTTAGAATGAGGAAGAATGAAATCATCGATATTATGTTCGAACGGTTCTCAATGATCATCAACGATCTCCATGCTCTCGGAAAATTATATTCGAACAAAGATCTAGTTCGGAAAATCCTACGGAGTCTCACTCCCGTATGGCATTCCAAAGCCAATGCCATCCAAGAGTCGATAGGAATCACGGATGTCACAATTGATGGACTAAGAGGTAACCTCAAAACTTATGAAAGCACAATTCTTAATCCCTATCTTAGAAGTAAAAGTTCGAATATTGCTTTCAAAGCCTCATCCTCTAAAAGAGAAGAGGTAAGTGATTCGGATAGCGATGATGATAATATTTCCAGTGCCTTGATCGAACAGCTTTATAAGTGTATGAAAAAGTAAATAAAGAAGGAAGAACCAAGTCCTTCATGCCAAAATTGTGGAAAACTTGGCCACACCAAATCACATTGTCCAAAAACCAAGGACAAGAAAAAGAAGAAACACCATAGGCGCGTGACATGGGATTCGGACAGCTCGGGCGATGAAACTGCCGCATTATGCCTCATGGCCAACGAGGAAGAAGAGGTAAGTAATTCTAACTCTTATTCTTTTGAAGAATTACAAGAAGCTTTTCATGACTTATATGGTGAATTGAAAAAGACTTCAAAAATCTACAAAGAGGCCAAGGCTAAAATTAAAGTTTTAGAAGAGAAAAATAAATTTTTGGAAAATGACAATATTGATCTTAGAAATAAAATTAAGCAGATGAATGAAGCCTCTTCAATTGATCAAAGTTCAAATTGTTCTTCTTGTAAGTCTTTGAAAATAGAGAACATAGAACTTAGGAACACACTAGAAAAACGTATTGTTAATAATCCTAAAACAATTGAAGAAACTAAAAAGGATGATAGAAATGAAGTTGGACCACCTAGAAATAATTCTAGGAACCTCACTAATGAGTCTAAAATTAATCATTTTAGACCACCTAGAAACAACTCTAGGAATTTTGTTAATGAGTCTAGAATGAACCATTTTAGACCACCTAGAAATAATTCTAGGAATTTCAACGCTTCTAGGAATAACGACTTTAGATCACCTAGAACGTTTTTGGCTCAACCAAGACATATGCACAACCCGAATGTTATATGTCATTATTGCAACCGGGTAGGACACATAGCACCCGTATGTTTTGCAAAACATAAAGATTTATCTTTTGACTATGATTATTATTTGCCTAACCCCCAAGGACCCAAAAGTAGTTGGGTACCGAAAACCTATTTTTAGGTACATTTGCAGGTATGCTTGAAGACTACAATATTGTAGTAGATGCACCAAGCACGAAACCTTATTGCATCAAGGTGGAACTTTGGTTAATTATCACATTTTTAATAAAAACGTAATAGTTGATATGTGTTAACGAATAATATATCTTTGTTAACAATTGATATTAATTATTTTTGTTGATTCATGTTTTGATAACTTTTATCTTGAATAACAATTGGTATCAATTATTTTTGTTAAAAATAATGATTGATGTTTTGATGAATATCTCTCTAGTATGAATAACAGTTGGTATATTCGCTAAAAATAACCTTTGATATGGTTGTTATATTTTTACTAACATTTGGTATTATTTCATGTTGGTATGATTTTTTAAATATCGTCAATGTATATTCCTCATTGTATTTCCTATCTTATATTGACACTAACAATTGATACACCCAAATGGGGGAAGTGTCGAAAGGGGATAATAGCCTTTGTATACTCTCTTTTTGCTAATGCCAAAAGGGGGAAGAGTTTAGACGATATGCATCAAATAAGGGGGAATGTATCTACGTTAAAGCCTTATTTGAGGGGGAATTATCATTGAGGGGAATTATTTGCATGAATTGTATGTTGAGATATAGCATGAATTTAGGGGGAATCCGATATGCATATCTCCTGTTGTTTGTCATTATCTAAAAGGGGGAAATTGTAGAAAATCATTCTATCCATGATATGTGTGCTTTGGTTGTATTAGCATGATTTTCAGGTATAGGTTTTGATGAATGACAAACAACGAAGTCGATGAATGACAAACAATGAAGTCAAGTGTCACAATGTTATTATATGACAAACCACCAAGATTGAATGCCGAGAAGCATATTGATGACGGAATTGCATAGACAAGCCAAAGGCGAGCTCAAAAGTTCAAGACCGAAGACCCAAGGCGTAGGTCGTTAAGTAGAACAAATGTAAGAGCAACGTTTAAAGTTATCTCGTCTTTTGGCTCAACATAGGTCATCATAAATACGCATAAAATCATTTTATCAAATCATATTTCAAATACTTCAAACAAAATGATTTCAAACATTTTCATTTTAGCCAAAATGAATTTTAAACATGTCTTTCAAAGATGGACAGAAATAATCGATTATGCTTATTGTGATAATCGATTATGTTAAGACAGTGTAAACCTGAATTTACAAAACAGCACAATAATCGATTATCAGAAGTGCATAATCGATTATCTTGTATCCGTTGCCAAGTGTTTGAACACTGTAACAAAATAATCGATTATGCATATCTGATAATCGATTATGTTGCATAAAATCAGCTTCCAAATTTTGTAACGGTAAGCTGATAATCGATTATCCAAATCTGATAATCGATATCTTGGCATAAAATCAGCATAATTGATTGCCAATTAAGCAACGGACATACAACTTATAACACCTATAAATAGAGGTCTTTTGAGCTGAATTGTAACACACAACACCTCTCATTATTCATATACATATTGATATCATTTGTGCATCATTATAGAGCTTTTGTTGAGCCATTTGAGAGACAACTTTGACTTGTTCATAGAGCTAATCTTGTATCTGTTTATCTACTCTTTTGAGAGAGTTCTTGTTGTAAAAGAGAAAGGCGTTTGAGAAGATCATATCTTCTCATTGATTGTCGGGTTTGCTAAGTACCCTCAGTCTTAGTGTGTGAAGTCTTGTGGTGCGGTATCCACGAGCAAAGTGAAGTCTTGTGGTGCAGTATCCACGAGCAAGGTGAAGTCTTGAGGTGCGGTATCCTCGAGCAAGTTGAAGTCTTGTAGAGTGTACATCTACAAGCAAGTGTAATGGTTTGTTAGGCACCCGTAAGCTTAACGGAGTTAGTGGAATCTCGAGAGAGTCTCTCGGGGACTGGACTAACCACAAGTTGTGGTGAACCAGGATAAATTCGGTGTGTTCTTTCCTTAATCTTTTAATTTCCGCATTTACTTTACTCCTGCAATTTTAATTCCGCAATATTTATCAATATTGTCGTGCCACACTATTCACCCCCCCCCCCATAGTGACGGGCATAAATCCTAACAATTGGTATCAGAGCCTAACTCTCTGAAAGCCTTTACCGGTTGAGGGAACGATATATTTTTTTTTTGTTGACAATATTGAACGCATGAATGATGAGCGAAGGACACTCCACCTATAGGCCTCCACTGCTTGCCGGAACAAATTACACATATTGGAAAGAGCGGATGAGAATCTTCATCCAATCAAATAACTTTCCCTTGTGGCAAATCATCAACAACGGTGAACAAATGCCAACAAAGAAAGTTGGGGAAACCACGGTTCCAAAGGAGGAAGATGAATATGATGCCGAGGACGTCAAGAAAGTTGAAAATAACGCAAAGGCCGTCAACTTATTATATTGTTCAGTGAATCCGGATGACTATCGGAAGATTTCTTGTTGCACAACCGCCAAGGAGGTGTGGGATAAACTCGAAATTACTTATGGAGGTACGCCTCAAGTCCGAGAATCTAAAGTTGATTTTCTAACACATGAATATGAACTCTTTAGAATGAGGAAGAATGAAAGCATCGATATTATGTTCGAACGGTTCTCAATGATCATCAACGATCTCCATGCTCTCGGAAAAGTATATTCGAACAAAGATCTAGTTCGAAAAATCCTACGGAGTCTCACTCCCGTATGGCGTTCCAAAACCAATGCCATCCAAGAGTCGACAGGAATCACGGATGTCACAATTGATGGACTAAGAGGTAACCTCGAAACTTATGAAAGCACAATTCTTAATCCCTATCTTAGAAGTAAAAGTTCGAATATTGCCTTCAAAGCCTCATCCTCTAAAAGAGAAGATGTAAGTGATTCGGATAGCAATGATGATAATATTTCCAATGCCTTGATAGAAAAGCTTTATAAGTGTATGAAAAAGGAAATAAAGAAGCAAGAACCAAGTCCGTCATGCCAAAATTGTGGAAAACTTGGCCACACCAAATCACATTGTCCTAAACCCAAGGACAAGAAAAAGAAGAAACACCATAGGCGCGTGACATGGAATTCGGACAGCTCGGGCGATGAAACTGCCGCATTATGCCTCATGGCCAACGAGGAAGAAGAGGTAAGTAATTCTAACTCTTATTCTTTTGAAGAATTACAAGAAGCTTTTCATGACTTATATGGTGAATTGAAAAAGACTTCAAAAATCTCCAAAGAGACCAAGACTAAAATTAAAGTTTTAGAAGAGAAAAATAAATTTTTGGAAAATGACAATATTGATTTTAGAAATAAAATTAAGGAGATGAATGAAGCCTCTTCAATTGATCAAAGTTCAAATTGTTCTTCTTGTAAGTCTTTGAAAATAGAGAACATAGAACTTAGGAACACACTAGAAAAACGTTGTGTTGATAATCCTAATACAATTGAAGAAACTAAAAAAGGATGATAGAAATGAAGTTGGACCACCTAGAAATAATTCTAGGAACTTCACTAATGAGTCTAAAATTAATCATTTTAGACCACCTAGAAACAACTCTAGGAATTTTGTTAATGAGTCTAGAATGAACCATTTTAGACCACCTAGAAATAATTCTAGGAATTTCAACTCTTCTAGGAATAACGACTTTAGATCACCCAGAACGTTTTTCGCTCAACCAAGACATATGCACAACCCGAATGTTATATGTCATTATTGCAACCGGGTAGGACACATAGCACCCGTATGTTTTGCAAAACATAGAGATTTATCTTTTGACTATGATTATTATTTGCCTAACCCCCGAGGACCCAAAAGTAGTTGGGTACCGAAAACCTATTTTTAGGTACGTTTTCAGGTGTGCTTGAAGACTACAATATTGTAGTAGATGCACCAAGCACGAAACCTTATTGCATCAACGGGGAACTTCGGTTAGTTATCACATTTTTAATAAAAACGTAATAGTTGATATGTGTTAACGAATAATATATCTTTGTTAACAATTGATATTAATTATTTTTGTTGATTCATGTTTTGATAACTTTTATTTTGAATAACAATTGGTATCAATTATTTTTGTTAAAAATAATGATTGATGTTTTGATGAATATCTCTCTAGTTTGAATAACAGTTGGTATATACGCTAAAAATAACCTTTGATATGGTTGTTATATTTTTACTAACATTTGGTATTATTTCATGTTGGTATGATTTTTTAAATATCGTCAATGTATATTCCTCATTGTATTTCCTATCTTATATTGACACTAACAATTGATATACCCAAATGGGGGAAGTGTCGAAAGGGGATAATAGCCTTTGTATACTCTCTTTTTGCTAATGCCAAAAGGGGGAAGAGTTTAGGCGATATGCATCAAATAAGGGGGAATGTATCTACGTTAAAGCCTTATTTGAGGGGGAATTATCATTGAGGGGAATTATTTGCATGAATTGTATGTTGAGATATAGCATGAATTTAGGGGGAATCCGATATGCATGTCTCCTGTTGTTTGTCATTATCTAAAAGGGGGAAATTGTAGAAAATCATTCTATCCATGATATGTGTGCTTTGGTTGTATTAGCATGATTTTCAGGTATAGGTTTTTGATGAATGACAAACAACAAAGTCGATGAATGACAAACAATAAAGTCAAGTGTCACAATGTTATTATATGACAAACAATCAAGATTGAATGCCGAGAAGCATATTGATGACGGAATTGCATAAACAAGTCAAAGACGAGCTCAAAAGTTCAAGACCGAAGACCCAAGGCGTAGGTCGTTAGGTAGAACAAATGTAAGAGCAACATTAAAAGTTATCTCGTCTTTTAAGAACAAATGTAGAACAAATATGCATACCTCATGTTGTTTGTCATTATCAAAAAGGGGGAAATTGTAGAAAATCATTCTATCCATGATATATGCTCTTTGGTTGTATTAGCAAGATTTTCAGGTATAGGTTTTGATGAATGACAAACAACGAAGTCGATGAATGACAAACAATGAAGTCAAGTGTCAAACAATGTTATTATATGACAAACAATCAAGATTGAATGCCGAGAAGCATATTGATGACGGAATTGCATAGACAAGCCAAAGACGAGCTCAAAAGTTCAAGACCAAATACCCAAGGCGTAGGTCGTTAGGTAGAACAAATGTAAGAGCAACGTTTAAAGTTATCTCGTCTTTTGGCTCAACATAGGTCATCATAAATACGCATAAAATCATTTTATCAACTCATATTAAATCATATTTCAAATACTTCAAACAAAAAGATTTCAAACATTTTCATTTTAGCCAAAATGAATTTTAAACATGTCTTTCAAAGCTGGACAGAAATAACCGATTATGCTTATTGTGATAATCGATTATGTTAAGACAGTGTTAACGGGAACTTACAAAACAACACAATAATCGTTTATCAGAAGTGCATAATCAATTATCTTGTATCCGTTGCCACGTGTTTGAACACTGTAACAAAATAATCGATTATGCATATCTGATAATCGAATATGTTGCATAGAATCAGCTTCCAGATTTTGTAACGGTAAGCTGATAATCGATTATCCAAATCTGATAATCGATTATCTTGGCATAAAATCAGCATAATTGATTGCCAATTAAGCAACAGACATACAACTTATAACACCTATAAATAGAGGTCTTTTGAGCTGAATTGTAACACACAACACCTCTCATTATTCATATACATATTGATATCATTTGTGCATCATTATAGAGCTTTTGTTAAGCCATTTGAGAGACAACTTTGACTTGTTCATAGAGCTAATCTTGTATCTCTTTATCTACTCTTTTGAGAGAGTTCTTGTTGTAAAAGAGAAAGGCGTTTGAGAAGACCATATCTTCTCATTGATTGTCGGGTTTGCTAAGTACCCTCAATCTTAGTGTGTGAAGTCTTGTGGTGCGGTATCCACGAGCAAAGTGAAGTCTTGTGGTGCAGTATCCACGAGCAAGGTGAAGTCTTGAGGTGCGGTATCCTCGAGCAAGTTGAAGTCTTGTAGAGTGTACATCTACGAGCAAGTGTAACGGTTTGTTAGGCACTTGTAAGCTTAACAGAGTTAATGGAATCTCGAGAGAGTCTCTCGAGGACTGGACTAACCACAAGCTGTGGTGAACCAGGATAAATTCGGTGTGTTCTTTCCTTAATCTTTTAATTTCCGCATTTACTTTACTCCTGCAATTTTAATTCCGCAATATTTATCAATATTCTCGTGCCGCACTATTCACCCCCCCTCTACTGATGGGCATAAATCCTAACATGATCCTCTCGGGTAGCACATGTCCTCACCATTTGTGAGGGAATATAAAGAGAGAAGTTTAGTTGTATATCAAAATCTCGCATGACTGGAAATGAAATAAAGTGGAATTTTTCTAACAGTTACATAGCCTCTCGTAGATAAGAATAGACATCTTCGTACCGATCAGTGAGACTCTAATAAATTGGCCTGTGTTTTATGACTCCTATGGACCTATAGCTCTGATACCAACTTGTCACGAACCTAGTTCGTCCTCCGTGAACTGTCATGACGGAACCTAGTCTTACGCCTAGCTAAGCCTAACATGTACTGAAATTAAATCGAAACTTGCAAAAATATATAAATCTAAAACTAAGAATAACTAAAAGGAATGGTGTATAGTATGCCGCTCCGCATATACATCATAATATCTCGAAACTTCTACATCACTATCCCAAAACCTAGAAACTCATGGGAACACAAGCTAGAAGGAATACAGTAAAAGTGCTCTAATCTTCAGAATGTCTATATCAACAGTACGATACAAGGGCTAACACTACAAGATACACTAAAGATAGAGACTCTTTGGTCTACGGACGCAGCAGAAGTACCTCGAAGTCTCCAAAAGCTCTCCCAGCCTCAAGGATGATAAGTCTGTGCGGATGTACCTGAACTTGCACATGAAAACATGCACAGAAAGGGCATGAATGCACCACAGCGGTACTCAGTAAGTACTAAGCCTAACCTCGGTAGAATAGTGATGAAGAAGATTAGGGCCCTACTAAGATCAAATAAAATATAAAATTTAACAGTATAGAGTAAGCAATACATTGAGTACAGCGATGGAATAAGACAAGTTGTACAAGGTAACATCAAATATGCAACGAATAGAGTAACCACGGAAAATAAGAGCCGTCCTGTAATCCCTTTCATCAGTTGTCCAGTGGATCTCTAGGGATACTATCTCATAGTCCAATTATCAATGTGCGGGGATCTACCAGAAATATCGATCCATAGTCCCTATATATAAATACCCAATACTGAGGGAATATACTGGGTGCATAGTTCCATATAACTGTGCAGGGGGATCTATCGGGAATCTAACCCGCGGTCCCAAAGTTAACACACAAAGGGGGATCTACCGAAATCTCACATTTGTAGTCCCAATGTAAATACACAGCAGCAGCAAGAAAATATTCAGAGAAAGGAAATTTCATATTAAGGCGCCAAATAATTCTAGCTTAGCATGCTGCACAGAGTTTAGGTAAACAGATTGAACAGTTAAGGCAATCAAATCACTTAGACATTCTTTCCTACGCTAACACATTCTTGAGTAGTACAAGTAATAAAAGCAGGATAAGGAACATACTAATAAGTGCTTAAATAAAACCGGATTTCCAACAATTTCCACAAGTATGCACTCGTTACCTCACGTACAAGGCATTACAATTACCAAATATATCCATCATAAGGGGAAGGTCCCCCACACAAGATCAGACAAGTCACTTACCTCAAACAGGCTCAAAAATCAACTCGAAACCACACTTTTTCCACGAGTATCAGATTCCAAATGGCCCAAATCTATTCAATTCAATTACATATTGCAAATAGCACTTCAAGAAACTGTATCTACAAATAAATTCCAAGCTAATACGCAAAATCATGTAAAATGATTAAAATGCCCCTCAGACTAATGTCTCAAAATCGGGTGAAATTAACATTTTCATAAACCTCGTACTCTCATGAGTTTAATCATATAAAAATCTCCCAAATCGGATGTCAAAAACTCAATCAAAACTCAATTTTTAGGTCAAAGAACTTTTCTCCAATTTTCATTCAAAATCCGAAATTAAAGGAGAAATTCATGCTTAGATTAATGGTTACAAGCAAAAAAGGAGTTAGGAATCATTAACAGAAGCTTCCTCCGAAAATCTCTCTAAAATCCGTCTCCTACCGAGCTCCCAATTAAATTTTGTGATATGAACTTAAAACCCTCGATTTGAACTTAAACATTCTGCCCAGTTATTCTTTTATCGCGATCGCGGCATTAGCCTTGCGATCGTGAAACATAAAATAGATTGCCCCTTAATTGACTCTACGCGATCGCGACATCCTCAATGCGATCGGGAAGCTATAACATTCAAACTCACGTGATGGCAACAATGACCACGCGATCCGCATCTATACCACATAGACTCACGTGATCACAATCCTACTTACGCGGTCGCTTAGAATAACTTTGCCATTTCTCCTAATAAGCCCACACGATCGTGGCCCCTTATACGCGATCATAAAGAACAAAATGTCTGCAACATACCTGAAGTAAAATCTGTAACTTTTTCCAACTTGAAATGATCCCTTTAACCACCCGAAACATACCCGGGGCCCCCCGAGACCACAGCCAAATGCACCAACATATCCTATAACCTTATTCAAACTTGTATCAATCCATAAACCACCTAAAAAACGTCGGAGACTCTAATATCAACGATTTAAGCCTAAGAACTCTAAATTTCCTCAAAATACGCTTTCGATCAAAAACCCAAACAAACCACGTCCAAATGACCTAAACTTTTGCACGCACATCCCAAATGGCATAAAGGAACTACTGCAACTCTCATAATTCCATTCTAAACCTCAAATCAAAATCTCATTATCGAACCGGAAACTTCCAAACATTCAACATTTGGCATTTCAAGTCTAAATTAGCTATGGACCTCCAAAACACAATCCGAACATGTTCCTGACCCTGAAATCACCTAACGAAGCTAACGGAACCATTGAATTTCCATTCCGAAGCCGTCTTCATACTGTGCCGACTATGGTCAATTTTTTCAACACTTAAGCTCTCATTTAGGGACTAAGTGTCTCAAAACTCTTCGAATTCAAAACCAAACATCCCGGAAAATCAAATTAGCATAAATAAACTTGGCAAAAGCAGTAAATAAGGGATCGGGGCGTTAATTCTTAAGACGACCAGTAGGGTCATCACACTTCAAGTCTTCAATGATAATAAATTTTCAACAAGTTGTTCGTCAATTCGGTAAACTCGTTCCAACTCATAAATATTAATATTATAGTTCTGTTTGTTTTTTTTTTATTTTCTATTATTTGATTAATTATGAAGGCTTCCATACAAAAATTCGTAAAAATAAGGAAAAATTAAATAGTGGAGAATCTAGTGATAATAGTTTATTACAATTTACTGAGAGTCAATTTCTTCATAATGTTGGAGCTGTTGAATAATTAAACCATGAATTAATGAATGCTTTATCTAATCCAACTATTGATGAAGATGATGAGGAGAAAATAAATTTTGATAAAACACAACCGGATGATGATACACCCATTAATCCTTCTCCTGGGGTTAACCCAACTAATGATAATCCAAGTGATATCCCATATGAACCGCCTGTTACTACACCTACCTTTTATAGTCAGCATACCAAACGAACAGAAACATCTTTCATTTGGCCTTCTTTACTCAACTAATTTCACAAAATAAGGCTAAGTGTAAAACTTGTGGCAAGGATTTAGCTTTTAAATATTTTAGGGGGGAGGGGGGGCTTTGAAAAGAGACATATTGATACATGCACAAGATAAAGCCAAATATCTTCGTGTGTAAGTCAGGGCCAAGTGTACCTACTCATCGGAGATTATCCTTATTTATGGTGTTGTTGCCTTGTTGACCATACCTTCTTAGGTCGCAAATACGACAAAAGACTCGCAAATGCGAGCTCTAAGTTTTTTGCAAAAGCGACAATTGGTGTCGCAAATGAGGAGCTGCTATCTCAAATCTGATGATGTTGTTCGCAATTGCGAACTCCCCTGCTCCACCCCTTCTTCGCAAAAGCGAGAAATATCTTACGAATGCGGACATTGCAAATGCGAGAACAGAGATACCAGCACAGCTAAACCTATTTCCAACACTCTGAAATGCGTACGAAACTCACCCAAGCTCTCAGGGCTACAAACTAAACATCCATGCAAGTCTAAAAATATAACACGAACTCGCTCGTGTGAGAAACACTAAAATAACATCTAAAACCACAAATCTAATGCCAAAACACATGAAAATCATTATGAACTTCAAGAACCTCTAGAAACGCAACCAAGCGTCCGAACCATATCAAATCAACTCTGAATGTCACCATATTTTACAGACAAGTTCAAATTAAGAAACGTCATAACTTCAAATGATGAATCACACCTCAAGTCAAAATCAATGAATTTTGAAACTTCAACTTCTACAATCGATGCCGAAACCTATTAAATCACCTCCGATTGACCTCAAATTTTGCACACAAGTCACGTTTCCGATTACGGACCTATTCTAACTTTTGGAATCGAAATTCGATCCCGATATCCAAAAATTCACTCCCTTTCAAACTTCTCAAAAATTTAGCTTCCGCCATTTCAAGACTAATTCAACTACGGACCTCCAAATTACAATCTGGACGTGCTCCTAAGTCCCAAATACCCAAGGAGCTAACGGAACCGACGAAACTCCATTTTGAGGTCAAATGTTTAAAAGTCAAACTTGATCAACTTTTCCAACTTAGAGCTTAAATCATGGAGCCCATTCTTCCAAATCAATTCTAAATAACTTGAAAATCAATACCGACGATTTAAGAAAATCATAATACATTATGCGGAGGTACTCGAGCCCTCGAAATACCAAGCAAAGTGCAAATACTCAAAACAACCGTTCGAGTCGGTAGATTTTGGTTCTAATTTTGAGAATTAAATTGTATCTCATCTTGAATTTGTCTGCCCTTTGTGATCAAAATACCCAAATTTATTGACCAGACCTGATACAGATTTAATACCTACTCCCATTCTAGTGTCGTGTCATCTCGGATACGGCGAAACTGCCGCGTCGGAGCAACTTCGGTTTTGATTGAACACGGAATTTGAAAGATAAAAAAGACTTCTGTGAAATACTAAAATAATACTTGAAATTTCCCGTGTTACATGTCATTACATTTTCTTTTACTATAGTATATCTCAATAAGCATAAATTGAGAGATTAAAAATTGAAAAAATTCCAAATATAAAAAGATAGAGTTTATACAACTGAGGGAGTAACAAATGGGGTGAGAAATTTTTAGGGAAACGTACAATAAATGGGACTGATTTCTCCTTTGACAGTCTTAAAATTTTGTTTCTTTAGTAGTCTTAAAAGTTGATACTTCTATATTAGGGTAAAATGGAACCCTAGTTAGGCCTTTTATGGAGCCTATGTTCAATTTGAGGTATGAAAAAGAAAAAGGCACCAGCAAGGATGAAGCAATTAGCTGAAAGTGATATACTTTAATTGAGGAAATTATATATGCTCTGTCATACAAATAAATAATTGTACACAAAAATAATGACACTTACAGTTAGCGACCATCTCTATTGCATTTTGGGTAAATGCTTCACACAGACTCTTCAGGTTATTTTAAACTTTTGTATCCTTTTATGTCACCACCTTATAACTTTTTTCTTTTATCACATTGTCTCCATCAAAGTATATTGTCTCAGAATTAAATTCCGAGAATTGGTAAATTCATGAGAGGGAGTGCTTTCCCCCTCCTCTTAAAATGCCAATTAGTTTAGGAAAAAAAGGTAAAATAATGATAGAGGACTTACCTTAAATGCAAAAGGAAAAGAGAAGCTGGTGGATCATAGTATGTGTGTATGATTTTATCCTCTGTAAAATCTAGTACATAAATTAATATTGGGAAAGATGTGGTACAACGGATGGGGCTACTCTTCCCTTAACCTGAGTCTAGGTTTCGAACTTTAGAAAAATCCTTGCTAGGGAGTGCTTTTCGTGAATGAGGCTCTATGCGGTTCAAACTGGATATAGTCGGGTTTTAAATACGAGTATCAGATATCGGACGGGAAACCTAAAAAATAATTTTTGTTTTAAAAGAAAAAAAAGAAGCTCCAGAAAGAACAACAGATTATTCTCCAAGCTCCTTAAATTCTTTTGGTCTACAGAAAAGGTGTTTTGTTATTTTTCTGTATATAGGGGTCACATTAGATATAGGACAGAAAGTACTATTATTACTAAAACCTGAAGAAAAAGAAATGTCCCTTTTGAAATATTTCGAAAGTGATTTTCAGTAGCACTTACTCATTTGATTTTCACCCATTTAACTGCATTCATTACTTTTGACTAGAATTGTCGAAATACTACGGACTCTGAATCCAGAACTCGTCAATGTGTGAGCCTGTAAATAGTGTGGACGTGGAAGCGAGGTTCAGATGGTTCGAACACATGTAAAGAAGAAGTCTTAATATTTCGGTGAAGAGGTGTGAGCGGTTGGCCGTGATGGGTACGAGAAGAGGTAGAGGAAGGCTTAAAAAATATTGCAGAGAGGTGATCATCGAGAACATGATACGACTGCAGATTTTCGAGGACATAACCCTTGATAGGAAGGTCATGAGATCAAGAATTAGGGTTGTAGATTAGGGGTGATGGATTATAATTAGTACCGAAGGCAATCTCAGTATCAAAATCACGTATAATCAAGATAACTAGCATAAACGAGATTTCACGGGTTACCTCTTGAAGCGCGAAGAAAACTCCATTATCACGTAAGCCTTCAATTATACAGCAACTCAATGAATTCTCCACCACCTGCACGATCACGGTCTCCAAACATTCCACGGTCTTCTACTGTGTCAAATAATATCCGAAAATAGCAATTTCGTGTGGGTGGAATTTCTAAAAAAATTTGGCTGAAAATTTCAGCCACTATGTACTACTCCCTCTAGGTGGAAAACCTTATGTATTTATAACACAAGTTTTAAGGGTTAAAATCATTTTCCAAAACCTGTTAGGTTTTCCTTTCCACCAGAAAAATGATACCATTATTTCCTATTATTGAGGCAGAGCAGGGACCACAGAATTTAATTAACAAGGCTCCAATTATGGAATTAAATTCTAATTTTTGAAATTAATTAAGGCTGTATCCTGTCGCGGTTCCGAACCGGAACCGGACCAGAACCGTGGCTCTGCCGGTTCTGCCGGTTCCGGCGGCTCGGTTCCGGTTTTACCGGTTCCAGGGAACCGTGATGGGGCAGTTCTACCCGTTGAAACCGCTAGAACCGGACCCGCCAGAACCGGAACCGGCTGGCGGTTCTGGACCGGTTCTGGCGGTTCCAGACGGTTCTGGCGGTTCCAACTGCCATTTTTCAAAAAAAAAAAATTTAAAATAATTTCAGTAACGGCTCTTTGCAAAAAGTAGCTGTTTGGAAGTTTAAAAAATAGTCTTGGCCCCCAAACTTTAATTTAACCCCAAACTTTATATAATTACACTATTTCCCATTTCTCAACTATAATACCCCCTCATTCTTTCATTTTTATTCACCAATTCATCAATATCTCTCAATCTCTCTCAAGCTCTCTTTCAATCTTTCTAGTGCAAGTGCTTAATTTATTGTTGCAAATTCGTAAAAAATTGTGAAGTTGTTGAATTGAAGTGTTCAAGTTCACGATTTTCAATTTTCAACAAGTTGTTCATCAATCCGGTAAACTCGTTTCAACTCTTACGTGCTAATAGTATTTTTTTATGTTTTTAGTTTGCTTAATTCTAATTATTATGGCATTTTCGTTGAAAAATATGTTCGGTAAAGGAAAAGGTAAAATCGGTGAAAGTAATGGCCAAAAACACCCCCTCCCCCGGCTCCCCGACCTAGAAAAGATAAGCAAGTTGAAAGTAGTAGCCAACCTAGATATCCTAATCAACCCTTCGGAATCCTTGATAGTGATCACCCTTATTTTCAATTTAGCGTTATTGATTTTCTACATGATGTAGCAGTAGGTGATGGAATAGACGATGATATTATGAATGCTCTTTATCCTAATGCACCTATCTTAGAGGGAAATGAGGATGATGATGATGATGATGAAACCCAAGCACCAGATTTAGATGATACACCTACTAGTCCTACTCATAACTTAGGTGATGAACCGGCACGCCCACCCGTACAAACTCCCACTTTTAGTAGACAACCTCCTAAATGTACAGAAACATCATTAGTTTGGCAATTTTTTATTCAACTAAGAGAACAAAATAAGGCTAAGTATAAATCTTGTGGGAAATTACTTGTTCATAGGTATACTGGAGATCGTAGCGGCACGGGTAGTTTAATTAAGCATATAAAATTTCACTCTAGCGATAAGGCTAGATATTTGCAATTGAAAGCGCGACAAGAGGGGAGGACAAGTGTTGATTCTACAGTTAACCCAAGAACTGGTTCAAATTTAGTTCAATCAGGAATAAACACTGTCACCGGAGGTATTTTATATTACGATCTAAATAAGGATCGTGAAGAATTAGCGAAAATGATTACTGTTATGTGTTTGCCTTATACTTTTGCTTCTAATCCTGCATGGATTCATTATATTAGAAGAGTATTTAATCCTACTTATAAAGGTTGGCCTCGCGCAACAGTTAAGGCTGATATTTGTAAATTTAAGCATGAATATGAACAATATTTGCGATATTTATTTACTCATATAACTAATCGTATTTCTATTACAACTGATATTGGTAGAAGTGGAAATGACTGTGATTATCTAACTGTAACAAGTCATTGGATAGATGAAGACTGGACAATGCAAAAACGCATAATTGCATATAGAATAATTAAGTCACGGCACACGGGTAGGTTTATAGCTAACACTGTTTCAGATGTATGCAGATATTTTTGCTTTAGTGATAAAATAATGTCAATTTCTATCGATAATGTTTCTAGCAACACTAGTGCAATAGGCATGCTAACAAAAACACTTAATCCTGCATTTACTAATATTTTTCATGTTAGATGTATTTGTCATATTTATCATTTAATTGTTGGTGATGGTATGCGAATATTAAACATAGAAACTGAAAAGGTGAAAATGGCTCTTAATTGGCTATTTTATTCAAACCGTAGAAGTAGACTTAGAGAATATTTTAAAAAAATGTGACGAATATGGCCTTAGAGAAAGAAAGGTTCCTAAACCTTGCCCGACTAGGTGGAATTACATGTACGAAAGTTTAGTAGTAGCGTATGAATATAGAAACCCAATTAGTGCTACGTTTAATTCTCGGGTAGGTGGTGAGGATGATTATGAAATGCTAACTACCCAAGATTGGACTAATGTTAAAATTCTTTTAGATTTTTTAGAATATTGTCATGTGGCTACAAATGCTTTTTCTGGACAATATTATCCGACTATTTCTAACTGTTTAGTTTATATTGTCGCTAATTTGTTTGTTGATTTTAGCGAGGGATGGGACATTTATCAACTTGCAATAACTGAAATGAAAAAAAAGTTTAAAAAATATTTTTTTCCAATCCCTCCTATTTTTGGCGTATCTGCTATGTTAAATCCAACTATGAAATTAGGAGGTCCTCACTTTTGGTATCCTACTATTTATCGATCTTTAGATCTTTCAAAAGTAGAAATTGCTACACTAGCTGATGCGAAAGCATCAATTAAAGTTAATGCTTAAACTGTTTATAATGCTTATAAACAGGCGTTAGAGCATGCTAGGCCAAATATTCCTATCCCTACTTCGTCTACATCACAATCATCTAAAAGAGCTGCTGGCTTAACAGCTCTTAAATAGTGGATGGAGTTCAGGGGTACTCATGGTGATAATTTAGATGAAATTTTCCATCTAAATGAGCTTCAAGTTTACTTGTCATAGGGACTAGAAAAGGAGAATCCACACGGCTCTTTCGACCTTTTGGAATGGTGGAAGACAAGGGAAAAGCATTTTCCCGTTCTTGCAAGGATGGCTCGGGATGTTCTGTCGATTCAAGCGTCAACTGTTGCATCGGAGAGCGCTTTTACTCAAGCAAGACTACAAATAGGTGATCACAGAGCGTCGATGCGGGATAGCTTGGAAAAATCAGTGCTTTTTCGAGATTGGATCCGCGCAGAAAGAAGGAACTTTGGCATAGCAGAATCACAACCAGAAATAGATGAGGCGTATGAAGAAATGATAGCAGAACTTGCTGATGAAGCAACTTTACCCGGAAGTGGTGATGAACAAGCTTCATTTCCACCACCGCCAACACAACCACCTCCCAACCTTGACGATTTTATGAGATTTGTTAGAAATAATGCATAAATAATGATGTAACTTGTACATTGGCACGTCTTCTTTTAGTTTTTTTTCCTTTTAATGGTGGTATTAGTACCATGTTGTGCTCATTTCATTGGGAGAAGGAAGACTAAGAAAGATATGCCATTTTGGTTAATAAATATGCTCTTTATCATATCCTTGAATATCTTTTGTCTCAATATTTCTTTGTCTTTACTTCGATATCAATCCTTGAATATTTATATAACATACAATATATAACATACAACACAATATACTAATGACAACATTCTTTTATCAATATATACTACTTATATACAATTTATACTAATTACTAACTACAACACAATATACACTACTTATATACAATATATACTACTTACATACAATATATACTACTTATATATAAAATATACACTACTTATACACAATATATACTAATTACCAAAAACAATATATATTATACTAATAACATAGTACACCATATAAAATATATTCTATAACATACTAATGACTACTATACAAGATATTGAATTAAATAAAAATAAAAAATTTCGGAACCGCCAGACCTGCCAGAACCGGAACCGCCAGAACTGGAACCGCATGGTACTTGGAACTGTCACGGGCCGGTTCCACCTTCAGAACCGCCAGAATCGGAACCGCCAAAATCGCCAGAACCGGAACCGCAGACCCAAATAGACCCAGAACCGGAACCGGATACAGCCTTAAAATTAATATCCATCATAATTAGTTATGTATTATTCCACTAAAAATTCGTAATTGCACTCCTTATTTAATTTCGAAATTCATCCATTAAATCTTATTTAACTCCCCATATTAAGATTCAGATAATAATTAATTAAATTACTAACGATTTAATTTATTTATTATTTCGTTTAGACTTTCGCTTAACTTATTTCATATGTCGTATACAAAATTCACCGGCCAGGTTTACACATAAAAATTTATAAGCTTTTGTAAATGTGTATCATCAATATCTGAACCGAGACATGGATTCCATCAACTAACTATTACTTCGCCAATGTATATTATTCTTATTCAATTTACCAGGCATATTGACCCACTAAAGAATCTCGCCTTTTAATAAATCAAAATAATAATATATATGCAGTTAATAATAATTATATCAAGATTAAGAGTATAAGTACTTACATTTAATTATGTTAGAACATTTTGTATGTATTGAATGGACCAAGTAAAGATAAGTATTTTATACTGACTTAATAAAATAAACTCTCTAACAATTCACATAATTAAGATAAATTATATTTAATCTTGTGCTACAATCATTCCTGATGATTTGTCCAATTCCATCATTAGATTCTGAACTCAAACATTATACTTATAAGAACCGATGATTTAATCTTTCGTGTATAAGCAAAACTCTATACACTATATCATCTACTATATAAGCAAATGACATCGACTAATATATGATATATTAAAACTTTATTAATATTGAATGAACAATATTATCATAATAAATATATTATATCTAAACCAAATCCATGGTTCATAATATATATTCCAACAATCTCCCACTTAGATTTTTAACCATGACAATTGTCAGAATATACTATATCTAAACGCATGGTTAATAGTATATGCCCCAACAAGGGGGTAATAGAGCTTTCCTTACTTCATATCGGGGGTGAGGCGGGGTTGCATTATGGTTGATCTTAGATGGCATGTAGTTTATGTTGAATCCACACTATCCTTGTTGTTTATCTTAACCCGGGACCTTAGATATTGGTTATTGTTATTGCATGTCATTTATCTTTTTATTGTTATGCTTCGATTACTATTACGGTTTCTACTAGAATTACTAATGGATTATCTTTTCTTGTTTTAATTTTCGTGTTTTTGAGCAGATAGTCTATCGAAAACGGTTTATCTACTTTATCGGGGTAGGGATAAGGTTTGCGTACACATTATCCTCCCCAAATTTACTTTGTGGAATTTTATTGGATAATAGTTGTTGTTGTTGTAGGATAAAAGTATACGACCACTAACCTATCAACATTTTTACCTACCAACTCCATATTACTATATAAGGCTTCCAAGTAAATGCAGAAATATGGCAGGACATGACAAACAGACACAAAGAGGACATATGAAATGCATGTAAGATGATAAAGATATAAGAGGAGGTACACTAGAGCACAAAATTATGCAAAGAAAACCAGTGGAATTTAGGAAACCCCATGAATTTAACGTTTGTCGCTTTGTACAACCCCTATTTTGTACTCCATCGGGTGTGAGCTTGCTCATTTCCCAAACTCCAACAGTAGATTGACAGGCGACAACCAATGTAAAATTAATCAACTCGTATGTATCCACATAACAAAAATATCATTGGGACGTGTACGACCACAACCGGCTCGGGACAGAGGAGGACCTATGCATGGACAGGAATCATTCACATTTGTAAAGTTCAACAAAAATTTTATATATATTTGTATATATTTTTAGAAAATAATAATATATATTAATAGTGTATACTATTTATACAAAGCAAAATTGGTTGAATCTAAAAGTACACCCTGAATTTAACATCTTGAATCCACCTTCGGCTCGGGTGGAGGAACTGGTGTTGTTTTCTGAGTGGTGAATAGTCTAAGTACTACTGTTCATTCAACAATAAATAGTTAAATAACACTCTTATTTCTTCTTACTATAAATGTTTTGTTGCATAAGATTAAATACATTATGGTAATTAAAATACATCTAGTTTTGATCCCCAAAAGTAAACTAGAGATAATTGATATGAGATAAATTAAAAGATGTTATGAAATAATATAAAAGACAAGAACAATAATGCAAGAACAAGAGCAATAGAGAGAAGAGTAGAGAGAGTTCTTCTTATTGATACTTAGAGAATGTTAGGAGTGTGTTACAAAGGTAGAAGACCCCTTTATTTATAGGGAGGGGGATGATTTATCTACCAAGAATAGAACTCTAGAATCTCTCTAATTATAGACATTCACCTTAAATAGGAGATTTCATAACACTCCCCCTTGAATGGCTATTCAACAATGTGCCTCGTTAAAACCTTAAAACCAAAACCCAATGGGAAAAATTAAAGAAAGGAAAAAGAGTACACATGTTTGAATATGCGCCTATTGGTTGCCTCGTTAAAAACCTCGCAAGGAAAACCCAGTGGGACAAAACCTTGTAAGGGAAAAAGAGTGCAACGCGCATTAACTCCCCCTAATGAGTACATCAATTTATATCCTTGAGCATTTGCATTCCAATCTTGTGCATCATCTTCAAAACGATCTTTGATAGAGATTTGATAAATAAATCAACCATATTGACTTAAATAAATATTCCGCACCTTGAAATCATCATTCTTGATAGATATGAACATCTTCATATAATGTCGTGGAATAACTCTTCAATATCCCCATAGATGCATTCTCAATGCCATCATGCTTATAGTTATAGCAAGATACATATGTACACAAATTGTGCTTGGGATGTGGTACTTCAAGACCAAGAATTGCATATGCTTCAAGCAACTTAAATCTTTCAAGTTAAGTCATATAAGCCATATAATAGACTTTAGATGCATATCAAGTTTTCCATGTCATGCTAGACAAATAAGATATCGAAAACTGACTATACATACCTTTGACTTTATACTTTCAAGCATTTGAACTATAGGTTCAAAACTACATGTCTTTCATATGGAATCAATTCTTCTTGAATTGTATCTCTTCCATTTAGTTACTTTCTTTGAGTCAGCAAATGCGTATAGCATACTTTGCAATATGTTGCAATTGAATTATCCCTTTTATGAACTTCAGGTTCATATCATGATATTCGGGGATATACATATACAAATGATAATTCATCCCATGTAACCTTTTCTCAAGTGTTTATCATGTCTCCCCCTCATGTTAGTAAAGCTAACTTGTTTCCTCAACTTTGGGAAATCATCTTTGTGCATTATCATGTCAATATACACGGCACATTAATAATAAGATGAAATTATTTGGTTCCTGACCTTGAACCACTTGTGAGGGGAGAATATAGTATACTCTCGTATATCAAACTGATATATATAACTTTGTTCTCATAAGAAACAGTTTAGCTATTAAGTGGAAGCACTCAATAATTATCTTGCTAAACCAACTTTGATATAAACCAACTTATCAAGATGAACTATCTTGAGTAGAGAATCTGGAAATTATGCTCGAAGTTAGATTACTGAGCAATTTACCTCGCAAGCACCGGCCAAGCTGCGGGTTAATAACAATTGCGCATGTAACCATTTCATAGATGCATCATATGTGGTATACATGGCAGGTGAATGGGCCCATATTCACCTTTGATATTTCCAGAATTTATGGGCATCAACCTGAATTCTTTAGTTGGTCAGTTCATTAATGAGAACAAGTGATACAAGAGAATTCGTAAAGAACTTTCTAGTTCTTTGATATTCACCTATGTGAATTTGCACATCTACTTAAAATGAGATGGCTAACACGAATGCCAACTGAATAAATTATCAATATTGGTAAACTTCAAATTTACACCATGACATGTGCACTTATCAATAAACTTCAGGTTTATTATGACATGGGTTTTATACCAATAGATATCCACTTTATTGTGGCATTTTTTTCGTTTGTGTAGTACAAATTGGAGAACAAAGCGGGTAGCTTTTCATATACAAATTACCCCGCTACAAGTTGTAGTAATAGGAGATATCAAAGTCTTCCTTTATTTATAGTCTCAATATAATCAATCGCTTTCGCGTGTACTTTGGAAACTGAATAAGTTTCTTTGAGACTTACTACAGCACAATACTCAATTGTGTTTCTCCAACATAGTAATAATTGGCTCTTCTAGAGCTCTCAATTAATTTTGTACTACCACAGATTCATCAACATCCATGTGGTGAATATCTTTCTTAAAGAGAAAGTTATACCATTATGGTCATGTCAAACTTATATGCAAGATATGTTTCTTGCATTATCGTTGTCCTTTAATAGTCATATTTCCAAAATACTTTGGCGTACAATAGGTACGTGACCAACGATCATTCATGCCATATATCATCTCAAACCTCCTTCTAGGGGTGAGTGTGGTATCATCTCAAACCTCCATCTAGGGGTGAGTGTGGTATATTTAATACCAATTTTATCTTCATATTCTTCCAATAATGAATATGTATTCGTGAATCAGATGTTGTCACATTCACTTCGAGGATATGTGATTTTGTTATCCTTTTCAAATCTATAAATGCGTCAGGCATTTGATTTGCTATTCTTTGCAAATGGATAATCTTTTGTGCCTCTTTCACAAATAGAGGTATGTGGATCAAGATGAGATAATGATGCATTTTTCCACAAAATTTCCTGTTTGGTTTCACCAACTTCTCCCCCTAATTTTGGGAAAAGTGTCTCATCAAATTGACAGTCTGCAAATCGTGCAGTGAACAAATCTCCTGTCAATGTTTCGAGGTAGCGAATAATGGAGGGCGATTCAACCTCAACATATATTCCTAACCTTCTTTGCAGACCCATTTTGGTGCGGGATGGCGGTGCTACAGGCACATATACTGCGCATCCAAAGATTCTTAAATGGGATATATTGGGTCCATGACCCAAAACCAATTGCAACGGGGAATATTTGTGTCAATTCGTCAGTCAGAGACGAACTAGCATTGCTGTATGTAAAATGGCGTGTCCCCAAACCGAAGTGGGCAGCCGACAAACTAAAATGTTGCATGCAAAATGGCATGAACCCAAACCAAAGTGGGCAGCCGACGAGCTAGCATTGCTGCATGCAAAATGGCGTGAACCCAAACCGAAATGGGCAGCCTCGTTTTCATGAAGAATTCAAGATTATTCTCATCTATTGTCTCAATATGATATCCATTTTGAATGATATCTTTAAAACTCAACAAGTTCTTCTTAGACTTGGAGGAGAATATTGCATTCTCTAAGATAAACGTCATGCCTTTGGGCAGAGTTACAGTTGCTCTTCCGGAGCCTTCAATCAATTTAATTCCCATGGTTTGATATACAAAAGAAATACACGAACATAAGAATAAACAAGTTCAATTCGTTTGTGTCACATAATATTTTCAAAATCTGCTGCTAACAGTTGACTAACAAAATCAGATATGTTATCCATAATTGATTACTTTGCAGTTTGAAAATTTTCAGCGTTTTTCATAAGACAATCGATTATTAAACACACACAATTGATTGTTTGAACATAGGCAATCGATTGTTAACACAACACAATCGATTATTTGTTATTTTTGAAAAACTTCAGATCACACTGTTTAAGACAATCGATTGTAAGATATAGACAATCGATTGTTAGCTTATTTTGAAAAATTCCAGATTACACTGTCTAACGACAATCGATTGTTAGACATAGACAATCGATTGTGGATGATTTTTGAAAAATTCCAGATTACACTGTCTAACGACAATCGATTGTTTAAACATTGACAATCGATTGTTGACCGTTTTTGAAAAATTCCAGATCACACTGTTTTAAAGACAATCGATTGTTGATCATTGACAATCGATTGTTTTGCAGTTTTTATGCGAAATATGAGATAACCGACTAGTTTTTCAGGTTAGTCGATTACCTCTACTGGAAAGTAAAAATATTATTGATATTTGAGCATATTGATACATTCTAAAGAACTAATACTAACATTGCATCATGAACTAACTAATACGAGCTAATACTAATGGCTATTAGTTTATTCATTCACTAATACAAACAAGTAAAATAAAATCAAATAGCTCCATCTTCTCTCATCACGGATCCATCACCGATTAGGTGGTCTATCTTCCCCTCGGGTTGCTCAAAGAAGTCTGCCACATCCAAGTGGGTGATGTCAAAGTTGTCGTCAGAGACAAAATTCGTTTCAGGGCGTTTACTCTTTCGAGATGCTTGATAAAGGTCAACCAAATGTCATGGTATACGGCAAGCCTTTGACCAGTGCCCGTTTTCACTGCAACGATAATATATAGTTTATAAACTATTTGCTTTTGGGTTCTTATCGTATCGTGCTTGTGGCAGAGTGACCAACTTCAGGTTGTCATATCTCTTCTTTAAGCCATTCCACAAGATAGGTGGATCCTTGACAGTGAGATATTCAATCTTCAAACCTTCTTCTAGGTGATGGCGCAAGAAAATCAAGGCCTTAGCATAGTTTCAAACCTTCATCAAGGTGATGGCGCAAGAAAATCAAGGCCTTAGCATAGTTTCAAACCTTCATCAAGGTGATGGCGCAAGAAAATCAAGGCCTTAGCATAGTTTTGGGTGGATGCATTATTTCTGTCTTTAATGGCGTCTCCAAGACCCATAGCATCCAAAATGGATTTAAGTATCCAACACCCATATCATATAGTTCTTGCCCGAAATTTCAAGGGCAACGAACTTTCTTTTCATAATGTCAGACATAAACCAAAATTACATCAAGAGCGTGTTCATACTTACGGGCTCTATTACAATTATCACATTCACTTCAGGGAATGGATCAAAATCATGTGCTTTACACAATCTCATGTCAAATATTACTTTGATAAAGTGAAAGATTATTTTGAGAATCCTTATTGTTCTCATTACCACAATAATGACGATTATAACTTCGTCTATTGCCATGTCCACATCCATTGATACCTTTACGGTAATTAGTCTTCTTTCAGACTTATCACATACTGCTACCACATTCTCTAAAGGGAATGGAGCAAATTCAATTGGACGGAATTCTTTGCCACGTCCACATTCATTGATACCTTCATGGTAATATTTTAGTCTTCTTTCAGACTTATCATATACTGCTTCCACATTCTCTAAAGGGAATGGAGCAAATTCAATGGGACGGATTTTCAATTATTTGCCCACAATCATACATGAATTTAATCATGGCAGGACGTAGAGATTTTACCACTTCATGTGGTTATAATTTCTTACAAACTCCATTAGAGTTATAATCAAACTTTGTTTGTATATTAAATCAAATCGTAGAATTTCAAGAATTTGAAAGGGAAAAGTAAATTACTTACCTTTAAGGTATACCAATTATATTTTCAATGTTTTCTTCCTTTTCTCCACTGATGCAGACGACGGCGGCTCCGATGCGGAGAAATTGACGGCGGCTTAATCTTCTTAAAGAGCTTCTTGAGACGGTAGAGTCTCGTGCTGATAACGTGTTATGAAATAATATAAAAGACAAGAACAATAATGCAAGAACAAGAGCAATAGAGAGAAGAGTAGAGAGAGTTCTTCTTATTGATACTTAGAGAATGTTATGAGTGTGTTACAAAGGTAGAAGACCCCATTATTTATAGGGAGGGAGATGATTTATCTACCAAGAATAGAACTCTAGAATCTCTCTAATTATAGACATTCACCTTAAATAGGAGATTTCATAACAAAAGAAGATTTATCTTTGAATGTGAATTACTTTTGTATATGTGCAGATTTACATCTCCATCTAATTGAAGATTTTCTATAAAAGAGTGCAAAAGGATCAAAATAACAAAACTAACTGGAAACAAAGTTAAATGCATATCTAACGAATTAACAAGATATATACAAAAGAAAATGTAAATCATTTGGGATTTTATATGCCTTTATTGTCTCTTTTTCTTAACTAATTTTGCACATAATTTAAAGATTATTAGGCATCTCCAATGATGCACTATTTTTTGTACCAAATTTAAATTTGGTATTTTTTCTGCTTCAATGAAACACCAAATTTTGCACCATTTTAGTGTGTGAATAGTGTCACCTCAAATTTGGTATGACACTATCCATCAACACCAAATTTGATTTATTATCATTTTATGCATGTTTTTTTTTTGAGACTTTTAATTTATCATATTGTGTATATAATTAATCTTATATTAAGATCTTTATAATTTTAATATTATATTTCCCATTTTTTTGATATATTATATTTATATAAAATTATAAGTCAATTTATTATTCTTATAATTGTATAAAAAGAAATCTAACCATTATTTAAAAATAAAAAATGCAAATATAAGATATCTAATGTTGCTAAAATTAATTTTAAAAAGAAAATTAAGAACAACAACAACAACTCAGTATAATCTCACTCAGTGGGGTCTGGAGAGGATAGTGTGTACGCAGACCTTACCCCTACGTTGGGGTAGAGTGATTGTTTCCAAATAGACCCTCGGCTTCCTTCCCTCCAAGAATTCCCTACCTTGCTCTTGGGGAGGCTCGAACTCACAATCTTTTGGTTGAAAGTGAAGGTTGCTTACCATCAGAGCAACCCCTCTTATCTTAAAAAAAGAAAATTAACAATATATAAAATAAAAATACATTAAAAATAAAAGTGCATTAAAGGAAGATCACCGATTTGAATAATTTTTAGCTCAACACGAAAAAAATAAAGATAAAGATGCACATTTCGCACTTCGTAATGCATTAATCGCATATTCATGGGAGAATAGAGGCGAAAGTTAAATATTTATGTGGTACTTAAATTAAATTTGACTATGATGTAATATTTATTTAATTATATTTTATCAATAATTTCACTTTAGTTGATTTCTCCTTTAAAATAATTTTTTAACAAATAATTATATATGTGGTGAATGTGAATTATATGTGATGAACATGAAAAAAAGAAAACAGATAGAATTTGTTTGAAGGAAATAAAAATAAAATTTAAATAAAAGATAATAATATAACATAGAAAAGAGAGAAAAATATAAAAGGAAATATTTTTTTAGTGTAAAAAATGGTGTAATAGTTAAATATTATATTATTTTAATGTGAAATTTAATATGAAATTTAATGTTAGGATTGGAGATGATCTTATACGGATATATAGTGGTACCTATTGCTTATTTGTGCCTCTACAGATGTTCAATTTATTGTTTTAAGTACCTGATATATAGGCTTTGTATAATAATAACGGTTAAGGTCAAATATATCCTTGTACTATTCAAAATAGGCCATATTTATCCTCCGTTTGAATTCTTTAACAAATATATCCCCACCGTTATATATTAGGGCCACATATACCCTTCCACCGTTAAAACTTGTTTCCACATTATTTTTTAACACGTGGCAGTCTTAGATTGGACCCATTCTATTTTTTAAACCCGCCCGACCTACTTTTCTAACCCCCGCCCGACCCACTTGAGGACGACTTAGCTACTATGTTAAACAGAAAGAAGGAAAATGAAGAGAATAAATCTGCTCAATGACCGGAAAAAACTTTAAAAAGTAGACGATGGAAAGGACCCTTTCCCCACAAATAGACAGATTCAATACAGTAAAGAAAGAATAACAGAATATGAACAACATTATGAGTTCTAACATAAACTCTATAAAGAGAATAAAAGTTCATATGCTAATTTCATTAGCTCACCATGGAAAAAGTAACTGTCAATGTATTTTCTGATAACATTAAACCATATGTCCTTTCCATGATGACGTTACACACAATCTAATAAACAAAATGTAGAATTTAATCTCTCTGAAAGCTAGATCCATGGTTCAGAGAGAATACATGTATCTGCAATTTAAAAATTGTCGACAACTGCATTAACAAAAAAGTATATGAAGCAAAAAGTAGTTAACAACTTTCAGTTACTCCTGTAAGTCAAAACACTGGTTATACGATATATAACTATGGGTATGACAATCACACTAATCGGAAAAATTTGGGCGAAAAAGAACTCAACTAAAATCATCTCTAGTTATAGGCAAGACAATTAACAGGAGAGGCGCGATTAGGCAGGCGCTCATAATCTCAATCTGCATTAACATTTCAACTTCAAACTATGAAAATGTGCGAAACACCGGCTTTAAGGAAAAGAAAATGACAACCCGTCTTACCTTTGCATTCATTTGGCCACAATTAGGGCCCGGATGACCATGATTAGCATAGATTTGATCTTGAATCTGATCGACCACTTGGCGATGATTAATCCTCTCTTCCCACATCTGAATTGCTTCTGGTGGAAAAAGTTCACATTTCCCCTCCCTTTAACAAGAAAAAGCCCCTCAAATAAGCATATAAATGAAATATCAAGGTCACAGACAGAGGACAAACGACGTGAAGCCATTCTACAGTCGAAACTTGTACCAAACCTGAAGTGCTCATATCCTTTAATTTCCTGATTACAGCGATAGCAGAAATATGTTCCACAGTTATCGCAAACCATCTTATTGCAGCCTTCAGTTCGCGAGATAGTCATCTTACAGGAAGGGCACTGCTTCGCGGAACGGTGAATTTCCTTCATACTGAGAATCTCATTGATTATTTCTTTCTCACGGTGCCTTTGGTCATCTTTAAGTTGAGATGAATGGGGTCGGGGCGGGTTAGAAAAGTGGGTCGGGCGTGTTTAAAAAATAGAATGGGTGGGCTAATCTGGTCCAATCTAAGACTGCCACGTGTTAAAAAATAATGTGGAAACAAGTTTTAACGGTGGAAGGGTATATGTGGCCCTAATGTATAACGGTGGGGATGTATTTGTTAAAGAATTCAAACGAAGAATAAATATTGGCCTATTTTAAATAGTACAAGGATATATTTGACCCTTAACCGTAATAATAATTGCGTTTTCTAACCATATTTGTCAGGGCTGCCTTTATAAATCCCTCACCAAGTATAACAGGTAATCTTGTCAGGCATATGACAACAACAACAACAACCCAGTATAATCCCACTTAGTGGGGTCTGGGGAGGGTAGTATGTACGCAGATCTTACCCCTACCCTTGGGTAGAGAAATTGTTTCCAAATAGACCACCGGAAGCGACCAATTTCAGTATTAGCAGTACTATTAACCCCCAACCATAAGTTTGATTATTTCATTAAGGGGTGACTGAAAAATGTTTTCAATCTTTAAAGAAAAATTTTCAGAAACCACTATATTTTAGTGATTTAGCTTGTTATAACTATTATTTATTAAATTATTTTAAATAATTATATTTCTAGTTGTTATAGACAGTATTTGATATATTTTTGCTAGTGTATTCATGAATACAGTAGCAAAACTCAGCGAAAAACAGGGAAATCTAGCTAAGTATAGAATGTATTCGACTGTATTCGCGAGCTGTATTCGGAAATGCAATAACGAAATTTGTAGAAAAAAGGTCTTTAGCTATTTAAAAACAGGAAGCGAATCAGTACGCGATAGACTCCTAATATAACTCAACAAACTCAATTATAACACACAAAATTTGTATTGCCAGTTATAAAAAGATTCTCGATCGAAAAACACCCCAAAATAAAACAATCTTTAAAGATTCAATTCATTCTTTTTTTTATTGGTATCTTTAAAAATAAATTTATATATTGAAATTATATAATTACATTGAATATAGTTAACTACATAAAAATATATTAAATACATGAAGTATATCAGGTCATCCATAGTGCAAAAATATATGAATACATACTGTAGATACATTTGAATATATATATATATATATATATATATATATATATATATATATATATATATATATACACACACACACACCTGAATACATAAATTAAATTAATTAAAATAGCATAAGAATACATTCATGGAATACAGCGAAGCAGTGAACACAATGAAATACATGGAAAACATCGACAACAACAACAACAACAACTACCCAGTATACTCCCACCAGGTGGAGTCTGGGGAGGGTAATATGTAGACAAGCCTTACCCCTACCCGAAAGGGCAAAGAGACTGTTTCTAATCGACCCCCGGCTCATAGGATAAAAGGAAAAACAGCAGTAAAACAAAAATAAAGACAAAAACAAAAAAAAAACAATAGAGCATTAGTAACTCCAGCAGAAATAGCGTAAATAGCGTAAATAATTATCTAAACATACGAAACATAATACCATTACTCACAGCCATAGGGGGGAAATAAGCTAAAACACAAATCATCTATGGGTAACCCTGCTGACCCACACCCAACCCCGGAAGAGGCGTACGAAGAACTCTAGGAGCCCCTATCCTACAACCCTGATTCTAGACCTCCAGACTTTCCTATCGAGGGTCATGTCCTCGGAAACCTGCATTCTAGTTATGTCCTACCTAATCACCTCTCCCCAATACTTCTTAGGCCTCCCTCTGCCTCGCCGACCGCCAACAATCTCCAGCCGCTCGCAGCTACTCACTGGGGCATCTGGACTTCTCCTCCGCACATGCCCGAACCACCTCAGCCTCGCTTCTCGCATCTTCTCATCCACCGGGGCCACCCCCACCTTCTCTCGAATAACTTCATTCTTAATCTTATCTAGCCTGGTATGACCGCACATCCACCTAAGCATCCTCATCTCCGCAACCTTCATTCTCTGAACATGAAAGTTCTTCACGGGCCAGCACTCCGCCCTATACAACATCGCAGGTCTAACCACGGCTCTATAGAATTTCCTCTTGAGTTTGTGTAAAATTTTCTTGTCACACATGACTCCTGATGCAAGCCTCCACTTTGACCACCCAGCTCCTATACGATGCGTGACGTCCCCGTCAATCTCTCCATCCCCCTGAATCACAGACCCAAGATATCGGACACTGTCCCTCTTGGCGATGGCCTGAGAACCAATCATCACGTCCCTGCCTACTTCGCTCGGCTCGGCGCTAAACTTTCACTCCAGGTACTCTGTCTTAGATCTGCTTATTTTGAAACCTTTAGACTCGAGAGTCTGTCTCCATACCTCTAACCTTTCAATAACACCGACCCTCGTCTCATCTATCAATACTATGTCATCAGCAAATAGCATACACCAAGGCACATCCCCTTGAATATGTCGGGTTAGAGCATCTATCACTAAGGCAAACAAGAGGGGGCTCAGCGCCGATCCTTGATGGAGCCCCATAACCACTGGAAAATGGTCTGATTCGCCACCCACCGTCCTAACCCTAGTCTTAGCTCCATTGTACATGTCCTTGATTACTCTGATGTAGGCTTCCAGCACGCTCTTCGCCTCCAAGCACCTCCATAGCACCTCCCTTGGGACCTTGTCATACGCCTTCTCCAAGTCGATAAGCACCATGTGTAGGTCCTTCTTCTTATCCCTGAATTGCTCCGCCAGCCACCTGACAAGGTGGATAGCCTCTAAAGTGGAGCGGCCCGGCATGAAACCGAACTGGTTCCCAGATATAGATGTCACCTCCCTCACCCGCGCCTCAATCACCCTCTCCCAAACCTTCATCGTGTGACTTATTAATTTAATACCCCTATAGTTGTTGCAGCACTGGATGTCCCCTTTGTCCTTGAACAAGGGCACCACTGTACTCCACCTCCACTCTTCCGGCATCATTTTGGTCCTGAAGATCGCATTGAACAACCTGGAGAGCCACTCCCCTCCTGACTTACCCATGCACTTTCAGAACTCCACCGGGATCTCGTCAGGCCCGGTCGCTCGACCCCTACTCATCCTACGCAAAGCCCCCATGACCTCCTCCACCCTAATGCGCCTGCAGTACCCAAGGTCTCTATGTTGCTCGGAATGCCCCAGCTCCCCTAGCTCTATGTTACGATCCCCCTCCTCGTTAAGTAAGTCCCGAAAGTACGCCTGCCACCTCTGTTTGATCTGAGATTCCCCCATCAGAACTCTACCATCCTCGCCCTTGATACACCTAACTTGGTCTAGATCACGTGCCTTCCTTTCCCTTGCTTTAGCTAACCGGAATAACTTCTTATCCCCGACTTTCTCCCCTAGTTCCTCGTACATGCGACCGAACGTCGCGTTTTTAGCTTCCGTGACTGCCATCTTTGCTTCTTTCCTCGCCACCTTGTAGATCACCTTGATGGAACACATCGAGATACATTAAAATACAATGAAAAAAATAATAACAAGCTCTTCAGGTTCCTCAGCCCCAAACTCCGTTCCCAATCTACCGATATCCAGGCCATCGCCATTTTAGTCATCGTTGCCGATTAAACGAAGACAGTTGTTGAAGAACAACCAATTTAAAAGATCAAACGGAAACTAAAAGCAGAACTTCTTTAGATCACACAAGGCAATCATGAACAATCAATGTAAATCTAAGAAAAATTTGGAATGCGTAACACAACTATGTGAAAGAAATCGTCAGCCGGAAAAGGAGATTAGGGGTGAAATAACAAGGAAGGGGGGAAGTGGTCGCCAACTAGACCTGTCATTGCAAAACACAACCCCTGCTAGGATTTCTAAAAGCAGGAGAGGAAAAAATTGGAGAAAAAAACAAAGACAGAGGAAAGAGAAATGTAAGAGAAAGGTAGAGAGAAAAATGATACATGACTTATTTAATACTCCCTCCATTTCATATTAAATGAAGTACTTTTCCTTTTAGTCTGTTCCAGAATAAATGACACATTTCTAAATTTGAAAATAATTTAACTTTAAACTCTTTCATTTTACCCATTTACCCTTAATGAGAAGCTTCTATAATCATACAAATATCATGGCTTCATAAACTTTTTACCCCTTAACTTTTAAGACCACAAGTTTTAAAAGGCTTCTTCTTTTTTCTTAAACTCGGTAACGAGTCAAACTATCTCATATAATATGAAACGGAGAGAGTAGCATAAAGGTAAAAAGCGGTCATAAATAAATATTTTGCTATAAAAATGAAAAAGTAGCTATAAAATATAATATTTTAAAAAAATATTTATTTATTATAGATAAGGTATCAACATTTTAACTTTCCTATCTTTAAACGATTGTAAGACAATCCAACGCTATCTCAGCTAAAATCATTAAATCAAGAAATTCAAGCTTTCAGTCTAAAACACACTATATATGCATTGCCCTGAGGGAGGGGCCTTCCTTACCAAATTCTTGCACGTCCCGTCCTGTCCCGACTCATTTAACTCAACCTTCTGTCCAACCCACCACACCCCTTGTGGCGAGAGACGAAAATGACTAAAAGACTAAGCCCTTGCCACACACACACGCGCACGCGCACGCGCACGCGCACGCGCACGCGCACGCGCACGCGCACACGCACACGCGCGCACACACACACACACACACATACATACATACATACATATGTATTATACAGAGCATCAATAAAGATCAAATATAAAATTTGGGCTTGCAAAATGTAACTTCCACCTTTGTTGAGCCAAGTTCCCTTGAATACAATATATAGTTTAAACTTGGTGCCAAGAAAAATTAAGAAAATAAAAATAGGGCAAAGAGATAACTAAAAAACTGAGTCTAGTAGACTTCAGGAATCAGATATTCATATAATTTCCCTAACTCGAATGATGTTTTTTGGATCTTCGGCTGTCTGCCATGATACTGCTATTCATGTTAATCACGCCCTTGTTGCTCGAGTGCTCAACTTTTCTTAGTGTGCCAGAAAGTTATACATGGCTGGAAATGTTTCAGATTAAGCGTTGCTCATTAAAATATTACTGGATTTGAAGACAGACAACTTACCAATCACCATAATAGAGAGGTTGCTCAACAATAACCTGAAACTAACAAGTGTGAATCTACGGAATAGATTCAATAAGGTAAGAATATCTGTAGAAGGCATGATTTAGTATTTACTTTAGTTTATTGTTTGTAATTGTACCATTTGTAGTAAGCCTGTCACCTAGTTTGGATGGTCCAACCGTCTGGGAATGTACTTCTCAACCACTTAGTCGAAGAACTTACAGTTGTGATGTAGCCTTTTCTTTTTTCTTCTCTCAAAGAATTATCAATGGGATTAGTACACTTTTACATTTCTTCTATACATCCCACTTTTACTTGACACGACTGCTAAGTTGACCGTGTTGAAAAAGCCTTAAAATTAACGTAATACCAGGAAATTCTGAATTTCCATAAAATTGTACAAGTTTGTAGCTACAAGTAAGCAAATGGTGTCTGTTACAATTCAATTCACAATAACTGTGGCTGCCAATATACTTAATACATGATTTTTAATATAACACTTACCAGCCATCATTTTAGCTGAAAATCTTAATGTAGGTTTCAATTATTTAATTTAAATAAATAATTGGAACTAACTTCATTTAAGAGTGTGATGACCCAGAAGGTCGTCTTATGTTTTAGAACTCGATTTTGCGCTTTTAAACCCTAAAAATATCATTTTTACCCTCCTCGATTTACGTGTACAGTCCGAGCGTGTTTCCAGTAAGCTTTTATGTTGAAAATTGATAAAAACAAGAACTTTTCCCTTAAAAGTTCATTTCGTTGATTTCGGTCAACGTTTTGGGTAAATGGACCCGGACCCTTGATTTGACGGTTCCGAGGTCCGTGGCTCGAGATATGAATTTTTGTTGAAAATTGAAAGACTAAAAATTTAATAGTTTTAAGAACGGATTGATGTTTGGCCTTGTTGATACCGAGTTTGTATTTTGGTTCCGAAGCCCAGTGCAGGTCCAATACAATATTTATGGGTTGTCTATGAAATTTGGTGAGAAACAAAATTGGTTTGACATGATTCGAATGTTATCTTGTGTGCTTCACATGTTATCTGGCATCTTCTACTTTGTGTTCACGAAGGTACTCTCGCGAATGCGAAAAGTAAACTGGGGCAGGGTGATTTTCTTAATCGCGAACGCGGTAGCTTGGTTGCAAATGCGAAGCAATGGAGGGAGGGCCTTACCCTTCGCTAACGCAACAAGCTTCTTGCGAATACGAAGCATTAGGGACCTAGGGGAGGGGTCAAAGGGTCAGTTATTCTTCTACGCGAACGCGAGCATTGGCTCGCGAACGAGAAGGCCACGGGGGAACATCTTTCACGAAAGCGGATTAGGACTCGCGAACGCGAAAGCCACTCGGGTTGTTGCTCAACGCGAACGCGGCAGGCCCTTCGCCTGTGTGAAGGCCTGACACCTGTGACTTAAAACAAAACACTAGCGGGATTGTTCCAAAATTTCAAACCCTTCTATTAGAACTCGGCCTAGGAGCGATTTTGACGGGAAAACTCAACACCAATTCATAGGTTTGTACTATTTAACTCATTTTCTTCCATTTCTAACATCATCCATTAAATTCCTAGCCCTAATCTTTGTTCTTTCATGGTAGAAAACTAGGGATTTAGGAAGAATTGAGGATTTTAGCAAATTGGGAATTTAGACCTCAATTGAGATTGGAGTCCAAAACCAATTATATATTCGGACTCGAGGGTAAATGGGTAATAGAATTTTGGTTTGAAACACGAGTTTTGATCAAACGGGCTTAGGGTCGGTTTTTGAAGTTATGGGGGAAGTTTGAAAAATCAAAATTTATGCATTGTAGTTGATGCCTTTAGCAATTATTGATGTTATTGAGTTAATTGTGGCTAGATACGAGTGGTTAGGAGGTGGATACTAGAGTAAAAGCAATAATTGAGCATTGAGTGGCCCGTGGAACGAGGTAAGTGTTGTGTCTAACTTTGACTCGAGGGATTAGGAACCCTTGACTTATTTGCTATATGAAATCCATGTGAGAGCGTATATGTGAGGTGACCAGTACTTATGCGCCGCCAAGTTATCTGTTTCTGCCTGTTTCATTCCTGTTCTTCTTATTTAGTCTTTTTCCTACCTTAACAGCAACATGATTTACTTGTATTTCCATGTTAATAGCTATGTGTTATACATTGTTTCTCTTTGTTAAAAGTATAGTTATTTCGTAGCTTCATTGTCTCTTCTTATTTGCTTAAGCGGGTTATGGTTATTTTCACGGCATATTCTGGATTGGTCTCACTGAGTAGTATTACTTGTGTAAAATCTCATAGTGTATAGGCTTCCTAATTGTTTTGCTTTGAAGTTAAGCCTTGTGAAAGATTATGTGATTTAAATTGTGAAATTTCTGTACTTGCTAAATAACTGATATTGATATGGTGGGATCGGGTCACGCGTTGCAACATGCAAAATAAGGGTGATATATTGAGGAGGAATAAGGGTGAAATGATATGTACAGTGGGATCGGATTGCACGTTGCGACAGGTGTAATAAGGGTGGATTGTGATGAAATAAGGGTAAACTGTAATTGTGATTATTGTGATATGGTGGGATCGGATTGCACGCCACAACACTTTTATTTATATTCTAGTTTTTATGTTAATAAGGGAGCAATGTGAGATGTACGGTGAGATCGGGTTGCACGCCGCAGCAACCTATATGTTTATATTTTTCCTTGACTATGTTAGCTGAATTGTAGTCTTAAATTGCACTTAAGGATTGGTAGTAGCTGAACACTGATGATATGCTTCTAGAACTGTATTCAGTTCTTGCATGTTACTACTCTATTTTATTATGTCTTCTTTCTGCTTTTATTATACATTGTATATATATATTATATTGTGATTGCTCATTGTAGCCTCATCGCTCCTTCGTCGAGGTTAGACTCGGCACTTACCAGTACATAGGGTCAGTTTCTATTGATACTGTACTCTGCACTTCTTGTGCATATTTTGGAGCTAGTTCGAGCTAACCGAGAGGTTGGCTATAAGATTTGTCAGCTAGGAGAACCAAGGTAAACCTGCCGGTGTCCGCAGGCATGGCGTCCCCTTCTATATCTCATACTTTACTGTTTTCTTTATTTCGCAAACAGTTGTATTTTCTTTCGGGCAAATACTTGTAATAAAATCTTAGAGTGTTCGTGAATTATGACTCCGGATTCTGGGTAATAATAGTTAAATTGTTATTTATTTACTTACACGTTTATTTGACTTGTTTTAGCTAGGTTAGTGTTAATCACTGAACTGTAAAGGAATTGGATAATAAATCTCTACCGTTGACTTGCCTAGCAAGTGTGATGTTAGGCGTCATCACGGTTCCGATGATGGGGATTCCAGATCGTGACAAAGAGTTGATAATTCCAGCCTTGAGAAGCCAAACTATTTTACATCAAATGGGAGGTATGAGCATAATGGTCTAAAAGTATAGATGAAGTCAATTTGAATATCTTTCGTGTAAAAGTGGGTGTATGTCACTTTTTTATCATAACACATGGAAAAGAATACTAATACATAGGAAAGACTTGCCCCTCGAAAAAGCAAACACGGCAAAAACCATGATGGAAGTAAGATAACTAACATGGAAAAAGAGGTGCACTCAAGACTTCATTTATCGTAATAATAGTTTTTGTTTATTTTATCGATAATCAGACTTTTCTTTCATATCAAACGAGGACTTCTCTCAAAATATTCCATTTACCTAATTTTTAATAAAACCTCCTTAACAGAGTTGGTATATGTTTTTGTCTAAAAAGGGAGGGCACATCATGAATCGATTCATTTTTTTTATGATGCTGGTGTACGGGTAAGCTTGCATGCACCTCGGCCATTTTAATGGGTACCTACTACCTCCCAACATTACATGTACTAGGTGACTTTGTCCACCAAGGATTATGACTCAGATCTATCAATGGGATCATTTTATATTTCATCAACAGATTCAACATAAATTATACTATGACTGCTGAGAGTTTATCATATCTAAGCGTGAATTCTAGGATTGTTCTTTATTCTCTTCTTACTTCTCGTGCCCATGTTATGCATCTCTCTTCGATCTCCTAATTTTGCTAATTTCTCAAGTAAAATAGAAAGTGGAAAAGAAAAACCCAAAGGATAATATTGCTGGTGTCTCGTAGTAACAAATTCTATTAGAAATGAGAGTTGTGACCAATTGCTGGTGGGAGGTGGCAGGTATCTCGTGAAATTAGTCGAGGTGCGCGCAAGCTAGCCCGGACACTATAGTTATCAAAACAAAATGATTGTTGTGAGTTTGTCAAATGCTCAACAATCCTCAACATTAGCAGCACAAGCTACGCTCTAAAAGCAAGTTAGCTTGTTTTCTTGCATCTTCTTTTTTCATAAAGCCAATAAAACTCTACTGGTGGTAGCTTGTGAGTTACTGAGAAGGGCCAAGATTCAGAAATTAGGCAAAGTGCTAGTGGAGTAATGGAAACAAACACATCATACTTCATTCTGAATAGAAGAACTCAGCTTTATATGAAATTTCAATTCCTTACTGGGGACATAGAGCAGTGTTCATTCCAAATATTTATACAGTTTATTACAAAGTAACTATAGCAGGGATTTAAAATATCACCAACAACTTGACTCCGTAAAGGGCAGATGAAAGATATATTTCTGCTAGATTAGTTCACAACATTGAAGGGATAAAATGATAATCCAATTATATTAAGATAGAGAAAGGAAAACTTCAGCGGAGACAAATATACATTCCTAGCAACTCCATGTTTGACATTAACCTCCAAATTACCAACTTTTAAGAAACACTGCATAAGGATGTATAGCTGCTGAGTGTTACTTATCAAAGAAAAAGAAAAAAGAAAATGTAAAGCTGTTGAGTGTCATAGCGTCTTTGTCATTATAGAATAGCAGACGCTAAACATAACAACAACAAACCCAGTGTAATCCCACATGTAGGGTCTGGGGAGGGCAGTGTATACGCAGACCTTACTCCTACCTTGTGGAGGTAGAGAGGTTGTTTCCGATAGATCCTCAGCTCAAGGAACATGGAAAATAAAGTAACAGTAGCAACAATAATAATCGGAACAAAGGCACGTGTAATATAAAGAACCAGGAATAAGAAAAAAATACAAAATTAGTACGATAACTTCAGAGATCACCTCCAAATGCCGCACTAGCTGAAGATAACATGAGAAGTGGAGGAAGCTGCAAACAAAACCACCGAAAGAAAAGGGTAAACACAAAATGTGGGAGGAAGGGAGCTGTAGATAACATGTCAATGGTAGTCATCCATATATAGACAGAGAAAAGACAAATCAAGAATACAATGAAAATCAAGCAGAGTGCAAAAGAAGTGTTAAGGAACAGAAAAGTGTTGTAAATGCCTACCCCTATAACAAATGGAAGCCACTTTGGTCCTTTCACATGTCTCTGGACGAAAAGGATACCTGAAAAGATACTTACATTAAAGACTTCAGCCATGAATTCTTAAGATAAAACTTAGAAGTGAAGGAAATATATAGTTTAAGATTTCAACCATGATTTAATAGAAAGAGAAGAAAATAAAGATAAGAAAGGTAACAACAACAACAACAACAACAACAAACCAGTATAATTCCACTTAGTGGGGTCTGGGGAGGGTAGTATGTACGCAGACCTTACCCCTACCCTGGGGTAGAGAGGCTGTTTCCAAATAGACCCCCGGCATCCTTCCCTCCAAGAACTTCCCACCTTGCTCTTGGGGAGACTCGAACTCACAACCTCTCGGTTGGAAGTGGAGGTTGCTTACCATCAGAGCAACCCCTCTTGTCCAAAGATAAGAAAGGTAAGCACAGAAGAAATAATAGAAAGAGAACAAAATAAAGATAAGAAAGGTAAGCACGGAAGAAATAATAAATCAATCATGCCTGTATTGAAACCATGAATTGCACTGAGGAGTCCACCAATTCCAGAGCCAGCCTATTCAAAGGTAAAGAATATTACTTTAATTAACAGGTAAAAGCTCTTCATATTATGATTGCTCCATAACTCTATTCGCTCTGGGGTTTAGTAGCCTTGTCAACTTGCTATAAAACTATTGATTAGTAAAACGAGGGCTGTTATTCCAGCTTAGGTATAAGTTTACACTTCGTGAGGAATCCCATATAGAGTGTCGACTGTTAACAAAGTAAGTCGTGACTTTCTTTCAGAATAAGGGTTGAAAACATTCCAAAAAGAAACTCATCCCACGGGTTACAATAGCAATTTTCCGCTGCATTGAACTCAACTGAATTCCAAGTTACTATGAAAAAGATCTTTAAATATATAAACATCCATATAACATTAAGAGCTCTTGAGACTCAAAACATTTGTCATGAGAATTCGCCCAATTGGGAGGACTTTCTTAAAGTTTTTAGAAAACTTGAAGGACTCCTAAAAGGTGATTCTCATGTTTTCCAAAAAAAAAACTGAAAAACAAAATTCAAAGCTCTTTTTTAATTTTAAAAAGGTAACTTTTTTCTTTGCAAGCACTATCAAACGAACACAACTGATCAAAACTTGAAAAAGGTGTTGGCACAAAAGTTTTTGGAGGGTCAAACATTTTTTCATTCTCCTCTATTTCATTTTATATGACACAGATTACTATTTACAAAGTCAAACATCCTTCCATTGACCACAATTTGTTTCATACATTTTTAAACATGTCTAATTTTGAAGTTTGTGACTTCTAATACTTTTGTAACTTTTATTATAACAAAATCTTAGATATATGATCTTGTAGTTCAAATACCATCATTCTTTGTCCAAGCGGAGAAAATATGAAAGACATAGCGGATACTAACCACAGCCGTGACATCATGCAGTACAGGAGTAATCGCCCATTCTCCACGTTTCTGAACCCAAATAAAACAGAAAAAGCTCGAATTACTAGCTAGGCATTTCATCAAACAAGTAATAGGCAAGATGTAATACAATTACAGGTACACAATAATGAGTAGAACATGTTACGTACCGAAGTGGGGTTCAAGAGAGAAAGACAACGAGGGCACCGAGCAGAGCCCAGGCCAGGTTTGATTGTAGGATCAAAATCGAGATTTCCTCTCTTCAGCTTTTCTTCGTATACCTCTCGCGTTCCCATATTCCACTCACAAGCTTTTCAACATTTTAGTTCCCTTTTCAGGTGTTGCTCTTTTCTTGAACATGGGTTCGATTGGGTGATGATTTGAGGTTGGGCCGTAAATGGATGATGGGCCTGGACTTTGAGCTTTCTGACCCAAAACATGCTCCTAATAACGCGTAGAAATGACATCAGATAGCCACTTTAGCTAATGCGTTTTGAATTTTAGTTTTTCAATTTAACTTTTAACGACAAAAATATCCTGAAATTAAAATTTTTAATTTGAAATTACAGGAGAAAATAAGTACTGCTAATCTTTAAATAACATCCCCGAAAATAGCTATATGTGCACTTGCCCTCGTCGAAAGTATTTATTTATGCCTTTACCCCAAATTAAATATGTCAACCTTCAGAATCATATACTATTAAATTGAGAATATTTGTTAATTACCCATAGTTAAGTAAGAATTTATATATCAAATGTGTTGTATTTAGGGGTGGCAAATGGGTGATATGAGCTAAATTTGAATGGGTCAAAATAGGTTGAATCAATAAATAGATCATTCCCAACTTGTCCAAAGGTGACATGGCATAAGATGAGTTAGGTTAAAATAGGTTAGACAAATATTACATTTTTAATTTTATTTTTTATAAATTCATAAGGTAGTATACCTAGGACTAGTTTTTATATTTGTTAACCAAATAAAAAAAATTTATAAAGTGCATTGGATATCAAAGAAGTAACAAATATAGAACCTATTACCAAAACATATGAAGTGCGCTATTTTAGCATTTCAAGGATGTTCTATGTAGCTAACAAAACATGAACCTATGCAATATCCAAACTGAAAATAAGCTATAACACAAAAATCATCATTTTTTACTCCAATGTGATTGTAATGACCCGCTCAATCGTTTTGAGTTATAGCATTGAGTTCTATGATTTGAGACTTCGATTGGCTTAATATGGTATATTATGACTTGCATGAACGGTTGGTTTTGATTTTCGAGTGGTTCAGGAGAGTGATTCTCAATTTGAAAGGTTTAAATTGGAAGTGTTGGCCAAGATATGACTTTTGAGTTAATATCCTCAAAATCGGGATTTGATGATTTTAATAGATTCATATGGTGATTTTAAACTTGGATGTACGTTCGAATTTGAATTTAAATGTTCCTAGAAAGTTTTAATTCTATTTGACGAAAGTTGGCAATTTGAAAATTGAAGAGTTCATAAGTTTGATCGAGAGTTAATTTCGATACTATCGGACTCCTATTGTGGTTTTGAGACTTGTATAGGTTAGTTTAGTTGTTTGAATCTTGGGTAAAAAGCTTGGTTGTGATCCGAGATATTTATGTATGGTTTGAAAACGTTTAATGAAGTTTGAAGGTTTGAAAGTTAATAGGATAATTTTGATTTTTGAAACTTATTTTTTATGTTATTCATGATGTTTCGAACGTTTGAATAACATTGGATAATGTTTTTGAACTTTTTTGGTATGATTGAACGGGTCACGGGGACCTCGGATGCGATTCAGGGTAGTTTCAGACCATTTTGGTGATGTTTGAGTTGCTAGTTTTTAGCAGGTATCAGTGTGTTTCGCGTTCGCGGTCATATCATGTGTTCACGAAGAGTATTTTTGGTGCTGCTTTTGTTGCTCTTCGCATTCTCTTGGGATATGTCGTGTTCGCATGCTGTTTGTTCCAAAGATAGTACATTCACGGGGGTCTGACGCGGTCGCATGAAGTTAGAGTTAGCATGGGAGATTTTGTCTTCGCATTCTCGAAGGTGTGGCTCGCATTCACGAAGGAGGGGATTGTTGGATATCAAGATCGTGAGGGTTAGTCCACGATCGTGCAGGGTATTTTAGTCAGTATCTTGGTGTGTGCTTCGTGAATGTACGGCAGTGGTCGCATTCACGAAGGGTACTGCTGGGCAGTGTATTTAAGATTTTATTTCGGGATTTTGAGCTCATTTCTCATATTTTGAACCCTAGACTTGGTGGGCGATTTCTCATGGATATTTTCGCACAAGAATAAGGTAAGTGATTTATACTCATTTTTTGTATTATTTGAAGAATCTACACGAATTTTTAACACCCAAAACATGAAATTCTAAGATGCAATTTGGGATTTTGACTACACTTTAAGATGTATTTTTAGGGATTTGAGTACCGATTTGAACATAGTTTTGGAAACCAATCATATATTTAAACTAGGCGGGTTATTGGTCATCGAATTTTGCTATTATTTTCGGATTCGAGCACGCAGACTTGGGTTGACTTTTGTTAACTGTATGGAAATTCATCGAAGATCGAGGTTTTATGGATTGGGATCATTTTCTAAGGTAGTTAGTGGACTTTATTGATTGATGATTGGCTAGATTTGAGCCGGTTTGAGGTGATTTCTTACAGAAATACGATGTTAGAGCTTCGGACTAGCCCGAATGAGGTAAGTATCTTGTCTAATCTTGTTGAGGAAACAACCCTTTGGAAATGTTTGTCTAATTTAAATGTATGAGAAGCAACGTACATACAAGGTGACAAGCGTATATGTGGGTACTATTTATGATTCATGACCGGAGTAGTCTTCAAGCGGTATTATGCCTTGATTTGGATATTGTGCTTCATGCTATCTTGCCTTATATGTTTGTATGACTACATAAACTCGAATCATGATAGAGATCATGCGTAGGTGTTGATTCCCTATTTGAACACGATATGTTGTTGTTATTTGGTGTACCAGCCTAGCTTGAGCTATAATTGTGCACTTCATACGAGCATACACTATAACATGTTATTTATCCGTCTATGAGTACGTGATCTGATATTTGTTTGATTGTATACATTTACTCTTCTATACATTCTGTATGATAGACTAGATTGGGAGCAAATGAGTTATTCATGTAGTATTATGATTATGGCACGTGAGTTGCTCGTGCGATATTCTATTTATGGAACGTGAGATGTCCGTACGGTTGTTATTATTGGCATGTGAGTTGTCAGTACAGCACGTGAGTTATCCATACAGCGTATGGATAAGGATCTATCCCTCTAGGGCCGTCCTGTCATGTTTCTCCTTGATGATGTACACGCGAATTATGAAAACTGTCCAGTGGTTGAATTTTGTATATCTTTCTATATGCAAACTCCTTAAATATATACATGAATTTTACTGTGTATCTTCTCTATATCCTAGCTTATGAATGTATATATTCCTTTTATGCATATCTTCTCTATGTGTTGTCTTACTTGGTGAGATAATTAATGGTACATATTTTTTCTATATGTGGATCCATGTAACATGACTTGATTAATCATGCATATTTTCTTTATATACAACTGTTGAAGGATTATTTGATATTTTATACATATCTTCCCTTATGAAACTGTGGAAGGATTATTTGATATTTCATGTATATATTCTCTATATGCCACTGTGGAAGGATTATTTGATATTTTACCCATATCTTCTCTATATGCGAGCGTTGATGATTTAATGATGTTAGACGCATATCTTCTCCGTATGCTGAGATGTTAAACTGGAATAGTACCTATGCATATCATTTCTATATGCAAATGTTGATGTGCTATATGATATCAACGTCATATATTCTTTAGATCCTGAATTGTTAAGAGATTTGCGCACATCTTCTCTATGTGCATTGTTTGGTTTAACCTATATTTCTTGCTTAAATTGATATTGTTGCTGGTTACGCGTATATGTCATGAGTTGGACAGGTTTTGTAGAGTGAGTATCATTGACCTGAGACCTCATCACTACTTCACCAAGGTTAGTCAAGATACTTATTGAGTACATGGGGTAGGTTGTACTCATACTACACTTCTACACCTTGCGTGCAGATCTTGGAGCTAAGTTGTTGTGAATGACGGAAGCTGGCATTGAAGATATACATGCTTTCCTGATATATCTACCACTTGTTCTTAGTAGTTTAGGATTAGTACTTTTATTCATGTATATTCCAACCGGATATTGTATTTATTTTCATACCAACTTTGTAAATCTCAATTTTTGTGGCTCATGGCTTGTACTACTAATCCTTAAGAATACTAGATGGAATTCGGCAATTTTATTCCTTGATAATAATGATCTTTCACTTGAGTTATATTATTCTATGTTTTTCTTACCTAGCATATTAGGGTTAGGTACCATCACGACAAGGTGAAATTTGGGTCGTGACAAGTTGGTATCAGAGCACTAGGTTCATAGATTGTACGAGTCATGAGAAAATTTCTAGTAGAGTCATGCGGATTGGTATGATGAGGTTTACTTCGAGGATGACTCGAGCAAGAAAATTGTTGGATGGATGATGTACTATACTTTACACAATGTTTGGATCACTGCTCCCCATCGTTTTATAATATATTGTATTGTATTGTATCGTATTATTTTATGAATACAATATTTGGATAGATTGTAATATTTGTTATTGTTAAATGATATTTTGCTGTTTGGTTTGACTGTATCGTACTGTATTGGAACTGATAAGTTTACTAAAATACGGGGAATTGTTTAAATATTAAATTGATAAAAAATTATGCATAAAAAACTTTAGAAAACAAAACAGAAGAACGCAAACACCTTAAGAAAGTAGAACAAAGGAGCGAGACAAAAGATGGCAAAACAAAATAGCTAATCTAATTAGAATCGAGTTAAAAGCAAATTAGGAGAAAAAATAAAATAGAATGCGGTAAAATACCTTTAACGTTGGCGGCATAAGTTCTGGGAAAAAAATAAAGTATGTTATAGGTTGGAGATTTGAAGTGAAAATAGAAAAAAAAGATAAAGGACAAAATAGAATTGTGGTTAGGGCATAATTATAAAGAAAAATAGGAAACAATCCCACCATACAAAATCAGTTGTTTCAAAAAGGGGATTTTTCATTGTTCCGGAACAATAAATTTAACAATACAATACAACCAATTTTAATGAAACAATCAAAACAAACATTATTTTGGGGTAACAATACAATATAATACAATGGAGAACAATCATCCAAACAAGCTGTTATGGATACATGAAAATCTTGGAATAATTTCAGGTTTGATTTTCATTATGGATGTAGTATGCAAGGAAAAGGAATTGTCTGGTTGCTTCTTTTTTTGGATATTCAGGTGTTGGTGGAGCACAAGTCGTTCGGTGCATCTTTGTTGTGCATTGGAAATTAAAGAAAGCTGAATGACTCTTGAGAATATTCTAATGGGTTGATGATTATATATGTTATTTAGGGATTTCTCGATTTGTGTATAGCTATGATCTGATATTCGCATCGGATGGTGTCAAGGCTTACAATATTTCTATATCATTATTGATTCCACATTGTAGTATTAGAGAGATGAAAGGAACAAATTCAGATTAATACTAGGTCTCTTCAAAGATGGCATCTCGATTTATGGTACTATGGGTCTTTAGATGACGTAATTTCATGTTAGTGTCACTTTGGGTGAGCTTTGATTGAGAATCATATGTGTTGGAAATGGGAAGTGTTATCTTAAAGGCAAGACGGGAGGAGTAAAAATAAATGGGTCAGCTTAGCAGTGGTTTAGATCAGCATAATAATAAAAAGATTGGTTCCTTTAGTATGATAGAGCTTTATAAGTATTTTGTGGAAATCGTATTGAGTTTGGTAGTATGCATAACTTGATTGATTTATAGATATTCTATTCTAATGGCTTGGTTATGTCCGAAGGGGTTTCAAAGAGTTCACGATAGTTTCAAATACATCTTGAGACTGATGTATTCTAATGGAAGGTTTGTTGCGTTCGCGCTGTTCTCTTGGATTAAGTTAAGTGGAAGGTTTCTGGTTGATGAAATGTCTTTCCTACATGTGATTTAGAGTTGATTATTGGATTTTTGCATTTTCACATGTTAGCATGATCCGTGAAGTACGTTGGGTGTGATTGAGTCTGCATGAACAAGGTTGCAGTTTAGTTTTGAAAGGAATGTCGTGTGTTCTAGAAAACACATTGTGTTTTAACTTGTGGGTGCTTGATTATTGAGGAGATAGGAATTTGATAATGAGATTCCTGTATTCTTGATGTTTAGAGACTAAGGATTTGTCGGTATCATCTGAGAGGGAGACACTTCTAAATCGTCTCTTGTCACACTCTCGCTAATTATGGTGCAAACCAAGGCACCGTTCGAGGTTAAGCTAGCTACACCTAGGACACCATTCACTGTGATGGTAGCTCCGTTACGGTCGTATAAATCTGATATTTTCCATGGTATTATGTAGCATAAGCAAGGGGAAAAGGAAAATCTAAGATGGAAGAGACGAGTGTCGTTCAAGGAATGACTAGATCTAGCAGGGTCTACTTTGACCACATGATTTTTTCCTCATTAAAATTACTCCTACAGAATTCTCAGAGTTAGGATTTCTCCCTTTTATTATTCAATTTTTAGGATTTAATTGCGCATGTTTGTGTGTATTTTCATTGGTGCATGCATGATAAGTCATAAAAATATAAAAAATTACGTAAGCATTTAGGATTTGATTGTTACATAATTTTTGTTAGAATCTATTAGTAATTAGGTTTTGTTTTGCAAAATATAAAAATTACAAAGGAGTCTTTGATTTGTGTTAATTTTTATTTTAAATAATAGCGGTTAATTGTGACTTATTAGGTTTGAATAACTTTTCAGGTTTAATTATAGTTGAGTTTTGAAAATTAATTAAAGTGATTATTGAATAATATGTAAAAAAACGAATGAATCAGGCTGGCCACGATTGGGCCAAATCCGGATGGCCCAAACACCCTTACCCATCCAAATCACCAAAAAAAAACCAGGCCCAACCCGTCCCTGACCCGGTCTGTCATTAGAGACGCCCCAAAACGACGTCGTTTTGGGGCCAGTAATCTTGACCATTCATCTCCTATCATCTACCAGCCCGGGCTTGATCTCAGTGTTGCATAAAAGTTTCCAAACTTGTGTCAAACCCTAGAGACCAAATGCCCTTCCTCGTACCTTCGTCTCCACTGATACGCCGCATCGTAGCTGCCGGCCGGAAATCGTCTCCGCCGGTGGCAAAGCTCCAATGCCTCAAACAAATACACCCTGAACCACCATTCCCTCCTCTTTCCAATGCCTTAAAAACCAGCTTTCAACTATAAGCCAAACTCCTCGAATATAGAAATCTTTGGGTGCCACCGCCGGAACCTTCCAAAAATAACATCCTAGGTCCCTTACCCCATTCCCATAACAGATCCAGCCCCAATTTCCTTCAAACCTTAGTTAATTGCTTCGAATATTCGTCCAACACTTTGACCAAATCTTCAACTTCCCCGGAATCCTTTGAAACTGACACCATGCAACCCCCTCACCTCCCTCTCCATATATCCATAACCAGCGACCCTCAAATAGAAACGGTCCTTGTAAAAAATCAAATATAAAACTGGTTTGAAGCCCAAACCCATCCGAAACCCAGCCAATGTTACACCTGGTACCCTCCTGCTCTCAAATGATTGCTCAGCCTTTCCCAAAAGGCCAAAGACCCTCTCAAATTTGAAACCAAAGATGGCCGTAAACCCTGAGATGCGAAGGTTAGGGGTTTTGGGGTTGTGCTATATCCTTAAGCTAAGTTCCCCATTTCTTTTTGTCTTCTTTACATTTTTTTTTGTTTTGTTTTGTGTGATTATATGTTTGTTCTACTTGCTCATCTATAATAATCTTCTGTTAGGAATTTTGTTTCATTCATAATTATGTGCCTCTGTTTAAAGCCTTTGATAGTCCGCTTCGAATGATTCCTTATCGATTAGATTTCTAGATTTTTTCTTGTTTTGATTGGGTCATTCTGTATTTTAGGTTAGCTCAAATTGTTCATCCGTTACCTGGTTTGACCTTTTCTCTTCATTTTAGTTGATCAATATTCGCTTATGATAAACCTTGTAGTTTCTTTTGAATTTTGTGTTGGCTAGCTTTGTTTTGCCTTTGATTAATTCAGTCTCGCGTTCTTGGTACTAGTGTAAATCTGCCTGTATATATGTGTTTCATTGACTTGTTGCTGATCAACTTTGATATATTTTGTCTGTTTTTAGTATAATAGTTTACTCTTGGTTTAATTGAATGGTTAGCCATGCTCAGCTTATTAAGGTTTAACCCAATTGATAATGAGACTATGATTTTGTTTATGGTTTATGGCCCTGAGTAGTTAACTATGGTTAACTTCTGACCAAATTGATAGGAATCAGGGTAGAAAAATTTAGGCTAAGTAATTGAAAAGAAAAGACAGGGGTAATAAGAGTATTTGGGTATGGGAATCTTGCAATAGATCCCTGAAACCTTCTAGTTGGAGGTTCAAAATATAATTTCTGGTAATGTTTCTAATAAACGTGAGGCACAAGCCAGAAAATGAGGGACTAATTGAGCAATCCTGAGAAATAGGAATGGGACTAGTGAATAAAATAAAAAGAAAAGAGTTTCCCTAAGGCTTTGGCTATAAAAGGAATCTTATTGCTTTAAAAAAAAGAGTGAGGACACCATCTGAAAATTTCCTGAAAAATCCCAAAGCTCTCTTATTCTGGCAAAAATATCCTAAAAATCTTCCGGATAATCAGAATTTTATCCATCATAAGATGAAGATAACTTGAAGCATATGTATTTAGGGTGTTAGAATATTCAAACCTATTTTGGGCATTGATCTCAGGCTGATTTGTTTTGTTCAAGCTATAGGATTTGAATTTGTTGGCGTTGTTGGTCTTTTAAAAATTTCCTGGACTTCCTGATACTATTTCTGGGGTTTAATTGGTCGATCTGCTGCTAATTGTTGCTTTTTGCTTACATGGCTCATAGGTGCTTTCTTCTTTGCTGTAATTCCAGGTATCCATTCTCATCTAGGAGATCTGAAAATGCACAGCTACATGTATGCATGGTCACATTTGATAATGAAGGCATTTTCATTTTTATGTTAATGTTATAGCTGTAAACACTACTAGTTTAGTGGTATTTAGAACATTCGTTTCAATGAATTGGTGCTGTAATATATAAACACATGGGCTGTGCTGGACTGTTGCGAGTCATTTGAACTTTTCATTTTTTAATTATTTTAAATTTCAATAGTGGTAGTCAATAATCTGCTTGATCCTCGTGTATAGTTCAATAATAGAGAGTCATCATGTGTATACTATTTTGATTCACATTGCTAGGTCTATCAATTTATATATATCGAACTTAAACTTGAGTTTTAGCATATTAATTCACAAGCAAGAAAAAGGTCACTATATGAAGTTTACTATGTCAGACGATTTTGAAACATTAAAATGATCAAAATATAAGTGATTTTAAACAGCCGTGACATAGAGATTTGTGGAGTGCTACCCTTGTCTTGTGATTAAATTGTAGTTTCAATTTCTGGGCTCAAACTGAAGGCCCAAACCGTTGTAGTTGTGAGGCACAGGAAAATATACTCCCTGGGCTTGCTACTTCTAATAACAAAGCCCAATTGCAGAAATCAGCCATAAAAAAATGCTGAAGATATGCATGCTGAACGTTTCCTTTTGATAGATCATTAACATATGAATTAATTAGGACTTCTCTTTTATTTTAGAGACACGTATAATAGAAAATCATAGTTTCTTTAGGTTGCCTTTCTAAAAAATAAAACGAGTGTTTCACGCTAAACAAAATCATATGCTGTGTGGCCCTCTAATTATTGTAAAATGCTTAGAAATCCAGGAGATGCTGTTTAGCGAATTTCATGGTTTTCCCACGAAGTTAAAAACGCGTAGTTGCTTTAGGCACGTTATTTTAATAATTCATCTTCCTAAAATCAGGTGCACATTATGTGACCCAAATCTAAAATCTCAACGATGTTAAAATATGTCAAAAATCGCGGGTGCACTTATGTGACGTGGTTCGAGATGTATTTTAATAGCGTTGCAATATTCTTAAAAATGTTAAAAGTGGTTAAAATGACTTAAAACTACACCATAGGATCAACATGTGTAAAATGAGAATTTTAGCCAATTATAGTAGTTTTAGCGACCGTGCTAGACTCACGGGATCCGGGGGGTGCCTAATACCTTCCCTCTGGTCAACAGAATTCCTTATTTAGAATTTCTAGTTCATAGACTCCATTTGGGTAGTCAAACATTTCCTCGATTTGGGATTCTAAATAAACCGGTGACTTGGGACACCAAAAAATCAAACCTATCCCAAGTGGTGACTCTAAAAATAAATAAATAATCCCATTTCGAATAATGTCACTTTAATTGGAAAAACTCCATTATACGTGTCATTTTTTGGGGTAGCCGTGTAAAAAGGAAGTGTGACATCTACATGCCGAAAAATCTTGAAGGAACGAGTAAGGAAACTACACCAAAACCACCTATTGTGGAGATATTTGCTGATGATATTTGGAGGAAGGTACACATAAGGGAGTACTCTATTTTTGATCACCAAAAAACCCACACAAATATCCATCCTGTCGCTATTACAAAACTCAGATGAACACAAGAACGCCTTGATGAAGATACTGAATGAAGCTTACATACCTGCTGGTATCACTAGTGGATATATGGCAAACATGGTAGGACATGTTTTGGAGAGTCACAAGATCACTTTGCACGAAGATAAGCTGCTGCCAGAAAAATTGAGTTATAATAATGCATTGCACATCACTGTGCAATATGAAGATAAATTCATTGCTCAGGTTTTGATTGATGGGAGTTCAAGTTTGAACATATGCCCTCTAACTGTTATGAAAATATTTGGCATAGGTATACTAGAGATACGAGTGGGAAGCATGAACATGAAAGCATTCGATGAGTCTCAATGAGCTGCTATTGGCGAGATTAACCTGGATCTAAAGATGGGCCCGACTTGGTTTGATGTTGAGTTCTAGGTGCTGGATATATTTGCTACCCACAACTTGTTGTTGGGACAATGATGGATACACGCGGCTGAGGCAGTTTCTTCTACTCTGCAGCAGGTTGTGGAGTTCAAGTGGAATCACCAAGAGGTAGTTATCTATGGGGATGGAATTAATCTTATCTGTACCAACCAGATCGTGCCGGAAATTGAGAATAGAAGGAAATTGGGAGGAGAAACATTACACAACATTGATCAGTGAAATATAGTTGACAATGGTGGAGAAATAAGGTGCTAAGCATATTGTTATTGTAATAGTATGAACCAGGCAAAGGTCTTGGTCTTAAAATTTTAACGGGATCGAGAACTAATACGACCACAAACTCATGGCACAACTTTTTGTCTCAGAAATGAATACATTGTGCATGAATATAATGATTGGACACAACCATGGCATGAATTCTATTGTCCATTGGACAAACCCATACATCTCTACACCAGACATTCCGCCAGGCTGATGTGTTTGGGGTTCAAAGGAGGATGAGGTCTTAGCAGGCATGAGGAACCTGTTTTTGAATGAGGAAGAGATGGAATGTAGTGCAATCTTGGAGGAGGAGGAAGACCTTACCATCCAAGAAGTGGGAGATGTAGTTATTCTCACAAAATGGACTACTACACCATCCCGAGCTCGTCGAGCACCTGTGTAGCTTTGCCAGAACTGGAATGATTTCCTTTAAGATTATTTTCTGGCATTTAGACATTTTTGATATTTTGTTTTGAAATAATTACTCAAGACATTGAGTCGTATTTGTTTAAACAATTTTAAATTTTAATTAATGCATTATTTCCTTTTGTTTATATATATTACTATTTTTCTATATTCTTTTCAGCATAACTATTACCTATTGAATCTACTTCTGTTACATGTAATTAGACAACACAACACAAGGAGAATGATTCAGTAAATTAGGAAAATGATGTAATACTCGAGGTAATTGCCAAGGAAGTGGAAAATTTTGAGAACAAAAATCCGGTTACCCATTCCCTCACAAACCCAAATATATGATTTGTTTTGAAATCAGATCTCAAATTGAGGCCCAAATTCCCAATTTTTGAAAAACCTAGGCTATACCCAAAACCTCCAATTTCACCCATGAAAAATCATTGATTCTAAGTTGAAAACATGTTAAATGATGTTTAAGATTGAAAGAAATGAGAAAAAAACCAACTTACAAACGATTTGAAAGAGGTCTTGTTCTTGGAAAATCGCCCAAAGGAGTTGTGTTTTGAAAATGGGATGAAAATGTTCAAAATTCGACTAAGTATAAAAATTACAAGTTGCAGATGTCGGGTTCACAATTGCGAACCCTACATGCATGGGAAATGCGAGATTTTTGTTCGCATTTGTGAACACTGGCCAAAAAGAAGAACTTCGCATTTGCAAAGTATGCTTCACATTTGCGAAGGAAGCTTCGCATTTGCGAGCTAAGCAGGCCTGCATTTGTGAACACTGGCCAAAAAGAAAAACTTCGCATTTGCAAAGTATGCTTCACATTTGCGAAGGAAGCTTCGCAGTTTCGAGCCAAGCAGGCCTGGGATGGTTTGACATTTGCGATTCAGCCTTCGCATTTGCGAACCAAGCTTCACAAATGCGAAACTTGAAGGCCTACTCATACCAGGTTTTCCAAAATTCAAAAATACAATCTGACACCTATCCAAGACTCACCCGAGCCCTCGGGGCTCCAAACCAAATGTGCACATAACCTCAAAAACATCCTACGGACTTACTCGCGTAATCAAATTGCCAAAATAACATCATATGCATCGAATTAAGCCTTAAAACTCATGATTTCCTCCAAATTTTCATAAAACATCAAATTTCCATTTTTAGTGCAAAACACGTCAAACGACGTCCGTTTTTAACCAAACTTTACAGAAAGCGCTTAAACCATATGTAAGACTTGTACTGGGAACCGAAACAAAAATACGGGCCTGATACCATAATCTTTTAATAAAATTTCACTTCTAATTTCCATAATTATTTCCCGAAAACAATTTGCAGGTTGAAAGACAGGTTGAAAAATGTTCAAAATTCGACTAAGTATAAAAATTATAGGTTGCAGATGTCGGGTTCGCAATTGCGAACCCTAAAAATATTTGTTCGCATTTGCGAACACTGGCCAAAAAGAAGAACTTCGCATTTGCAAAGTATGCTTCACATTTGCGAGCCAAGGAGGCATGGGCTGGTTTCGTATTTGCGATTCAGCCTTCGCATTTGCGAACCAAGCTTCACAAATGCAAATCTTGAAGGCCTATTCATACCAGGTTTTCCAAAATTCAAAAATACAATCTGACACCTATCCAAAACTCACCCGAGCCCTTGGGGCTCCAAACCAAATATGCACACAACCTCAAAAACATACTACAAACTTACTTGCGTAATCAAATTGCCAAAATAACATCATATGCATAGAATTAAGCCTTAAAACTCATGATTTCTTCCGCATTTTCATAAAACATCAAATTTCCATTTTAAGTCCAAAACATATCAAATGACGTCTGTTTTTTACCAAACTTTACAGAAAGCGCTTAAACCATATATAAGACTTGTACTGGGAACCGAAACAAAAATACGGGCCCGATACCATAATCTTTAATCAAATTTCACTTCTAGTTTCCTTAATTATTTCTAGAAAATAATTTCACGCAAAAATTCATATCTCGGGCTTAGGACCTTGGAATTCGATTCCGGGGATATGCCTAAGTCCCATATTTTCCTACGGACCCTTCGGGACCGTCAAATCATGAGTCCATACCCGTTTACCCAAAACATTAACTGAAGTCAAATTTATTCAATTTAATATCAAATTTTAGCATTTTTCTCATAGAATTCATATCTAAGCTTTCCGACTACGCGCCCGGACTGCGCAGGCAAATTGAGGCAACCCCAGATGAGGCTTTCAAGGCCTCGAAAGTACAGAGTAGGTAAGAAAACAAGTGATGACCCCTTTGGGTTTTCACATCCTCCACCACTAAAACAACCATTCGTCCTCGAACGGACAAAAGAAAAAAGTACTTGATTAGGGAAAAAGATGAGGGTAACAGCTCCTCATATCAGACTCGGACACCCAGGTCGATTCCTCAGGAGTCTGACCTCTCCATTAGACATGAACAGAAGGAAATCTCTTGGACCTCAACTGACAAACCTACCGGTCTAGGATAGCTACCCCTCATAGGACAAGTCCTTGTCCAATTGGACAGTTCTAAAATTTAACACGTGGGCTGGATCGTCGTGATACCTCCGAAGCATGGATATATGGGAAACTCGATGCACGACTGATAAGCTGGTGGAAATGCGAGTCTATAAGCCACCTCTCCCACTAGATCAAGAATCTCAAACGGACCAATGTACCTAGGGCTAAGCTTGCCCTTCTTCCCAAATCTCATCAAACCCTTCATATGCGATACTCGGAGCAATACCCGCTCACCAACCATAAATGCTACATCTCGAACCTTGCGATCTACATAACTATTCTGCCTAGAGTGAGCTGAACGAAGCCTATCATAAATGATCTTGACCTTGTCCAAGGCCTCCTGAACCAGATCTGTACCTAGCAACCGAGCCTCTCCCAGCTCAAACCATCTGACCGGATATCTACACCTGATACCATATACAGGCTCAAAAGGAGCCATCTGGATGCTCGATTGGTAACTGTTGTTGTAGGCAAACTTCGTTAAAGGAAAGAACTCATCCCAAGACCCTCCAAACTCAATCACACACGCACATAGCATATCCGCAAGTATCTGAATAGTGCACTCGGATTGTCCATCCTTCTGGGGGTGAAACGTTGTGCTCAACTCCACCCGAGTACATAACTGCTTCTGCACGGCTCTCCAGAACCGCGATGTAAACTGCGTACCTCTATCTGAAATAATGGAAACTGGAATACCATGCAGGCAGATGATCTCCCGAATATAAATCTCTGCCAACCGCTTTGAAGAATAAGTGGTACACATAGGAATGAAATGAGCGGACTTGGTTAGCCGATCCACAATAACCCAGATAGCATCAAACTTCTTCAAGGTCTGTGGGAGCCCAGAAACAAAGTCCATGGTGATGCGCTCCCACTTCCACTCCGGAATCTCTATCTACTGAAGAAATCCCCCTAGTCTTTGGTGCTCATACTTCACCTGTTGACAGGTGAGGCATCTAGCTACATATCCAACTATATCCTTCTTCATTCACCTCAACCAATAGTGCTGCCTCAATTCCTGATACATCTTTGTGGCACCCGGGTGAATGGAATACCGTGAACTATAGGCCTCTGCTAAAATCAACTCCCGTAGCCCATCAATGTTGGACCTACAAACACGGTCCTGCATCGTCAATATCGCATCATCTCTGATGGTCACATCTCTGGTATCACCATTCTGGACCTAGTCCTTAAGGACTAGCAAATGGGGGTCATCATACTGCCGCTCCCTGATACGATCAAATAGGGGTGACCGAGAAACCACATAAGCTAGAACTCGATTGGGCTCCGGAAGATCCACTCACAAACTATCTGGCTAAGTCCTGAACATCCATTGCCATAGGCCTCTTTGAAGCTGCCAAACTACCCAAACTCTTTGCCCATCGACTCAAGGCATACGCCACCACATTGGCCTTGCCGAGGTGATACAAAATAGTAATATCATAATCTTTCAACAACTCTAACCATCTCCTCTAGCGCAAATTTAGATCCTTTTGCTTGAACAAGTACTAAAAACTCTGATGGTCAGTATAAATCTCGCAATGCACACATAAATAATGACGGAAGATCTTCAAGGCATGAACAATAACAATTAACTCAACGTCGTGGACATGGTAGTTCTTCCCATGTATCTTCAACTGTCTAGACGTGTAGGCAATTACCCTACCGTCCTACATCAACACCGCTCCAAAGCCAACTCTCGAGGCATCACAATAGACAACATAAGGCCCCGAAGTGATAGGTAATATCAAAATTGGGGATGTAGTCAAAGCTGTCTTGAGCTTCTGAAAGCTCGCCTCACACTCTTCTATCCACTGAAATGGGGAACCCGTCTAGGTCAATCTAGTCATAGGGGCCGCAATCGATGAAAACCCCTCCACGAAACGACGATAGTAGCCCGCCAAGCCAAAGAAATTATGAATCTCTGTAGCTGAGGACGACTTGGGCCAACTCTGCACGACCTCTATCTTCCTCAGATCTACCCCAGAGCCCTCGCTCGAAATCGCGTGGCCTAAGAATGCAACTGAATCTAACCAACTCACATTTTGAGAACTTCATATATAACCTCTTCTCTCTCAGGGTCTATAGCACGGTCCTCAGGTTCCGCTCATGATCTTCCCGACTTCGGGAATGCACCAGAATATCATCAATAAAAACAATAATGAATAAGTCGAGATATGGCCTGAACACACTGTACATCAAATGCATAAAAGCTGCTGGGGCATTGGTCAGCCCAAATGACATAACATGGAACTTGTAATGACTATACCAAGTCCTGAAGGCAGTCTTCAGGATGTCTGGCCCTCGAATCTTCAACAGATGCTAACTTGAGCGCAAGTTAATCTTAGAAAACACATGTGCGCACTGAAGCTGGTCAAACAGATCATCAATACGAGACAAAGGGTAACTGTTCTTCAATGTAACCTTGTTCAACTGTAATAATCAATGCACATACGCATAGAACCATCCTTCTTTTTCACAAACAAAATAGGAGCACCCCAGGGTGAAACACTAGGTCGAAGAAAACCCTTATCAAGAAATTCCTGCAACTGATCCTTCAATTCCTTCAACTCAGGAGGAGCCATACAATATGGAGGAACAGAAATGGGCTGAGTGCCCGGCAACAGGTCAATGCCGAAATAAATGTCTCTATCGGGCGGCATGCCCGGAAGATCAACTGGAAACACATCGTGATAATCCCGTACCACTGGAATTGAATCAACAAAATGCGTATCCGCACTAACATCTCTCACATAGCTAAATACAGGGCACACCCCTTTGAACCATAGGCTGAGCTTTAAAAAAAGAGATAACTCTACTGGGAGTGTGATCTAAAGTACCACTCCACTCAACACACGGAATACTTGGCATAGCCAGTGTCACAGTCTTGGTGTGACAATCAAGAACAGAAAAATGGGGTGACAACCAGCCCATGCCAAAAATGATGTCAAAGTCAACCATACCGAGTATAAATAAATCCGCCCTGGTGTCAAAACCACGAATAGTAACGAAAAAGGACTGATAAATGCGGTCCAAAATAAGAGAATCTCCCACAGGAGTAGAAACATAAACGGGGCACTTACAGAATCCTGAGGCACACTCAAATGCAGAGCAAAGTAAGAAGACACATAAGAATAAGTAGAGCCCCGATCGAATAGAACCGAATCCTCTCTATGGAAAACTAATATAATACATGTGATAACAGAATCGGAGGCAACAGCCTCGGCACGAGTGGGAAGGGCATAAAATCTAGCCTTACCTCCCATCGAGGGCGACCTCTACCTCTAGCTGGCTGAGCTGGTGAGGCGGCAACTGAAGCTGTGATCATGGCCTGAGAACTCTGTTGAGCACGCTATGACTGAGAAATCTGTAGGGGTGCACTCCTCCCAAGTCTAGGGCAATCCCGCACCACATGGCGAGTGTCGCCACACTCCAACATGCTCTAGAGTGCGCGGTGGCTGTGATTGACTAGGGCTAGGTTTGCCAGACTGACTTCTGGAAACACCCCGCACAGGAGGCGCTATAGAAACTGGAGGTGCATAGTAAGGCTCCTGAGGTATAAGCAAAGCTGGAGCACTACTGGCTGCTAGAAGAGCTGAATGAACGGGGCAATCCACAATACCCTTACCATGTCGACCTACTACTGGCGTATGGGCACTAGAGTAGTGGCCCGACTCTCGAGAACTCTTGGCCTCTCTCTTCACTCGCTCCCTGGCGAGCATACTCCTGATCCTCCTAGAAATGCTCACTACCTGCTTATAAGGGATGTCCATCTCTAACTCTCGAGACATGCTAGATTTGATGGGTGGGATAAGACCCTCGATGAACCTGCGAACTCTCTGGCGGACTGTAGCAACCAAGGCTGGTGCATTCCTGGCCAATCTGGTACAATAGATAGCATACTCCGAAACGGTCATAGCACCCTGGCACAAATGCTCAAACTCTTCACACCAAGCGTCCCTGAGACTTTGGGGGACAAACTCTCTCATAAACATATCCGAGAACTGGGTCCAAGTCAGTGAAGCAGCCTCGACTGGACTGTCTATATCATAAGTGCACCACCAATCATAGGCAGCTCCCCGAAGCTGAAAAGTAGTAAAAGAAACCCTGCTAGACTCTATTATGCCCATAGTGTAAAGAATATGGTGGCACTCCTCTAGAAATCCTAGGGCATCGTCCGATGTTAATCCACTAAACATTGGGGGATCATACTTTTTGAACCTCTCAAGTCTCCTGGAGAACTGGAGTAGTAGTGGCAGTAGTATGCGTGTTAGGTGCCTAGGCTCCGGCTGTATCTGCTAGTGCTGTCTCGGCAGCAGCTCGTGTAGGTGCTTGATAAGTTGGTATTTTACTAACTTATCTTGTCTTTAATCCTATAGTTTTGCTATGTTTGAGTGATAAAATCGTGTATTTAATGTCATTTACTTCTATTTTATAGGGTGAATGTGATTTAGAAGTAATGGTGAAGAAACCAAGTGAAAACAAGTCAAAAGAAGCTAAAAGAGAGAAAATATAGGCAATACAGTCTTCGCAAATGCGAAGAGCCCTATGCAAATGCGAAGAGCACTACGCAAATGCGAAGAGTCCTTCGCAAATGCGAGCTAACCTGGAAATCATTTATTGCAAATGCGAAAACAACTGGAATAGTCAGTCTTAGCAAATGCGAGAAGTACTTCGCAAATGAGAAGTTAACTGAAAAGGTTTTCGCAAATACAAAGTTATTATCGCAAATGCAAATTGAAGCAACACTATAATGGTTGGGAATTGCAAACCTTTGTTCGCAATTGCGAAGATCAAGCTTCAGGCCTGGGCAATTCTAATATTTCACATTTTTAATTGCCAAACCATTTTTATACACGACCAAGCAGATATTTTGATGATCTTTGGCATACCTTTCCAGATATTTGGCTTATTTTCAGTCTTTAGAGACTAGAGAGAACAAGTTGGAAGCTAGGGTTCCTGCACACACACTTTGGTTTTGAAGATTGAAGCTTGTGGTTAAGATTTTCTTACCCATTTATGTTTATTTCTTCATTTCCTTTCTTTGTATTGTATATCTAAGTGTGTAGTATTTATTTCAAACACTTGAATCTTGTTTATGGAAGTATTCATAATAAAAGTGTGGATTGAATACCTTTTTGTGCTTATATATTGAATGATTTTAATTTATTTATGAAGTGAGTTATTATTTCTTTAATTATTCTTGTTCGTTAATGTTTCCAAAGGGATTATCTAACCCTAGGACTCGCCCATTAACTCCGAATTAATTTTGTAAAAGATAATTTGGGGTTTGGAAAGATTAATTAACAAGAACTTGAGGCGTTAAGCCTCATTTTATAGATTCTACCTAGGGATAGGATTGAACTACTTGTAGTCATTCTAGGTATGCTTAAACTCTTAATTGTTTTAAGGATAATTCGATAAGGAAGTCTTGTTAGTCTATGAAAGAAGGTAAGTAAGAATTATTATTCCTGGCTAATTAACATAAACCCGCTAATATTTGTAAAATCATGAAATACATTGGATCATTACTTGAGTGTAATCCCCAATGCATTCATACTTGTAGCTATTGATCATTTTACTTGCTTTCTAGGTTAGTTTATATTTTCACATTTAGGTATAAACATTTTCAAATCAAAATTCTTAGTGCTTGGCATTGCGCGATAAGTGATAATTGTCTTACATTCATAATCGCCTACACATTATTCCTTGTGGGATTCGACCTCGACTCATAGTTGGGTAAATTATATTGCATATGACCGTGTCCATTTACTTATTAGTAGTGGATTTGGACGTCATTAGTGCTCTGGCTGCACCACGTGCGCGTCCTTGGCCTCTACCCCGGCCCCGGCCTCGGCCTCTGACGGCTGCAGTAGGGGGCGCCGGTGCCTGATCATCCCGAGTAGTGCGTGTCCTCAACATCTGTGAGAGAATGGAAGGCATAAGTTTAGAATTTTGTGATCCCAAAATATCTCACGACAAGGAAAATAAAATGAAGTGGAAATTTTCCTATCAGTAACATGCCTCTTGTAGATAAGTACAAACGTCTCCGTGCTGATCAACCAAACTCTAACAAACCGGCATGTGTCCCGTCACTCCTATGAACCTAGAGCGTTGATACCAACTTGCCACGACCCCAGTATGCCTCCGTGAACATGTCGTGATGGCACCTTGTTCCTATGACTAGGTAAGCCTAACAACTCGGAAAAAGAACATAGCTTACGGAATAATTTGTTAAAATTGAACAACAAAAAGACACTATAAATAAAGGCCACTCAAAATATACAACTCGAAATGGGAATGTCTACAATATCATCCTAAAACCCGGAAACTCATGGGAACACAAGCTAACGAATAGTAATACATGGCTCTAACTCCAAATCTTCTAAAGAAAAAGTATAGAAGAAGTCAAAATATTACAAATAGAGCAAAGAAGGAGACTCCTTGGTCTGCGGACGCTACAGAAGTACCTCAAGTCTCCGTAGCTCTCCTGGCCTTAAGGATAGTGTGGCTGAGATGAAGTACCTGGATCTGCATATGAAAACCATGCGCAAACGAGGCATGAGAACACCACAACGGTAATTAGTACGTCCCAAGCCTAACCTCAGTTGGGTAGTGACGAGGAAAGGTCCGGGCCCTACTGAGATACAACATAAGAAATAATAAGATGAGGAAATAATTGTATAGATAAAGTGTACAACCAGAATCTAAACAAGATAAATACGGAAACCGTAATAGAAAGCAGAAAAACAGGACAGTACTAGTAAATACTACTCACAATAGAAACCTCAACGAGGGATCTCTTGGTATCCCGATTATCTCTCGGTATCCTCAAATCTTATAATTTCATGTGCCAGGGATCTCTTGGTATCCCGAGGATCTCTTGGTATCCCGAGGATCTCTTGGTATCCTCAAATCTTACAATTTCATGTGCCAGAGATCTCTTGGTATCCCGAGGATCTCTTGGTATCCTCAAACCTTACAATTTCAGGTGCTAGGGATCTCTTGGTTTCCCGAGGATCTCTTGGTATCCCCACCCTCAGTCTAGAACATATCAAGTGTAGGGGGATCTCTCGAGAGGCCAACCCATAGTCCCTATTTAAAAACACACAATTGCAACCCAAACATTAGGAAAGATACTAACTCAGGATAAGAAATAGAAAAATACTAGCCAAACATACTACACGGAGTACAAACAAGATAATTTAAGCACTTAGGCAAGTAAGTCAATGAACATGCTTCTGTAAACTAGCGTAGAATAAGCTTACAATCTGAACTCAATTTAAATACTTCAAGTAAAAATGTATTTCCAATAATTTGCTCAAGTGCGCACTCGTCACCTTATGTACGAGGCATTCAATTACCAAAAATCATATCCTAAGGGGAAAGTCCCCCCACAAGATTAGACAAGCCACTTACCTCGAACTATCTCCAAATTCAACTTGAAACCACCCTTTTTCCATGAGTCTCCTACTCCAAATGGCCCAAATCTATTCATTTCAATTACATCTCGTAAATAACATCTCAAACAACTGATTCCACTATTTAATTTAAAGCTAAGACGCCAATTTAGGTAAAATGAGTAAAATGCCCCTTAGGTTAACGTGGTCAAAACCCGAGGTTCAAACAAAAATCCGGTTACCCATTCCTCCACGAACCCAAATATATGATTTGTTTTGAAATCAGACCTCAAATTGAGGTCCAAATCCCCAAATTTTGAAAAACCTAAGTTCTACCCTAAACCTCCAATTTCACCCATGAAAAATCATTGATTCTAAGTTGAAAACATGTTAAATGATGTTAAAGATTGAAAGAAATGAGAAAAAACCAAATTACAAATGATTTGAAAGAGGTCTTGTTCTTGGAAAATCGCCAAAAGGAGTTAAGTCTTCAAAATGGAGTGAAAAATGTCCAAAATTCGACTAAGTATAAAAATTGCAAGTTGCAGATGTCGCAATTACGAACACGGGTTCGCAATTGCGAACCCTACAGGTAAGGGAAATTCGAGATTAACATTTTGGAACACTAGCCAAAAAGAAGAACTTCATATTTGCTAAGTATGCTTTGATTTTGCGAAAGCTCAACCTTCGCATTTGCGAAGGAAGCTTTGAATTTGCGAGCCAAGCAGGCCTGGGCTGGTTTTGCATTTGCAATCTAGCCTTCGCATTTGTGAACCAATGCAAAGCCTGCAAGCCTGTTCATACCAGATATTCCAAAATTCAAAAATGCAATCCGACATCTATCCAAAACTCACCCGAGCCCTCGGGACTCCAAACCAAATATGCACACAACCTCAAAAACATCCTACGGACTTACTTGTGTGATCAAATCGCCAAAATAATATCATATACATCAAACTAAGCCTTAAAACTCATGATTTCCTCCAAATTGTAATAAAACATCAAATTTCCATTTGAAGTCCAAAACACGTCAAACGACGTCAGTTTTCAACCAAACTTTACAGAAAGTGCTTAAACCGTAAATAAGACATGTACCGAGCACCAGAACTAACATAGGGGCCCGATACCATAATCTTTTAATTAAATTTCACTTCTAATTTCCTTAATTATTTCTAGAAAATAATTTCATGCAAAAATTCATTTCTCGGGCTTGGGACCTTGGAATTCGATTCCGGGCATACGCCCAAGTCTCATATTTTTCTCCGGACCTTACGAGACCGTCTAATAACGGGTCCGGGTCCGTTTACCCAAAAGGTTGACCGAAGTCAATTTTTTTCAATTTAATATCGCAATTTAGCATTTTTCTCACAAAATTCATATCTAAGCTTTCTGACTACGCGATCGGACTGCGCATGCAAATCAAGGCAACCCCATATGAGGCTTTTAAGGCCTCGAAAGTACAAAATAGGTAAGAAAACAAGTGATGACCCCTTTGGGTTGTCACAAAAAAGACAACCTTCATCACACCGTGGGGAATATACTGCTACAAGATGATGTTCTTTAAATTTGGTTTGGTACGGGTTTTTGTTATATCGAGGTCCGAACAAAATTTTTAGATCGAGAATACTTCCATAAGGTCATTTAAGACTTGTACGTAAAATTTGGTGTCAATCCAAGTAGTATAAGAGTATTTCGTCACATTGGACGTAAATTGGTTTTAGGGTGAAATTCCTAGTTTTTAATGTTATTTTCGGTGTTTTGAGGGTTCGAGGGAGTTCGTTTTATAATTCCAAACTTGTCGGTACGTTTTGATAGGGCCCTGAGCGGTAATCGGATGAGACTTGAGCTTATTTGAAATGTGAGGAGGAGATGAAGCTCCAGACTTCTATCATAACCGCACCTGCGGTTGGCCAGCCGCAGATGCGAGAACGCAGAAGTGGCTAAGCCATCATAGATGCTGTCTTGGGTGGCCAGCCCATAAATCGCAGAAGCAGCCCCCAAATTGCAGAAGCAAAACCATATGACCGGTTGGCCTTCTGCAGAAGTGGCCCAGCAGGTGCAACCCAGGAACGAAGGGGCGACCCATTTTCTGCAGATGCTGTTGGCGCAGGTGCCGCGCAGGAAAGCAAGTGCAGAAACTGCTGAAGGCAGTGGCCTTTATTAAATAACCGGAGTTTGTCATTTTTGAGTCATTTTACTCAATTCTTGGGCGATTTGGGAGCTTCAAAAGGGGAGATTTCAACCTAGCTTTGGGAGGTAAGTTATTTCTACTTAATTTGAGTTTAATACATAGTTTATGGGTAGATTATAATATGTAAATTAGTGAAAATTATGGATTTAGAGTAAAACCTATGGTTTTGACAAAAATGATATTTAACCACGAAATTTGTTATAGAATGGAGTAAAAATCATATATTCTCGATCCTTAGGTTATGGGTAACAACGTTTTTCTAAATTTTTTGAAATCCGGGCACATGGGTCTGGGGATGAATTTTAGGAACTTTGCATTTAGGTTTAGAAAATTAGTTTAATAGTTAGAATATGAACTCTTGAGCATATATTGACTAGTTCTTACCCATTTGAATAGGTTGGGATCGTCCGACTCTAATTTGAGGGTTTGAGCACATTCTTGAAATTTTGAGTAAGCTTTGGGATGAGGTAAGTCTCCTTTCTAAACTTGTAAGAGGGAATTAACCCCATTGGTGAATTAAATAAATGCATGTGACTATTTGTGAGGGCTTCGTACGTACATAGTGACGAGAGTCCGTGCGTAGCTACTATTATGCTAATTGTGTGTTTAGTTTAGGACCCGTATCATACTATACTTGCAAATGCTTGCATCTTGGCTTGCTACTTAGATCATTTTGGTCATTCTAGAAATTGGTAAATAGATATTGACGGCTATACTCACTTACTTGAGAACTTGTATGAATTATTTGACTATAAATGGGCAATGTGTGCTTATTTGATAATAAATTACTATTTTTGGATTGGGCCGATTGCCTCAGTACTAAATAGATGTTTCTATGATTCGCATCATTCGACCCTCTGGCAGTGCAAAAGCTATTATTACATCGGGTCGGGCCGTACGATGTGCGCATGTTATTTATGTGGAACTTTTATAAATTACACTACTTAAATACTTGAAATGTAAGTTATTACATGATATGATTGAAATTGACATGTTGTTAAGAAAGAATATCTTATTTGTCCTCATCCTTGGACTGTCATTATCTTCATGCTATTTATGATTAGCATAAAATTTAAACTATATTATTATAGTTGACTCCTCGTTACTACTTCTTCGAGGTTAGACTGGATACTTGATGGGTACATGTTGTTTTATGTACTCATACTACAATTATGTATTTAACTTTACAGGATCTAAAGAAGTTTCATCTAGCTACATGTCTGGTGCGCGGTCATGATACTTGATCCAGATCTCATGATGAGCTGCCCCTTCTGATCCGTTTAGCAGCACATTGGAGTCTCTCCTTTTGTTATTACTATCTATTCTATTTCAGGTGGTAGGATAGTTGTATTTTTGTACATTTTACTAGTTGCCCTAGTACAGGTGACACTAGTTCCTAACACACACATTTGTAGACTTTTGGGTTGTATTTCTATTATTATGAATTTGTTAGTTATCAACTGTTTTAAATTAATGATTAAGTAAATGTTGGGATTATTTGGTAAAATAAATGAGAATTCACTAGTTGATTAGGGTTGGGTTGCATAATAATTGTATTGGGCGCTATCACGACCTATAATGAAATTTGGATCGTGATAGATGTAATGAGTTTCTTGGTCCGTCTCACTTATATTAATCATTTCATAGCACAATCGACGATAATATATGAGCCAATCTTCAAGATGCTGAGGAAGGATGATGCGACGAGTTTGACTAAAGAGTGTCAGAGGGCTTTCAATAAAATCAAGGAGTACCTGTCCAAACCTCATATGTTGGTCCCCCTGAACCCAGGAGATCTTTGTTGTCATGCCTGTCCATGTTGGATAGAGCCTTTGGTTGCATCTTGGGATAACATGAAACCGGAAGGAAAGAGCAAGCAATATACTATCTAAGTAAGAAGTCCACACCTTACAAAGCTTGGTACTCTTTGTTGGAACGCACTTGTTGTTCCTACACATGGATAGCCCAGAAGCGAAGATAATATTTATGCACATACACCACATTCCTCATATCGAGAATGGATCCTGTTAAGTAAGTTTTTCATAAACATATGGCTACTACCAAGCTGGAAAATACTACTAAGTGAGTTTGACATCATCTATGTGACCCAGAAGTCAGTCAAGGGGAAAGCGTTGGCCAATCACCTGGGAGAGAACCCCGTGGATGGGGAATATGAACCATTAGAGATGTATTTTCCCGACAAGGAAGTGTCGTTCATCAAGGAGGATATTGCCGAAGCATATGATGGTTGAAGGATGTTTTTCAATGAAGCCACAAACTTCAAATGAGTGGGCATTAGAGTTGTCTTAGTATCAGAAATACGTTAACATTATCTGGTATCCATCAAGCTCAGGTTCTCGTACACCAACAATATAATGGAATGTGAGGCTAGCATTTTGGGACTTAGATTGGTTATCGACCTGAATATTCAAGATTTGCTAGTAATCATATATTCAGATTTTCTAATAGATCAGTTACTTGGATAATGACCCACCAAGAACACCAAGATATTGCCATACATATACTATGTGTAATATTTGATCAACAGGTTCAAAAAGATAGATTTTATATGAGTTCCTAGAATTCAGAACAAGTTCGCTGATGCATTGGCTACCTTGTCTTCCATGATACAACATCCATAAAAGAATGATATTGATCCCATCTTAATAGAAATCTGTAAGCAGCTAGCTTACTGCGCTCATGTTGAAGAAGAGTTTTATGGGAATCTATGGTTTCATGATATCAATGAGTATTTGGAAAAAAGAGAATACCTGATAACAGTACACATACCCAAAAGCGCACACTTAGTGGGTTAGCCAACCACTTCTTTCAGAGGGGAGGAATTCTACATATAAAGACATTTGACTTGGGTCTACTAAGATGTTTCGATGCCAAGGAGGTCTCTAGGTTTCTAGAAGAGATACATGCCGGAACGTGCAGAGCTCACATGAATGGGTTTTTTCTAGCCAAGAATATATTTAAGGCAATACATTTCTGGATGAATTTGGAGACCGACTGCATCAAATATGTACAAAAGTGTCACTAGTATCAGGTGTATGTTGATATGATACGAGTACCACCCAATGAACTCGATACGACAAGTTTACCCTAACCTTTCTCTGCCTGGGGCATAGATGCCATAAAAACCGATTGAACCGCTGCTCTAACGAACACGGATTAATCTTGGTAGCTATCGATTATTTTACGAAATGGGTCGAACCTACTTCATATAAAGCTGTGACGAAGAAGGTTATAGCAGATCGTATTGTTTGCCAGTTTGGGTTCTTGAATCAATCATTATTGATAATGCCGCCAACATTCTAAATCAAGCGGCAGAACTCTATAGAATATTGTCCATAAATGAATGGAGGCGTAGAGGTCAACAACAAGAATATTTAATAGATACTAAGAAATATGATGGATAATTACAGACAGTGGCACAAGAAGCTACCATTTTCTCTACTTGGATACCGCACTACAGTCTGAACGTCAACAAGGGAAACTCCCTACTTACTGGTCAACAGTGTCGAAGTCGTTATATCCACTAAGGTATAAATTCCTTCTCTGAGAATCATATAGGAAGCCGAGCTAAGTGATGCAAAGTGGGTATAGAGCCCGTATGAACAGTTGGCTCTCATTGACGGTAAAAAGATAAATATACTGTATCACGGTCAACTATACCAGAATAGAATGGCAAGAGCTATCAGCAAGAAGGTTAGACCAAGGAAATTTATATCGGGGTAATTGGTGTTGAAGCAGATCTTTCCACATTAGAATGAAGCAAAAAAAAAAAATTCTTACCTAACTAGCAGTATACTTATATGGTTCATCAGTGCTAACAAGAGGAGCACTTATACTGGCAGAAATGGATGGAGAGATTTGGCCAAACCATATGAATTCAGACGTCGTCAAGAGATATTACGTTTGAGATTATATTTGCACTTTACGCTTGACCTGATTCCCGTTTAAGAGAGGATACATGGGTAGCCACGTAGATTTGATCACATTATAATAAAATCTTCATTCCCCGCTATGGTCGGGAACTGGGGCATGATTTTGAATTTCATAAATTTTCTTAGGTCAAGGATAGCCAAAGTGGATCAACGCAAGTATATCCCAAACTGGAGAAGAATTTTGAGGAAATCTTCAAAATTCCACGATAAGGATGTTGCAATGTCTCAAAGCATGTGACGACCTATGATTTGACCAAATTTGTTATGCATTATCTTTTGAAATAACTGCATTTTATTGCAAGTCCGTATTTTCAAAAACATCATTTTAGTAATACCCAGATATTAGCCAAGGCGACTGGAACAAGGCGTCAAGATAGGAGCAAGGGTGAAATGAGGAATCGAAAGCACATACCAACCTTCCCCCAAACTTACAATTTTTCTTTGGATGCACACACAACAAGACAATGTTGACAAGCATATACACAAATATATATATATATATATATATATATATATATATATATATATATATATATATATATATATATATATATATATATATGACAAACCACTATCTTCACACTGACAGAGATTGCCAACCCCTTTCGTGTCAAGCTAAGAATCATTTTTGTTCCTCATATTTAATCATTGCCTTCTTTGCATAGGACTAAGCACTGCCCTCATTATAATTTATGAGACTAAGTAGTGTCTCTATTACATTGCATAAGGCTAAATGTTGCCTCCAGTGTTGCACAGGCCTAAGCATTGCCTTTTCTCTGCATAGGGCTAAACACTGCCCTCATTACATTGCATGAGGCTAAGCACTGCCTCCAATATATTGCATAAGGATAAGCACCGCCTCCATTATTGCATAAGGCTAAACAATGTCTTTCTCTGCATAGGGATAAGTACGGCCTCATTACATTCCATGAGACTAAGCATTGTTGCATAAGGCTAAGCATTGCATCTATTATTGCATAAGGCTAAACGTTTCTTTTATTTGCATAGGGTTAAGCATTGTCTCCCTTACATTGCATAAGGCTAAACATTGCCTCTATTATTGCATAAGGTGAAACGTTGTCTTTCTCTGCATAGAGATAAGCATTTCCCTCATTACATTACATGATACTAAGTATTGTCTTTGCTACATTGCATAAGGCTAAATATTGCCTTCATTATGGCATAAGGCTAAAATCTGCCTTTCTCTGCATAGGGCTAAGCACTGCCCTCATTACATTACATGAGATTAAGCATTATTTCTATTACATTGCATGAGGCTAAGCACTACCTCTATTAATGCATAAGGCTAAACACTACCTTTCTCTAAATAGGGCTAAGCACTGCCTTCATTACATTGCATGGGACTAAGCACTATCTTTATTATTTGCACAAGGCTAAATGCTGCCTTTCTCTACATAGGGATTAGCATTACCCTCATTTCATAAATGGTTAACCCTTGTCCTGCTCACTATGGCATATCACTAAGCCTTACTTGTTACCTATATCAAACGATTGATATCGTTGCATCTTTGCATTTTATGGGATGAAACATTGCCACATTATTTTCACAACAAAATTGAATAGCCGCGAACGGGCATCCAGTGCCTAACTCAATTGTGTACCAATGTAAGGTATCCTTCTTATCATAATATCACGGGTACATGTAGGGTTGTGCATTTGATTTATCGATTCAATTTTCACCCTTATCGATAATTACTTATCGATTATCGATTTATACATATGCTTATCGTTATCGTTTCAATAAGGTTTCGATTTTTTTGATTTTGATTTATCAAATTTTGGGGCTTATCAGTTCAATTATCGATTACACGAATAAGAAAATTTGCGAGATTCCCTAGAAAGTATATCGCTACAAACACGCCTAATTAATATGGACAAAAAGAAACTAAAATACAAGACGAGCATTGTTTATTATATAAAAATTGTATCAACAAGAACATACAATGAAACCAAAGTAAGGGATCAAGTGTATGCCACTAACACTCCAGCAGTATAAAAAAATATATCATCACGGCTAATTCTATTTTCTACAAATTCAACTTCATTCCCTTAAGCTTTAAATATGATTATTCCTTAAATTTGGTAGAGGAAATAATAGGGTTAGGGAATTAGTGTAAAGTAAAGGGTGTGGGACAATAAGGGTAATTTCTTTTTTTAAAAAATAAAAAATAGTGTTTCTTATCGGTTTATTGATAAACCAATGACCGAAGAGAACAAAATGAAATTGAAATTGATAACTCGATAAGGAAAATTTTGAAATTGAAATCAAAATCGAAATCGATAAATCGATAAACCGATAACAAATAATCGATTCAATTTATGGATAAATCGATTTGAAGGCACACCCTTAGGTACATGAACCAGAAAGGTCGTCATGAGATAACCAGAACTGAACATAGTGAATACTTGACATAAGACGACCCAACATGGTATACAAATGATACTCGACAAAAGACGTCCCAATATGGTATACAAACTTATATATGTGACATACAAGCCTATAAGATCAAAAATTATTTGTACACTCAAAACATAGGCTGACAAGGACATAGAATCATCCACATATATGAAATCTATCTATATGCCTCTAAGAGTACCTAAGAATCATAAAGGTTGGCATAGGTCCCTGCTATACCAATCAATACATGTCCAAATCATACTGACCAAATAGGCAACTCCGGAGCCAGTGGAGTGCACCAACATCTTCCACTATGATTATATCCTACTAGGAGGACAACCAACCTATCTATCACGACCCGCATGCATACAACGCAGTGTACTCACACAAAAGGGACGTCAGTACGAATAAAGTACCGAGTATGTAAGGCATGAAAATCAGTATATAAAAGACATGAAAGAAACATGGAGTAAAGGACTCAACCTGTACGTCAGAACAACTCTGTGAATCATAAAGTATTTAAATGTCATACATATACTTATAAATGTCATCCCATGCATATGTATATGCGTACGTAATGTCATCAAGCCTCTGAGGACATCCCATTACATCATCTCGGCCTTAGTGGACGAACTCATCAATGCATGCCAGCTGATCATGTGGTGGTGCGTATATAACGTCACAACCTTTCCCCATACACCATATATATATATATATATATACGTGTATATAATATCATCTGGTGATAGGTCGATGTACATGTATAAATAAATTCAACGCATAATTAAGTAAGTCAATAAGATCTCTCGGAATGTCACAAGATCAATATGCCTTCATTTAATATCATGAAATAAAATTTATCAACTTACATATTTTCGTGTCACGACCCAAACTGGAGGGCCATGACTAGCACCCAACCATACTTGCCGCGCACCAACGTACATTTTACCTAACCTTCTTTATTATATTTTAGGGCCAACGAGATCAATATAAATGGTATTCCATGGATCATGGACAGCCAACCATAAAATATGATGGCATAAACATACATAACATGGGGTGGCCAGACAATCAAGAAACTATATATAAGGTACGAGCTACCACGCTACCATGAAAGACTATACAACAAAAACCAACCGACAAGGCATACCAAACTATACATGAGTCGACACCTGTCTAGGAGCCTCTAAAGGAACATAAGTGCTGCAACATAGCCAAAACAGGGCCCCGACATACCGATAATGTGTATAACAAAATGCATACCAAGACCATGGCAAGTCCGGAGAAGGGATCTCGCCAATCACTGCTGAACTGGACAGCCTACTGTGGTGGGGGAGCTGCACCTGCCTCTCTATAAGGACCTGTAGCATGACATGCAGCGTCCGCAAACAAAAGAACGTTAGTACGAATGAAGTAATGAGTATGTAATGCATGAAACCATAAATACGAACAATAATGTAAGCAAGGAAAAAGAATATACAACCTGTAACATCTTACTACCTCTGAGGGCTACTAAAATGAAATGCATGATACATATGTATAAATACATAAACTTTGAAAACATACGCCTCTGTGGGCATCATCATCATCATATCGTACTCGGCCATAATAGGCTCGGTAAAAAAAAGTACCGGGCTATTATAAGGCTCGGTAAAATTGTACTCGGCCACGTGGAGCTTGATAAAACCCAACTGACCAGTGATTGCACAATAGGTGCTGTACCCGGCTGACTATTGTGCGGCTCGGTAGAGTAAAATATATACATATATATATAATGCATGCTCGACTCATGGAAACATGTTCTAGACTTTTCAGAGTGACGTAAGATCGGTATCATCTATACACGTTATTAGGATTAACTCTTTACTATGAACCTTATAAGAATTAGGAAGTACCAACAAAATTGATAACATAAGAATAAGAGAAGCAACATCATATCAATCGTTCCATAAGAGGGGAAATAATGTAAGTACTGCTAGCTTCTAAGAGTAGAGTATCTTTGGAAGCTCGCTCACTACATTATGTACAATCGGAGTCGTGCAAAAGAAGGAAAGGGATAGCCTCACATACCTTATATATACTACCCCAATATCAAGCTATGTAATTGTCACAACTCCTTAGTCTACAATAAGAGAAACGATACTATCGTTATCATTTAAGCGTCATAACTATTATGTATCGACCACAACCTATTATACGATGAAACGGAAAGAGCCTCCCCTATATATTTGACTTCACACAATTCCAAACAATCACCAAACAGCCCAAACAACATCAATAATAATAAAATTGAGCCTCCCAAAACTGTCCACGCACAACCTAATCGCTTCCTACATACGACGACCATTGTAGTCGTATCAAACGACCCGGAAACGATACGAAGAACTATCAGATCACAACCCTACATATATATGGTGTTCCTTCACACCCTTCCTCCCCCAAAAATCCACAAAAAAATAGTAAAACATGCAGCCCAACAGCAATACAAAACAGTCCACAAAACAGTCTACTGCAAGTGAATAACTCGAACTAACAACTTCCGATCACCGTCCCGTGAGTTCTTACATGTATAGAACGAATTACCATGAGTTCACAGCAGAACTATGTATGAAATAGTGCAGTAGACTCACCTTACTAGTTTTATAACTTATCCCTTCCCTTGGTTCTTCAAACTCTTGATTTTTCCCTCAATTAGAACTTGAAAGAGAGGGAAAATCAATTAGGGTTTGTGTGAGATTTTTGGAAGGAGGTTTGTAGGGTTTTAGGTCTGATTATTTGTGAAATACATTGAGGGTTATATTGAAGGAGATAACCCTTTATATGGGCTCAATAGTCGACCGGAAAGTTCCTTTTTTTGGGCTATCATTTAACCAAGTAGGTAACATACCGACTTGTCACCTAGCAGCTTGCGTAGTCTCACAAATATGCATATATCTCTCTACTCCGATGTCTTATTGATAAACGGTTTAATGTGTTGGAAACTAGACTCATAGGTATTAAATTTGGTGGGTATATCACCCCGTAATTCCAAGTATATCGTGAGAAACGCTTAATGACATTTGACCTAAAGTTTAAGTAAAACCATGAACCTAAGTTGCGACAATTTTTGTCGACTTTTGTTTCATAACTCGTTTGACTTCAAGACTATGAAACGGATATTATATGATTAAAATACCTTAAAACATGACCTCTTGAGTGTATTAATAACCTATAGGTTTACCCAAAAATACGAGTTACAACATCCTTGATTCGTTGAACTTCTAGTGCTTGTTAATCACCCTTATACACCCTTGTATCACTTGATATCAATATGATTAACTTCTTGTCGTCTTATGGATAATTCCTTCTTGGATTTATGTTAAATAACGTATGGCATGAACTAACGCATGTGGATAGTGTTTCTAACACCCTCCTCCCCTTAGGAACATTCACCCTTGAATGTAAGGGTTTATGGAGAGTCCAAATCATCGTGGATTCCAACGGAAATTTTCGATCAATTTTCCCTAAAAAATGGTCACTGGAAAAATTTACAAGCAGTTAATCCCAACGTATGACCTCACAAAGCATTATGGACATGTATATTATCTGCATGTCGCCATTTTGTATTTAGGAAGAGTGTTCTCAAGTTATTGCTTACCTCATAAAGCCCTTTTACCTTTCTAATGTATCTTGCATTCCACCGGCATCCTTGTTATTATCATTCTGGAATAGGTAAGGGTATTAAGACTTCATCTCTTCTTGCTCTTCCCATGTCATTTCTTCTATATTCTTGTCCTCCATAATACTTTGACGGAAGCTACATCTTTTGTTCTCAGCTTGCGGACTTGTCGATCTAATATAGCCACTGGCATTTTTTTATAAGATAGATCATCTGCAACTTGTACATATTTGATAGGGACAACTCGAGAAGGGTCTCCAATACATTTTCTCAACATAGATACATGGAATACTGAGTGGACAAATTCCAATTCAGATGGCAATTCCAACTCATAAGCAACTTATCCAATTCGTTGAAGAATTTTATATGGACCGATATACCTTGGACTCAGCTTATCTTTCTTCCCAAAACGCATAGCACCCTTCATTGGTTAGATCCTCAGGAAAACCCAATCACCAACATCAAACTCCAAATCATGACGTCGGACATCAGAATAAGACTTTTGCCTACTTTGTGACATCCTCAATCATTCCTGTATCACCTTCACCTTCTCAATGGCTTGATGAATCAAATTTTGGCCTATATAATTCTATTTCACCGACTTCGAACCATCCAACTGGTGATCTACATCTTCTCCCGTATAGTGCCTCATATGGGGCCATTTTAATACTGGAATGGTAGCTATTATTGTAGGAAAATTCTATGGGTAGAAGATGGTCATCCCAATTTCCCTTAAAATGTAGAACACATGCTCGTAGCATATCTTTTAATGTCTGAATGTTATGTTCATCTTGTTCGTCAGTTTGCGTATGAAATGCAGTGCTGAGATTCACTTGTGTGCCTAAATCCTTCTGAAAAGACCTCCAAAGTTTATCCGTAAATTGAGCTCCTTGGTCTGCTATAATAGATACCACACCATGAAGCCTAACAATCTCCTTGATATATAACTTCGCATATTCTTCAGTCGTGTAAGTAGTCTTAACTGGTAGAAAATGGGCACATTTTTTAAGCCAATCAACTATCACCCAGATAGAGTCAAACTTATGATAAGAGCGAGGTATTCCAATAATGAAGTCCATATTAATCACCTTCCATTTCCAGGTTGGAATCTCCATATTCTGAAGCAATCCACTAGGTTTCTGATGTTCTATCTTTACTTGTTGAAAAATTGGGACACTAGGCTACAAATTCTGCAATAGACTTCTTCATGCTATCCCACCAATGCTGCTCCTTGACATCATGATACATCTTTGTCGAGCTGGGGTTGATGGAATATCGGGATTGATGAATCTCATTCATAATCTTTTCTCGCAACCTTGCCATATTAGGCACACATAATCCGCCCTTGGTATCTTAGTGCCCCATCTCCTCCAATCTCAAAAGCCGTAATTATACACTGCTGAATGCTCTCTCTCAATCGTACTAAGATATGATCTTCATATTGTCGTGCTTTTACCTCGTCTACTAAAGGTGATTCGGATGTATTATGTACAGTAACACCTCTGTCATCAGAGTCTAAGAACTCAAAGTGCCCATATCTTGTCCAGAAGGCCATCTTTGGAATATCTTTCTCCTTAACCCTCACCTGATGATACCCTAAACGTAAGCCAAACTTGGAGAAATACTTGGCACCCTAGAGTTGGTCAAACAAGTCGTCAATTCATGGATGTGGATACTTGTTCTTTATAGTAAATCGGTAGTCGATACACATCCGTAACGATCCGTCTTTCTTCCGCACGAATAGAACTGGCGCACCCGAAGGTGAAGTGCGAGGCCTAATGAAGCCATTATCCAGCAAGTCCTTCAATTGCGCCTTTAATTCTCACAACTGTATCGGGGATATTCTATATGGAGGGATAGAGATAGGTTGAGTGTCAGCAACACATCAATGCTGAACTCAGTCTCCCTTTTAGGAGGAAGATCTGAGAGTTCATCTGGGAAAACATCTGGAAATTCATTGACCACGGGGATTAATTATAGAATGGGCGGCTTTGCCTCCGCATCCCTAGCGCGAACGAGATGATAAATATAACCTTTTGAGATCATTTTCATTTCCTTAAGATAGGAAATAAACCTACCATTCAGCTTAGAAATATTCCCCTTCCATTCAATGATGGGTTCTCTAGGAAACTGAAACCTAACCATCTTCATACAACAGTCAACATTTGCAAAGCTTGAGTCCAACCAGTCCATTCCCATTATCACATCAAAATCAACCATTTTTAACAAATAAATCTGCGTAGGTTTGACGGCTATAAATCATCACAGTGCAACCTCTATATACCCTTCTAGCAATCATAGAATCTCTTATCGGAGTAGATACCACAAGGAGATTGCTTATCAATTTAGGTTCAATGCCAAACTTATTAGCCACAAAGGGTGTAACATATGATAATGTAGATCACGGATCAATTAGCGCATATACATCATAAGAAAACACAGCCAATATACCTGTAACAACATCTAGAGACGACTCAAGATCCTGTCGACCTACTCGAGCATAGGTTCGATTTTGATCACCACTTGAACTCAACTCTGCACCTTTACCTCTACCACGACATGGTGACTGCTGAAAACCCCATGCTGGAGGTTGAACTATTGAGGAAGAACCAGATACAGATCCAATTTGCTGAGCCATATCATCACCTCCCCTGTTAGGACAATCCCACATCATATGGCCAGGCTGTCCGCAAGAATAATATGCATCAGAACCTCGACGGTACAGTCCAAAGTGGGCCTTTCCACACTGATCACAATGTGTATTATGGGTCTAATCTTACCAGTATCCCTGTGATGTTGCGAGGCTGATGCCCGTGGACTCTGACCTAAACCAGAATAGGTAAATCGATCATATCGAGGCCTCTAAAACTGTGGAGGAGTACTAGCTACAGATGGCGCCGAACTCCTCAAAGACCGGGTCCTTGCATTGCCTCTGAAGTCATCAAAATACCGTGCAAATCTTGCCCTCTTATGCTGGCCCCTATCCTTCTCCCTAGCTGCCCTCTGTTTGAGCTTATGATCCTCTAGGGTCTCATAAGCCTGAATACAGAAAATATCCATGCCTTCCACCAAGGATCCTGTCGTACACTCATTTATCAGATGTAGTCCCAACCCGTTTACGAACAAATGCACCCTATCACTCATCTCGGCCACCATATATGGAGCATACCTTGCTAAAGAATCAAATTGCATACTATAATCTCGCACACTCATATTACCTTGTCTAAGGTTCAAGAACTTATCAGCTCTAGCTCGTCGTATCTCAACTGGCAAGTAGGGACGAAGAAAGGCCTAAGAAAAATCCTTCCACACAGTTGGAGGAGCGTTCGAACCCCTGGATCTCTCCCAACTACCATACCAGAGAACCGCTCCGTAGCCAATAAGAAGCAAACTCTGCTGCCTCTATATCACTAACATGCATAACTTGTAGTGTATGATGAACCTGGTCAATAAAAGTCTGCGGGTCCTCCTTGGGGTCTGATCTGGTAAACACTGGAGGGTCTAAATTAATAAAATTATGAACTCTCGTACTAACTGTTTTTTAGCAGCACCTGTATTCTGCCTCTGAGCCTGAGCAGCTACCAAGCTAGTCAATAACTGCAAAGCACTCCACATATCCTGGTCTGTAGTGCCAGACGGAGGAACTGGAGGTGTTGGGTTCCTCCTAATATCCTCTAGAAGAGATGAAGTAAATTAGGTATGAGACGACATCTCACTTTGAGCCTCACTTTGGCCTACTCTGGCTTGGGGCACTTGACTGGTACCCTATCCCACAGCTGTATTAAGCCTTCTACTAATTATTTGCTTCCTAGTCAAAGGCATCACTGAAAGAAAATAAGGTAAATATTAGAGAAGAACACATACGACTCAACTCTACGCATGATCTAGATTCATGAAGAAGGTAACAGCCCTAGATGTCCTGTAGCCTCTTGATTATAAATGTGGTGCGCTACACATCCATAATCAAGACTCTACTAGACACGGCTCATAGACAATCCCTAGGACAAACCGACTCTGATACCAAGTTTGTCACGACCCAAACTAGAGGGCCATGACTAGCACCTGGCCATACTTACCACGCACCAATGTACATTTCACCTAACCTTCTTTATTATTTTTTAGGGCCAATGAAATCAATATAAATGGTATCCGTGGATCACGAACCAACCATAAAAGATGATGACATAAACATACATAACATAGGGTGACCAGGCAATTAAGAATCTATATATAAGGTACGAGCTACCATGCTACCATGAAAGGCTATACAACAAAACCAGCTGACAAGGCATACCAAACTATACATGAGTTCACACTTGTCTATGAACTTCAAAAGGAACATAAGTGCTGCAATATAGCGGGAACAGGGCCCCGACATACCAATAATGTGCATAACAAAAATGCATACCAAGATCACGGCAAGTCCCGAGAAGGGATCCCGCCAATCACCGCTGAACTGGACACCCTATTGTGGTGGGGGAGCTGAACCTGCCTGTCTATCAGGACCTACAACATGACATGCAGCGTCCAATAAAGTACTGAGTATGTATGGTAGGGAACCATAAATACAAATAGTAATGTAAGCAGGGATAGAGACCGCGACATGAAATGCATGATACATATGCATAACTACGCCTCTGTGGCAATCATCATCTTCATATCATACCCCGCCGTAATAGGCTCGGTAAAAAATGTACCCGACCATCATAAGTCTCGGTAGAATCGTACCCGGCCACGTGGAGCTCGGTAAGAACCAACTAATCAGTGGTTGAACAATAGGTGTCGTACTCGGCCGACTATAGTGCGGGTAGGTAGAGTAAAATAGATACATATATATAATGCATGCTCGACTCATGGAAACACGTTCTAGACCTTTCAGAGTGACGTAAGATCGGTATCCTCTATACACGTTATTAGGACTAAGAGTACTACTAGCTTTTAAGAGTAGAGTATCTATGGAAGCTCGTTCATTACATTATGTACAATTAGAGTCGTGAAAAAGAAGGAAAGGAATAGCCTCATATACCGTGTATATACTTCCCCCAATCTCAAGCTATGAAATTTTCACAACTCCTTTGTCTATAATAAGATAAACGATACTATCGTTATCATTTAAACGTCATAACTATTATGTGTCAACGACAACCCAGTTTACGATGAAATGGATAGAACCTACCCAGATATATGACTTCACACAATTCCAAACACTCACCAAACAGCCCCAAAAACATCAATAATAATCATATTGAGCCTCCCAAAATAGTCCACGCACAACCTAATCACTTCCTACATACAACGACCACCGTAGTCGTGTCAAACGATCCATAAATATTATGAAGAACTGTCATCCCACAACCATAAATCTATATGGTGTTTCAACACACCATTCCTCCCCCAAAACGCCACAAAACAATAGTAAAACGCGCAGCCCAACAACAACACAAAACAGTCCGCTACAAGTGAATAACTTGAACTCATAACTTCCGATCACCGTCTCGTGAGTTCTTACATGTATAGAACGAATTACCATGAGTTCACAGTAGGAAAAATGTATGAAATAGTGCATTATAATTACCTTACTCGTTGGATAACTCATCCCTTCCCTTGTTTCTTCAAACTCTTGATTTTACCCGCAATTATAACTTGAAAGAGAGGAAAATCGATTAGGGTTTGTGTGGGACTTATGGGAGGAGGTTTGCATGGGTTTAGGTCTGATTATTTGTGAAATATATTGAGGTTATATTGCAGGAGATATCTGACCCGAAATTTCCTTTTTTTGGGCTATCATTTAACCAAGTAGGTGACACACCGGCTTGTCACCTAGCGGCTTGCGCAGTCTCACAAACATGCCTATATCTCTCTACTCCGATGCCATATTAATAAACGGTTTAATGCACTGGAAACTAGACTCATATATATAATATTTGGTGGGTATATTACCCCATAATTCCAAGTATATTGGGAGAAGAGCTTAATGACATTTGACCTCAAGTTTAAGTAAAACCATGAACCTAAGTTGCGACAACTTTTGTCGACTTTTGTTTCATAACTCGTTTGACTTCAAGACTATGCAACGGATGTTATATGATTCATGTACCTTAAAACATGACCTCTTGAGTTTATTAAACACCTATAGAATTTTCTGAAAATACGAGTTACAACATCCTTGATTCGTTTAACTTCAAATACTTGTTAATCACCCTTATACACCTTTTTATAACTTAAGATCAATAGGGTTATCTTTTTATTGTATCAAGGATAATTCATTCTTGGATTTATGTTAACTAACGTATGGCATGAACTAACGCGTGTGGATATGGATTGTAACATTTCAGAGACTCATGAACAGACGATATAATAATAGGACATATGGAGAATTCAAGAACATAGGCACCCCTAGTAATTCTATGAATAGAGTCATTTATGAAAGTTGTACATTTTCTAGTTTCCTTTGTATCATATGGTTCATGCCAAAAAGGAAAGAAAGGATAGCTTTAACATACCTTTGTCGTTTACTTAACCACACAAAGTCGATTCATCCCATAAGAATTCAATCTACAACAAACAATAAGGGACCATTGTTAAGATTACGGAAGCTAGAACTCAACACAAATGAGCAACTAGCTCATCTACGGAATTTTGGACAACACCTCCCCTTATTCTTTTCATTTTCCTCACATCACCAAAACTGTCCACACCATGTCACCCACAACCAAGTTCCAACTTGCCCTTTTCCAAGCCTTCTATTTTTCCAAACACATCAACCACAATAGCAATAGTATTATTAAGTTGTTTCTACTAATGTCCCTCCATAAAACATTAAGAATTCAACTCCAAAATAGTCCAACAACTACAACACTTCAACATGAAGTTCAACGTACTTCACACGTTTACTTTCAAATCAACTAGATATATATAGATTATCTTAAATACATATGGAAGAAGTTAAACCTTAGCTTGGCAGCAAGAATACTCATCCAACTAAGCTTTACTTCAAGCTTAAATAAGCTCTTTACCCCAAACAATAAAGTAGGGAGATAATTAGGTGATCTTGATCTTCCAAGAGAAAAATAACATTACCAACTTGTGGATTTGGTCTTGAACACTATGATAACCTTAAAGAGAAGTTTTGGAATGATATCTTGGAGATTTTTCACGTTATAATAGAGAGGAAGGGATTATGAATTATTTTCTAAGTGATATATATATATATATATATATATATATATATATATATATATATATATATATATATATATATATATATATGTGTGTGTGTGTGTGTGTGTGTGTGTGTGTGTGTGTGTGTATGTGTGTGTGTATGTGTGTTTATATGTGTGTGTGATTATATGGCCCCACTAATGGGCTTGGGCAAATGGGTCTTGGGCTACCCCAAGACTTTCCCATATCTTTCCTTTTCCATTCCCTTTTAATTTGGTCCACAACCTCTAAGTAGGTGATACACCTACTAGTCACCAACTTAATCAAGTAGGTGATACATGTTGGTTCTTTTTCCATTTCCCCAAGACTTCCCCATCTCTTTCCTTTTCCATTCCCTTTTAATTTGGTCCACAACCTCTAAGTAGGTGATACACCTACTAGTCACCTACTTAATCAAGTAGGTGATACATGTTGGTTCTTTTTCCATTTTGAATCATATGCCTCATCCTCGTTAAATAATTTAGACATGTGTCAAGTATCTCAAGCAAGTAGGACGGAAAGTAAGTTGGTTAAGCAGGTACATCGGGTAACAAAGAAGCTCATTTTTGTTTGTCCAAAATCTCCTTTCTCACCTTTAAGTGCATTCATCCTCAACCTAGTCATTGTATGTTCAGCAGAAATACGAAATGTAATATCGTTAGCATACCTTGTGTACATTCAAAGAGGATCTCATTTTTGAGCTTCCATGGCGTGAAGATCTCTCAAAGCTGCATATCATTATTCAAAGGTGTCATAGTCCAGAGGCACTGTACTCATTGCCTAAGAACACTATTTGATGGCTTACTAATCCCTTTTCATACATTTCAGGGCTCAGGACATCATGATCTAAGGACATAATCCTCATTGTCTAAAAGATAGTTCTCATGGTCCGAAGAGAATTTACATCATATTTAATTTTTCGCAATAATTACATATATTTACATGCACCGTGTCTTAAGTTTTGTAGATAACTCGGGTGGTAACCGTTCTACAAATAGGAGAAATTCTTGCTTAGGTTTCCTTTCACAACGTTCACATACTTTGATTATCCAAGAAATAACTGATAACCAGCAACTAACCATTCATTATCCTGTAACCGCTCAAACATTTGTCGTGTTCATCCATAATTGTCACGACCCCAACCCCGGTCGTGATGGCGCCCAACACACTACTAGGCAAGCCCGACAAATTTAATAACCCTAACCATTTTATACAGCTCATTAATTAAATAACGCATATAAATTACGAAGTCAAAATACTGAAAGCCTGAATTAGAGTCAAAACATGTAGAAAACCCAAATACCAATACCACTACACAGCTCGAAGAATCCAGTGTCACAATTCTGAGCCTCTAATGCCTGAGTATCAATCTACTACATATCGTTCTAAAGAAATGCGGAAATGAATATATCAGATAGAAGACAGATCATGACTACAAACGTCATGCAGCTACCTTGATGCTCCAGGATAAGCTGCTCGGTAGAAAAATCCTCACTCAGCCTCATATGTACCTGGAACTGCACGCAAGGTGCAGGGAGTAATATGTGTACTCTGACCCAGTGAGTAATAAACATAAATAATGGTCGAGAATAACAAATCCTCAATAGGCATAAAGTAATTCTATAAATACAACAACCTGAACCAGATAGTATTCAATATGTAAACCAATAACAACCACTATGGAAATGCTACAATAGATAAGTAAGTAATTTATATGTAAATATGAAATGGAATATATAGTTCGGTACTCTCTAGTACCCGCTGTGGTGTACGGCCCGCTCCCTTTATTTATCTTTGACGGTGCTCACTGGGGGTGTGCAGATTTCGGAAGGGGCCCCTTATGGCCCAAGTGCAATATAAGCCATCTTGTGGCATCAACTTGTCCCTCGGCCTCATATCAATGTCAATATAATACCGCTGCAGAGCGCAGCCTGATCCCATACTCAGTCCAAAAACCACATAGCCCCTCGGACACAATATTATATAAATATTCAGCCGAAACTTCATTTAAAATATTAACTAAGTTTCAAGTTTGAAAGGAAAGGGTGGTTGATTTTGCAAAACAATATTAAATACTAGGACTGAGTTCAATAATATGTAAAAATGGTAAGAAACCAGTAATAACAATCCCTTAAGGATTCAATTAATTGGCACGAAGTCCAAATATACCAATCGACTCAAATTATAATAATAATCAGTAAATTTTAGTTAAATACGCAGTATAATCATCTATTAGGGAGGACCAAGTCACAATCCCCCATTGGTGCTCTATCCCACGCTCGCTATCTGGCGTGCAAGTCACCTCAATATAGAACTACGATGTGATAATCCGGGGTTTGAAACCCTCAGGACATCATTTACATCTATTAATCACCTCAAGCCTGCCAAAATCCTAGCTCGCTATACCCTTGCCTTTCGAATCGACCTCTTCGTGCGTCGAATCTAACCAAAATCACAGCGAATACGTCACAATAGGCTAAAAGATACTCAATCGAAAATAATCGAAAAACATCAAAATCTCCAAACTAGAAAAAACCTGAGCTCTGGCCCACTTCTCGAAACTCAGAAATTCTTGTACCAACAGATTCCTTATCTTGCCACGAGTCAATAGAGATAAAGAACACCAAAATTGGAGTCCAAATGACCCCTCAAATCCTAATTTTAGATATAAAAAGTCAAGCCCTAGTTCTTTCCCTTTTTGCTAAGGGATTCCATGGATTTCAAGGTTAATTTCATAATAAATCGTGATTTTAGTTCATAGGACTTACCTCCATCACTCCCAGTCGAAACCCTCTTCAATTCCCGTCCAAAAGCTCTCAATGATGCTCAACAATGGTAAAAATATGACTTAGTTCTCGGATGGAATATTATTAAAACCCTTTTATCCAGTTCCATTTTTCTTCCATGCGATCGGGGGACATAGCCCGCGATCTCAAAGAACAATTCTTCAGTTCCCAAAATTATCTCTGTGCGAACACACCATACCTAATGCTATCGCAATGCACTACAACCTTGCACAATGAGATCGCGGACCACACTCCGCATTCGCGATGAACAATCTCCAATTCAATACCTCAGGTCCACTTTACTCTATGCAAACGCGACCAGCCCTATGCGTTCGCGATCAACAAATTCTATCTACTATGAGATCGCAAAGAGCAATTGCACTGCTCCCTCCAAAGCCTCTATGCGATTGCAAGAAGAACATCACGATCGCGATGACCGAAATGCCAGATTTGAAACCTGCAATTTTTGCAGCATCCTAAGTCCCAAAGACCTTTTGTTGGCCATTCGAAAACACTCTATGGCCCGCGGGACCTCAACCAAAAGTATCAATGCATCCCAAAACATCATTCAAACTTGCTCCAATAATCATAACACCTCAAACAACTCTAAAACAATCAAATTACATCAGATTCAAGCCAAAGTTCTCCTAAAACTTCTGAAACATGCATTCGACCAAAAACCCAACCAAAAAATCTCTGAATGACCTGAAATTTTGCACACACATCCCAAATAACCTAACGAAACTATAACAACTTTCAGAATTGCATTCCGACCCTCGGGTAAAAATCTCACCTATCAACTAGAATTCGCCAAAATACTAACTTCGCCAACTCAAGCCTAATTCTACACTGGCCCTCCAAAATCACTTACGATCATACTCCTAAGTCACAAATAATCCCCTGAAGCTAACCGAATCATCGAGATTCACATTTGAGCCTCCTAACACATAAGTCACCATTTGGTTGACTTTTCCAAAATGAGCTTTCCTTAAAGAGACTAAGTGTCTCATTTCCTTCTCAACTCAATCCAAATCAACTCGCTCACACAAAATATTCATAATGAAGTATAAAGAAGAAGAAAATAGGGGAAATGGGGCGGTAACTCACGTGACGACGGGTCGGGTCATCACATCCTCCCCAACTTAAATAAATGCTCGTCCTCTTACGAGTCAAGAAACATAACTGAAGCCTCAAATAGGTGAGGGTATCTGCTCCGCATCTCCCGTTCGATCTCCCAGGTAACCTTCTCCACGGGTCGACCTCTCCTCTACACATTCATCGAAGCAACATCCTTTGACCTCAACTTCCGAACCTAACAATCCAATACTGCTGGCTCTACATCATAAGTCAAGTCACCCTCTAGCTGAACTATACTAAAATCTAGAACATGGGACAGGTCTCCAATATACTTCCGGAGCATAGAAACATGAAAATTTGGATGCACGCTCGACAACCTGGGTAGCAAGGCAAGCTCATAAGCCACCTCCAAAATCGTCCTAAGTACCTCAAAGGGCCCAATAAACCGCGAACTCAACTTTCCTTTCTTTCAGAATCTCATAATACCCTTCGTAGGTGAAACCTTCAGCAAAACCTTCTCACTAATCATATAGGATACATCTTGGACCTTCCTGTCCGCATAACTCTTTTGCCTCAACTGTGCTATACGGAGTCTCTCGTGAATCATCTTTACCTTCTCGAATGCATCCTGAACCAAATCTGTCCCCAACAATCTGGCATCACCAAGCTCAAACCAACCAACTTGGAATCTACACCGCCTCCCATACAAGGCCTCATACGGTGCCATCTGAATGCTGGATTAATAGTTGTTGTTGTAGGCAAACCCTGCAAGCGGTAGAAAATGATCACATGACCCTTCAAAATCAATAACATATGCGCGTAGCATATCCTCTAATATCTGAATGGTGCGCCCGGACTACCGGTCCGTCTGAGGGTAGAAGGCTGTGCTCAACTGCACCTGAGTACCCAACTCTCGCTGGACTGTCTGCCAAAACTGAGAGGTAAACTAAGTGTCCCTATAAGATATGATGGAAACTGGGACACCATACAACCGAACAATCTCAAGAATGTAAATCTCTACCAGCCGCTCTGAAGAATAAGTAGTACAAACCGGAATGAAGTGCACGAACTTGGTCAGCCTGTCTACAATCACCCAAATGGCATTGAATTTCTTCAAAGTCTGTGAGAGTCCGGTGACAAAATCCATAGTGATCCTCTCCACCTTCGACTCGGGAATAACCATCTGCTGATGTTAGACACTCGGTCTCTAATACTTATATTTCACCTACGGACAATTAAGACACTGGGCTACATACTCCACACTATCTCTCTTCATCCTCCACCACCAATAGTATTGTCGAAGATCCTGATACATCTTCGCGGCACCCGGATGAATGGAATACCACAAGCTGTGGGCCTCCTCCAATATCATCTCCTAAAGCCCATCCTCATTGAGCATGCAAACTCGGCCATGCATCTTCAACACACCATCATCTCCAATGGTCACATCATTGGCATCATCATGCTGAACCCTGTCCTTAAGGAAAAGCAAATACGGATCCTCATACTGACACTCCCTGATGCAGGTATATAAGGAAGGCCGAGAAACCACACAAGCCAACACCTGACAGGGCTCTGAAATATCTAGCCTCACAAATCGATTGGCCAAGGCCTGAACATAAACGACAAATGGCCTCTCCTCAACTTGAATATATGCCAAGCTCCCCATACTCACCGCCTTTCGGCTCAAAGCATCGTCCACTACATTGGCCTTCCTCGGGTGATACAGAATAGTAATATCATAATCCTTCAATAACTCTAGCCATCTTCGCTGCCTCAAGTTAAGATCCTTTTGTTTGAACATATGCTTAAGACTGCGATGATCGCTGAATACCCCACAAGATACGCCATATAGGTAGTGCCTCCAAATATTCCAGGCATGAACTATAGAAGCTAACTCCAAATCATGATTGGGGTAGTTCTGCTCATGGGGCATCAACTGACGGGAAGCATAAGCGATAACTCTACCCTCCTGCATCAATACACAACCAATCCCAACTCGCGAAGTATCGCAATATACTATATAAGAACCTGAAGCTGACAGCAAAACAATTACTGGAGCTCTGGTCAAAGCTGTCTTGAGCTTCTGGAAGCTCTCCTCGCACTCGTCCGACCATACAAATGAAACACCCTTTTGAGTCAACTTGGTCAAGAGCGATGCAATAGAGGAAAAACCCTAAGCAAACCGGCGATAATAGTATGCCAACCCAAGGAAACTACAAATCAATGTGGCTGAGGACGGTCTAGGCCAACTCTGTACTGCCTCTATCTTCTTTAGGTCAACCTCAATACCCTCGCTGGACACCACGTGCCCTAGGAAAGCTACTAAACTGAGCCAAAACTCATACTTGGAGAACTTTACATCAAGCTTCTCCTCCCTTAATCTCTGCAATATAACTCAAAATGATATACGTGCTCCTCCTTACTATGCGAGTACACTAGAATATCATCAATGAACACTATGACAAATGAATCCAAATAAGGTCGAAATACACTGTTCATCAGATGCATGAATGCTGCTAGGACATTGGTCAAGCGAAAAAACATGACAAGAACTAGTCCTGGAAGTAGTCTTATGAATATTTGATTCCCTGATCTTCAACTAGAGATAACCCGGCCGGAGATCAATCTTGGAGAACACCCTCGTTCCCTGAAGCTAGTCAAACAAATCATCAAAGCTAGGCATGGGATACTTGTTCTTCATTGTTACTTTGTTTAGTTGCCTATAATCGATACACATTCTCATTATGCCATCCTTCTTCTTCACAAACAGAGCTGGCGCACCCCAAGGTGACCCACTAGGCCGACTGAACCCATTATCTAGGAGCTTCTAAAGCTAGTCCTTCAATTATTTAAACTCCCCTAATGCTATACAATATGGTGGAATAAAGATTGACCTGGTGCCCGGCACTAGGTCAATGCCAAAATCAATATCCCTGTCCGGTGGCATGCCCGACTGGTCTAAAGGAAATACATGGGAAAATCCCTCATAATTGGAACGAAATAAATTCTAGGAGTCTCTACTCCAACATCCCACACGAACACCAAATAGGAAAGGAAACCCTTCCCAACCATAAGCTGGGATTTCAAGAAAGAAATCACTCTACTAGGAAATAATCAATCATACCACGCCACTCGATCCGCGGTACACCCGGAATAGGCAAAGTGACTGTCTTAGCATGATAATCTAAATAGCATAACACGGACATAACCAATCCAGGCCTAGAATAACGTCAAAGTCCAGCATGCTCAATAGGAATAGATCAACTCAGATCTCCATACCCCAATAATCACAACACATGACCGGTACACATGGTCCACAATAACAGTATCGCCTACTAGGGTAGACACATGAACAGGTAAAGAAAGGGACTCCCGGGGCATACCCAAATAACGAGCAAAATATGAAGACACATATGAATAGGTAGAACCAGGATCAAATAATACTGAGGCGTCTCTATGGCAGACTAAAACAATACCTGTAATGATAGCGTCTGAAGTAATGGCATATGTCCTGCCCGGCATAGCATAGCAATGAGCCTGGACACTGCCTGATCATCTCCACCTTTGGGGCGACCCCTGGCTGCCTGATCTCCACCCTTAGCTGGGTGGGTGGGTGATGAAGTAGTTGGAGCACAAGTCGAGGGGTGATCCCTCTACTGATGCTGTCTGCCACGAAGTCGAGGGCACTGCCTCCTCAAGAGACCAAACTCTCCGCACTCATAGCAGCTGCCCGGTGCTGGAGACGGAAATTGAAGGGAACCCTTTGCACCAGAGTGACTAGTAGATTCACTCGGTATAGAAGAACCCTGAGCTGATGGGGCATGAGATGAACTCTAATCTAGAGTGCACTGAGTGAAGATTGGCCCTGCTGGGAACCATGATGACCACGACGTGAAGATCCCCCACGATACTCTAGACGTGCAACCTAAGCAGGCATGAAAGAACGACCCCTACCATGCTAGAACTAGCCCCTCAAAGGAGCACCACTGTAACTGCCTGAACCACGAGTCCTATGGGCCTCCCTCTCCTCTCGCTCTCTACAACGAACTGACTCGATCTCAAGAGCTATATCCATCACCGTCTCAAATGTAGAACCCAATACTCTCTTTCTAGTCATCAAAATACGGAGATGGTAGTTAAGGCCACCCATAGATCTCCTGATCCTCTCCCGATCTGACGGAACAAAATCCAAATAGCATGACAGGTCAACTGTGAAAACCTCATCTCATACCACTCAAACTGCCTAAGCAACTCCTCTCTGTAGGACTGAGGTACATACTTCTCCAACAAACGAGTGGAGAACTGCTGCCAAGAAAGGGGTGCTGCATTGACAAGCCTACGCCTCTCAAAGTCTTTCCACCAAGTAAGATCAACCCCAATAAACTGAAAGGTAGTAAATGCCACACCACTCGACTCAAGGATCCCTGCTGTATAGAGCATACGCTGACGCCTACCAAGAAAACCCTGGGCATCCCCGCCCTCAACACTACTGAATGTCAAAGGTTGGAGCCTACCAAACGTCTCGAGATGACGCTGCTCATCATCTGGCATAGCTGGAACCACGAAACCCTGAACTGGTGCAACCTGCTGAGCTGGAGGTGCCTCTGGTGTCTGTAGTCCCTGAACCACCTGCTCAGGTGTGCGAGCAGTGGGGGTTTGATTGCCTTCCCTGGCCTATGAAATAGCTGCTTCTGTTGTGGTAACTGAGCCAGGCCATTGCAGACTGATAATATCCGTGCCAAGTTCTCTTGGATACTCAGAATCATGATAGGCACCGCTGGTGCTGTTGGTGTGTCAGCAGCTGGAGCCTGATCCTGAGCTGGGGCAACTGGTGGATTAGCAGGCACTGCCCCTGGCTGCTCTGCCTCTACATCGACCACGACCGCATCCACGACCTCTGGTGGCCTTAGTAGGTGGTATTGGTGGTCGTCCGCAACGTCTGGTAGCTCATGTCCACACCATCTCTGAGAGAATAGAATAATAGAAGTTTAGTTCTCTGTTCAATAAAGCCGCACGACAAGAATTTCAAGAATGTGTAGTTTTCCTAATGGTTCTGTTGCCTTCCGAGGATAAGTACAGACGTCTCCGTACCGATACACAAGACTCTACTAAACTGGCTCATGACTTGCGAGACCAATTAACCTAGGCTTTGATACCTACTTGTCACGACCCCAACCCCGATCATGATGGCGCCTAACATACTGCTAGACAAGCTCGACCAAATTAATAATCTTAGCAATTTTATATAGCTCATGAATTAATTAACACAAATAAATTACTAAGTCATAATACTGAAAGCCTGAAATAGAGTTAAAACATGCAGAAAACCCAAATACCAATTCTACTACATAGCCCGAAGAATCTGGTGTCACAAGTCTGAGCCTCTAATACCTGAGTATCAATCTACTACATATCATTCTAAAGAAATGCGGAAATGAATCAATAAAATAGAAGGAATATCAGGACTATAAACATCATGGAGCTATCTTGATGCTCCCGGATTAGCTGCTTGGTAGAGAAATCCTCACTCAGCCACATATGTACCTGGATCTGCACGCAAGGTGCAGTGAGTAATGTGTGTACTTTGACCCAGTGAGGAATAAACATAAATAAAGGCTGAGAATAAGAAATCCTGAATAGGCACAAAGTAATTCTATAAATACAGCAACCTGAACCAGATAGTATTCAATCTGTAAACCAATAACAACAATTATGGAATTGCTACAACAGATATGTAAGTAAATGACATGCAAATATGAAATGCAACACATAGTCTGGTACTCTCTAGTACCCTCTGTGATGTACAACTCTCTCCCTTTATTTATCGTCGACGGTCTTCACTGGGGGTCTGCAAACTCCAGGAGGAGCCCTTTATGACCCAAGTGCAAAATAAGCCATCTCGTGACATCAATGAGGCCCTCGATCTCATATCAATGTCAATATAATACCGCTGTGGCACGCATCCCGATCCCATACTCATGCAAAAAACCACATAAGCTATTCGGCAACAACAATATATAAATATTCACCCTAAACTTCATTTAAAATATTAACTAAGTTTCAAGTTTGAAAATAAAGGGTGGCTGAGTTTGCAAAGAAGTATTAAATACTAGGACTGAGTTCAATAATATGTAAAAATTGTAAGGAACCCGTTATAGCAATCCCTGAATGATTTGATCAATTGAAACGAAGTCCAGATATAGCAATCGGCTCAAATTAAAATAATAATTGGTGAATTTTAGTTAATGCACAGTATAATCGTCTACTGGGACGGACCAAGTCACAACCCCCAACGGTGCTCTACCCCACGCTCGCTATCTGGCATGAAATTCACCTCAATATAGCACTATGATGAGCAAATCCGGTGTTTCAAACCCTCAGGACATCATTTACATCTATTACTTACCTTAAGCCGGCCAAAATCCTAGCTCGCTATGCCCTTGCTTTTCTAATCGACCTTTTCGTGCGTCGAATCTGGCCAAATCACAAGGAATACGTCACAACAGGCTAAAAGAACAATACTCAATCGAAAATAAACGAAAAAAATCAGGATCCCCAAATTATCAAAACCTGAGCTTAGGCCCACTTATCGAAACTCTGAAATTCTTATATCAATAGATTCCTTATCTCGCCACGAGTCTATACATATAAAGAACACCAAAATCGGAGTCCAAATGACCCCTCAAATCCTAATTTGAAATATCAAAACTCAAGCCCTAGTTCTTTCAAACCCACTTCAATTCCCGTCCAAAAGCTCTCAAAGATGCTCAACAATGGTAAAAATAAGGCTTAGTTCTTGGATGAAATATTATTAAAACCCTTCTGTCCGGGTCCGTTTTTCTTCTATGCGATCGCAAGACATACCCCGCAATCTCGAAGAACAATTCTTCAGTTCCCAAAATTAACTCTACACAAATGCACCATTCCTAATGATGATTGTAATGCACTGCCAGTTTGTACTATGCGATTGTGGACCACACTCCGCATTCGCGATGAACAATCTCCAATCCAATACCTCAGGTCCACTTTACTCTATGCGAACGCGACCAGCCTTACGCGTTCGCGATCAAATAGTTCTCTCTACAATATGATTGCATCTCCATATTTGCAATTGCGAAGAGCAATTGCATTGCTCCCTTCAAAGCCTCTACGTGATTGCAAGAAGAACATCGTGATCGCGATGAACAAAATACCAGAACTGAAACCTGCAATTTCTGCAACATCCTAAGTCCCAAAGACCTTCCGTTTGCTATGCGGAAACACCCCGAGGCCCCAGGGTCCTCAACCAAAAGGATAGAAGCATCCCAAAATATCATTCAAACTTGCTCCAATCATCGTAACACCTCAAACAACACTAAAACCATCAAATTACATTGGATTCAAGCCTAAGTTCTCCTAAAACTTTCGAAACACGCATTTAATCAAAAACCCAACCAAAACATTTCCGAATGACCTAAAATTATGTACACACATCCCAAATCACCTAAAAAAGCTACAATAAGTCTTGTAATTCCATTACGACCCTCGGATCGAAATCTCACCTATCAACAGGAATTCGTCAAAATACTAACTTCACCAGTTCAAGCCTAATTCAACACTGGCCCTTCAAAATCACTTCAGATCACACTCCTAAGTCACGAGTCATCCTCCCGAAGCTAACCGATTCATCGGGATTCATATCCGATCCTCCTAGCACATAAGTCAATGTCCGGTGGACTTTTCCAAAATAAGCCTCTCTCAAAGAGACTAAGTGTCTCATTTCCTTTTCAACTCAATCCAAATCAACTCGTTCACACAAAATGCTTACAATGAAGCATATAGAAGTAGAAAATGGGGGAAACGGAGCGATAACTCATGTGACGACGGGTCGGGTCATCACATCCTCCGCAACTTAAACAAACGCTCGTCTTCGAGCGAGTCAAAAAATATATCTGAAGCCTCAAAATGCTCATAATGAAGCATAAAGAAGCATAATATGGGGGAAATGGGACGGTAAATCACGTGACGATGGGTCGGGTCATCACATCTTCCCCAACTTAAACAAACGCTCGTCCTCGAGGGAGTCAAGAAACATACTTGAAGTTTGGAGGCAACTTCTAGGGTTTCTTTGAAGGAGGTGGCGAGGGGAGTTAAGAGCATTGAGGGGTAGCTGATGAAGGAAAAATGGGTTAGGTTTTAGGGATTGGTTACACTATTACCAAATTTATTGTTAAACCTTTTACTAATTATTCCCCTAAATTATTTTTTGTGATTTAATTTAGTCATTTATACCCATATGCACATTTCATAATATTTTACTCCAATTATAAAATTATATTTGTATTTTTTATTATTATTTATAATATTTACAATAATAGCTAATTCAATAATTAATTACATTTAATATGTTATTTGGATCAAAATAATATTTTTTATGTTTTACAATCTTCAGTTATTATTTTTCAAATATTATATTGTTTAAATAATATTTTATATTTATATAGTTATATTATTAATTATTTTTCCCTTAATTTCATCTCGCCCAAACAAGGCCAATTTTCAGACCAAATTGCCGCCCAAATCTCCCAAGTCCCTGACCCAATTCGCCTAGCAAAACCACATGACCCATTTAACTTCTAAACTGGTCAGGACCCATTCTCAACGGGCCACATCCTCACCCTCACTTTAATCACCCAATCCCCCAAACCTTAACCCATTTTCCTTTCATCAGCTACCCCTGAATGCTCTTAACTCCCCTCGCCCCCTTCCTCTTCAAAGAAACCCTAGAAGCTGCCTCCGAACTTCTCCCCAATTCTGACCTAAAATAGAATAAATCCATGACTTACTTACCAATTTCGTGAACTTCGCTATTGTATACGTGATGTGGTGTTACTTAGTTCTTTATCTATTTTTGGCAAGTAATACCTTTTAGGAGCAGGCATGATTGACTATAATTTTATGAAGATTTAGACGATGCTTCATCTATATACACTCTAAAATGAATGATTCTTGCATTACTGGTCCGATTTACAACAATTAGGTTCATCTAGGGTTTGAAATTCTTTCATCTCCTTTACCGGCTCACTCACTAAATACATGTGATCTTTTTTTTCTTATTTGTGTTCAATTGATTGTTTTTCTATGTTTGTTTGTTCAAATCGACTACTATATAACCCCACCCTGATTTCCCATTTTGGGACGACTTTGAATCATTATCGCTCCTGTCATCCCTCCTTTTACACGACTACCCCAAAGGACAAATGTATAAGGGAGTTTTCCAATTTAAGTGACATTATTAGAAATGAAATTATTTATTTATTTAGAGTCGCCACTTGGGATATGCTTTGGCTTTTGGTGTTCCAAGTCACTGGTTTATTTTAAATCCCAAATCGAGGAAATTGTTCGCCCTCCCAAATGGAGTCTGTGAACCATAAATTCTAAGTAAGGAATTCTGTTAAACCGAGGGAAGGTGATTGGCAACTCCGGATCCCGTGGCTCTAGCACGGTCTCTTCAACTATTATAATTGGCTAAAAATATGATTTTAATACATGCCATCCTATAGTGCCATTTTTAGGATTATTTACCACTTTAAATTAATAATTTTTAGGAAATTGAACGTTGTTAATTATATGCTTTGGATCACGTCACATGAAATGCACCCGGATCCTTGACACATTTTATCCAACATTTTGAGATTTGGATTTGGCTCACATGAAATGCACTCCCGTATTTAGGAAGGTAAAATTATTAAAGGACACGCCTAAAGCAACTAACATGTTGTTAGCTTTGCGGGAGACTGTGAAAGTTTGCTAAACGACCCGTCCCAAGTTCTACGTATTTTAATATAAACATTTAAGGAGGGCCACGCTGAGTTTTATTTTGTGCGGCGCGCCTCGTTTTATTTTTAGAAGGCCAACCTAGAGCAATATATTATTTTCTATTGAATTTTTCTCTAAAGGACTAAGTAATTAATATTATAAAAATCGGGCCTCAAGTTCAAGTCCGGATTCAAACAAAAGGGAAGAACCTCTTAATTTAAACCCGCTGCCTAAATCGAATAGAGCAAACTTGGTATTATTTAAAATTATGAATTAAACCCCTAACTTTCTTGGTTTCTGAAATCAATTCCAAAGTGATAATATTCACTACGGTTTGATAAACATCTCCAAGAACTTGGGGCTGTTCAGGGGCTAAGTTGAAAAATGAATTAGACTTAAAAAGTGTGGATTGAGAATCTCGTACTGATTGTACGATTGGGCTTATAGCGAAGGGACCAGGCCTTAGGCGTGTTAGTGAATGACTCTTAGCTATGAAGGTGAATGCGATTGTTTGGTCCTTGTGTTTGACCCCAATATGACAGAGGGCATAATCCAATTATTACTTATTTCAAACTTATAGCTCAAATTAACTGAGCAAGCAAACTTGCTTAGTAGGCATTTAAAAATTCAGATTCATCCTAGCTAAACACCTTATACTAACATTTGACCAAGACGTAACAATCAGCAAGCACTATGGATATTTGATTTCAAATTTAATGTATAACCTAGACAACCTCTAATCATAATTCCAATTGACAATACAAGTTAACACTCAAATTACTTATGTAGTTTTCCTGTTTGCTATATCATAGCCATGTATGATTGTTTCTGGAAACTGAAGCAAATCAATTTACCACTTCAATAATTATAACGATTAAATGGATCAAAAATTCATCAAAAAAGAAAGCCAAACATCTTACAACCTGATTTTACACTTATGAATGTTGAAACACGTTCTCAAGGCACTATACTAAAACGTGTGTTCATATTTGTAGGTTTTGATGAATGACAAACTATGCGCAATTGACATATGACGAGGTCCAAGCACAAGCGCGCAATTGATATATAACGAGATTCAAGCACAAGACCAAGATCAAGCAAAGATTTAAAGTTATACATGAGTCGTTCTTTAATTGTGATCTTGATCCGATAACTTGACTCAAGACTTGCCTTCTCTCGTAAAAACATTTTTTATCAAATCATGCATATTTAATTTAAAGCAAAATGATTTTAAATCATGCATATTTACTTTAGTCAAAATGATTTTTAAACATGCCTCTAAAATCTGGACTAAGATAATCGATTATGTACTTATGATAATTGATTATGTTAAGTCAGCTGCATGACAATCGATTGTGAACTTATGACAATCGATTGTGTTAAGGCAGTGTGCATCAGATTTTTCAAATCTAGATTTTTCAAATCTGCATGACAATCGATTGTGAACCTTATGACAATCGATTGTGTTGAGGCAGTGTACATCAAAGTTTTTCAAAGCAACAAAATAATCGATTGTGAACTTATGACAATCGATTGTGTTGAGGCAGTGTCTATCAGACATTTTTAAAGTCACTAAATAATTGATTATGTACCTTTGACAATCGATTGCAATAAGGCAGTGTCTAATTGATTTTTCAAAGACTGATATATAATCGATTGTTCTCATAGCATAATCGATTGTGTAATTGACCGTTGCCAAAACATTTTCAAACACCGTCAGGTAATCGATAATAGATTTCTAATAATCGATTGTTTTAAATAAAGTCTGAAAAAGATTTTTTGAACGTTGCCAAGTAATCGATTGTAGATTTCTGACAATCGATTGTTTTAAGTAAAATCTGGAAATGATTTTTTGAACGTTGCCAAGTAATCGATTGTAGATTTCTGACAATCGATTCTTTTAAGTAAAATCTGGAAATGATTTTTTGAACGTTGCCAGTAATCGATTATTGATCTTAGCTAATCGATTGTTAAGCGTAAAATTTGGGAATGATTTTTGGAACGATTGGCAAACAATCGATTGTGGCATTTTGACAATCGATTGTCACTGAGTAAAATCAGCAATTCTTAATTGGCAATTAGGCAACGGTAATGCATGGTTTTGCAACTATAAATACAGCTTTAAATCAGTCTTCTAAATACAACAACTGATCATATTATTACTATAGCTTGCATACTCTATTGTTCATCACTTTCTATTCATTACATAAGCTTTGAGAGCCAAAATTCTTGACGGAAGTTGTTGCGTTCTTGAGCGTATCTGTTTACTCATATCTACTCTGTTAAGAGAGTCTTGTTTAAGTGAGTGCTAAGTGTTTTATACACTTGAAGGGAAGTGTTAGTCCCTTGTATTGTAAGAAGGAACTTGTGTTTCCTTTGGTTGAAGTCTTGGAGTGTTGTATCTTCGAGCAAAGTTTGTTGAGGCTTGTGTCCTCAGTTTGTAAAGGTTTGTTGAGCACCCGTAAGCTTAACAGTGTTAGTGGAAATCTCGAGAGAGTCTCTCTAGGACTGGACTAGCCACGGGTTGTGGTGAACCAGGATACATCGGTGCGTTCATTCTTATTTATTTACTTATCACACTTATTTCTTTCCTGCAATTTTTAAATTCCGCATGTTTACGCTAATTTTTATTATAACGCTATTCACCCCCCCCCTAGCGTTTAGCGTATTTTCTAACAATTGGTATCAGAGCCCAACTCTCTGAAGACTTAACCGTTTGAGAGAAACAATCCATGGCTTCTACTCGTGATTCTTTTGCAGGAATAGGTGAAGGACAATGCTCCCCCCCGACCACCACTATTCGACGGTACAAACTATACGTACTGGAAGGAGAGGATGAGAATATTTTTTCAATCAAATAGTTTTCATCTTTGGAAGATTATAATGAAGGGAGAACAAATTCCAACCAAAAAGGTTGAAAATAAAGATGTTCCAAAGTCCGAAGATGAATACAATGCGGATGATATTCGAAAGGTGCAAAACAACGGTAAAGCCATTAATTTATTATATTATGCTGTAAATGCTAATGATTACCGGAAAATATCATGTTGCACAACGGCGAAGCAAATGTGGGACAAGCTGAAAATTACGTACGAAGGTACGGACCAGGTAAGGGAAGCTAAAATTGATTTCCTAACCCATGCATATGAATTGTTTCACATGAAGGAAGGCGAAAAGGTCGATGAGATGTTCGAACGATTTTCAAAAATTGTAAATGATTTACATGCTCTTAAGAAGACCTTCACGGATAAGGAACTTGTCCGAAAAATTCTCCGAAGTCTCACTCCGGCATGGCGATCCAAGGCCGACGCGATTCAAGAATCTATTGGCGTTTCAAATGTCACCATCGACGGATTAAGAGGTAATCTTAAAACTTATGAATCTACTATACTTAACCCTCTTGTTAATGATCAAAGGAAACAAAAGATCGCTCTCAAGGCAAGCACAAGCCAACCTCAAAATGATGAGGACGGAGACAACGAGTTTGGACTCGTTATTAAGAGATTTCAAAAGTTCATGCGAAAAGAGTATGAACGAAAGGGCAAAAAGCAAGGAGATCAAATAAAGTGCTATGAGTTCGGAGAAAACGGGCACATTAAATCAAATTGCCCAAATGCCAAAAAGGAGAAGAAACCCTTCAAGAAACAACGAGCATACATATCTTGGGGAGGCGACTCTGGTGACGAGTCGAGTGAGGAAGAAGAAGACGAAGCCGCAAATCTTTGTCTCATGGCACAAGAAGACAACCAAGAAGAGGTATTTCAAATTTCTTCCAAAAATTTCCATTCTCTTGAGGAAATGCAAAATGCTTTTGATGAATTGTATAGTGAATTTATTAAAGCTTCTAAAACTGTTAAAAGCATAAAGGAAAATGCCTCTTTGAAAGAAAAAGATTTTGAAAAACAACTCTCTTTGAAAGAAAAGGATTTGGAAAAACCGATTTTGGAAAATGAGAAGTTGAAAGAAGAAAACAAATTTTTTGGCAAGAGAAGCGCCGACAAACCCGATAGCTCTAGTAAAAATTGTACTTCTTGCATGCATCTCAAAAATGAGGTAGAAAGACTTAAGGGCACCCTAGATAAGTTTAATTCTTCTCATAAAAATTTGAATGAAGTTCTTGTTAATTTGAAGTCGACCAAGCATGGCATAGGCTTTAAAAATGAGCCTAAAGAAAATGTTGAAGCCAACCCCCAAAAACCTAAGGCTCAACCTAGGATTAATAAAACAAACGCTCATCCTAGATATAACAAACCTAGAAATAGCTTTCAACAATCGCAACCTAGAAATAATCATTCTAGAAATAACGCATATTCTAGGCCAAACACTAGAAGGAACGTTGAACCTTTTAGAGCACCTAGAAATGGCTTTCAACCTAGAAATAACTATTCTAGAAATGCTGCATATCCTAGAACAAACAGTAGGAGAAATGATTTTCATGAATTGCGCAATAGTCATATTGTCAATGAATTTCATCCGTCCAATTACTATCAACCTAGACGAATGCATAATCCTAATGTTGTTTGTCATTACTATAGACGAATTGGACATATTGCTCCTGCTTGTTTTACACGACATAGACATAACACTCAATCACATCACTTGATTTGCCTAACCCCCAAGGACCCAAAATGGCATGGGTACCTAAAACTCATTAATCTGTTTCGTAGGTGTGTTTGAAGGGGTCAAGTGTACTTTGGTACCTTGATAGTCGATGCTCCAAGCACATGACTGGAGACGAATCCAAGTTCCTTCAACTAGAACACAAGGAAGGAGGAAGCGTTATTTTTGGTGATAACAACAAAGGAAAAATTATCGGCATTGGATCGGTCGGTAAGGATGACTCCTCTTCCATTAAGCATATATTGCTAGTTAAGGGTCTAAAACATAATCTCTTGAGCATAAGTCAATTATGTGACAAGGGAAATCTTATTTTATTTGATTCGGATGAATGCTTAGTTTTTCGCCGTAATGATTTTAAAATTATTCTTCGTGGATTTAGAATGGGTAACATCTATATGATTGATCTTGCAAATTCTTCATCTGAATATGTGAATTGTCTTATGAGCAAAGAGGATGATACATGGTTATGGCATCGTAGAGTAGCTCACATCAACATGCATCTTTTGAATAAATTGGTTTCACAAAATTTAGTCATTGGTCTTCCAAATTTGAAATTTGAAAAAGACTCTATTTGTGATTCTTGTCAAAAAGGGAAGCAACCAAAAGCATCTTTTAAATCAAAAAATATTGTTTCAACTACTAGACCTTTGCAATTACTTCACATGGACTTATTTGGACCATCTCGCATTGGAAGTCTTGGTAGAAATCGTTATGCTTTTGTTATTGTTGATGATTATTCGAGATTTACATGGACTCTATTTCTTGCTCATAAAAGTTAAGCTTTTCATAATTTCAAATATTTTCTTAAACGTGTTCAAAACGAAAAGGACACAACCGTCACTTCAATAAGAAATGATCATGGGGGAGAGTTTGATCACAATCTCTTTGCGGACTTTTGTGACGAACTCGGTATCGAGCACACCTTCTCCGCTCCACGAACACCACAACAAAATGGGGTGGTGGAAAGGAAAAATAGGTGTCTCGAAGAGATGGCTAGAACCATGCTCGATGAGGCTAAGATTCCCAAACATTTTTGGCAGGATGCCGTGAGTACCGCATGCTACGTTTTGAATAGAGTAGTCATAAGGCCAATACTCATGAAAGCCCCTTATCAACTCTACAAGGGAAGGAAACCAAATATCTCCCATTTTAGAGTATTTGGTTGTAAATGCTTTATTCATAACAATAGAAAAGATCAATTGGGAAAGTTTGATGCCAAATCCGATGAAGGAATTTTTATTGGTTATTCCTCACGTAGCAAAGCATATAGAGTATTCAATAATAGAATCGGAACTGTGGAGGAATCCCCTCATATTGTGTTTTCCGAAAATAATGCTCGCGTGGCGAGAAAGGATTCTGGTTTTGATCTTGCAGGTATTTTAAACTCACTAAGTCCTCAAGACAAAGTACAAGAGGAAACTCCGAAGGAAACTCAAGATGAAATCTTGGATCAATTATCGGAGGAAGCGCCACAATTGGAAAAAGAAATGAAACTACCTAACGAATGGAGGACAATTAAAGATCACCCTCTCGAACAGGTAATTGGCGACGTTGGAGAAAAGGTAAGTACCCGAAACACTCTTAAGAACACCTTAGGACACACTTCTTAAGAAATCACGTTCTCACTTGGCCACATTGATCTAAGTCATTATTTCTTTACAAATTACTAACTTGAGCGTCAGAGACGTCTAATTTTTTTTTGCAGGTATCGCCCTAAAAGTAGGGGGAATTATAAAGCAATGGCATAGAACAATCGATTGTTACAGCAAATAATCGATTATTTTTTTTATTTACTGCGCGGTCAATCGATTAGCAAGTATCACTAATCGACTATTTACATTTTATGCTTATTATGCAGTTTTTTTTATAATCGATTTTTTACTGTATAATCGATTACCGTCTAGGCCATTCAGTACTGCTTTCCTAAAACAATCAATTGTTTCAAAAATATAATCGATTATTTTCCGAGTCAGAAAATCACTGTGCACACTGTGTCACAACAATCGATTACCATAATTCAACAATCGATTATTTTTTGTCAGTAATTCAAATATTTGTTACCGTTTGGGTCCTGCCAGATTCCCACAATCGATTTTTGTCAGTTCCGAGTTCAAGTCAAAACTCCATAACAATCGATTGTTTCAATTCCACAATCGATTGTGTAACGGTCAGTGGAAATTTTTTCTTACCGTTTCTGACCGTTTTAGCTCATAAATTTCTGCAGATTTTCACCATAAATGAAATGCCATCTTCCTCATTATAAATAGGTACCTTATGCCTTCAATTTCTTCACTCAAGCATCAATCTTAGCTCCCAAAATTTCAAAAATCTTTCAAGCTTCTTACAAAGGCCATTTCTACTTATTCAAAATGTCGGGCAGACACACTAAACGTTCCCGTTCAGGTGGACATGGTGCATCTTCTTCAGCTGCTCCTCCTCCTCCAAAATTCCCTTACCAAGATGGGTCTGTTTTACAATTCAATTCTGAAACCGAGCTAACTAGATCTTGACAAAATTTGAAAAGCGTGAAATTCTTCCTCCTCGCTTTTCCACAAGTAAATATCTTGAATCATGCGCCCCCGCTGCAAACATTCTTAAGGAATGTCAACTTCTTGACTTATTATATCTTACCTATCCTTATATTAATCCTCCATTGATTCAAGCATTCTACTCAAATCTTCATGAGGACGACGATAGTGAGCTTGTGTCAAACATTAATGGCGTTCAAATTCTTTTATCCATAGAAAATTTACATTCTATTTCTCACCTGCCTCGAAGTGGGGAAAATATTTCTCGCTACATTAGAGAAGCCGGCGCCTTATTTGATGAGAAAATTCTCCTAAACCAAATTGGACTTGGAGCTTATGATCTTAATCTATCTACTCGACGTCCTACCATTACGGGAATGCTCCCCGAATATCGTTTGATTTTCTATTTCATAACCCGAGTCCTCAAGCCTCGCAAACATAACCATACCACTCTCTCCCAAGAGGACGCAAAGCTCATGCATGCCATTATAACCGGAGCTCACATCAATTGGTGTAAGTTCGTCAAAATTCACATGCTTGATGCCATCGGGGACGATAGACCACTTTCCTATGCCCTCCTTATTATGAATTTTCTTGAAGCCTCCAGGTTCAACACCTTTATCGGTCCGCTCAAAAAGAGCACCAAGAAATGGGAAATTTCCGAATCCTCCTTTCCCCACGACGGTGATCATGTAGCTCCTGCTCCTCCTCGAACTCGTCGATCGCGTCAGCCTCAAGAACCTACTCTTCAATCTATTTCCGACCAACTTGCTTCTTTGTCCACCTCTGTCAATCAATTGACATATGAAATCCATGGATATTTCGACCATGTTCATTATCCATAATGGACTTGTTCCCTATGAAGCAGTGCCGGATGACGAGGCAGGAAATGATAATAATAAATAATTTCTTATTGTTCTATGTTGTATTGTCTTCTTTTTATGTAATCGTATTTTTGATTAATAAATAAACAAGTTATTCACTTTTTCTATTTTTGCTAATGTCAAAAGGGGGAAGAATAAGGGATATGCACTAATTCTTTATTGGCATAAATTGAGGGGGAATTCATATGTTGAGGGGGAACTAATTGCACATCTAGAGACTTGTTGCATATTGTTGCATATCTTTACTTGTCTTGAATCGTCATTATGAATTATCAAATATGCATATCCGGACTAAAGTTTGCCATTATCAAAAAGGGGGAAATTGTTGAAACACGTTCTCAAGGCACTATACTAAAACGTGTGTTCATATTTGTAGGCTTTGATGAATGACAAACTATGCGCAATTGGCATATGACGAGGTCCAAGCACAAGCGCGCAATTGATATATAACGAGATTCAAGCACAAGACCAAGATCAAGCACAGAAATAAAGTTATACATGAGTCGTTCTTTAATTGTGATCTTGATCCGATAACTTGACTCAAGACTTGGCTTCTCTCGTAAAAACATTTTTTATCAAATCATGCATATTTAATTTAAAGCAAAATGATTTTAAATCATGCATATTTACTTTAGTCAAAATGATTTTTAAACATGCCTCTAAAATCTGGACTAAGATAATCAATTATGTACTTATGATAATCGATTATGTTAAGTCAGCTGCATGACAATCGATTCTGAACTTATAACAATCGATTGTGTTAAGGCAGCGTGCATCAGATTTTTCAAATCTGCATGACAATCGATTGTGAACCTTATGACAATTGATTGTGTTGAGGCAGTGTACATCAAAGTTTTTCAAAGCAACAAAATAATCGATTGTGAACTTATGACAATCGATTGTGTTGAGGCAGTGTCTATCAGACATTTTTAAAGTCACTAAATAATCGATTGTGTACCTTTGACAATCGATTGCATTAAGGCAGTGTCTAATTGATTTTTCAAAGACTGATATATAATCGATTGTTCTTATAGCATAATCGATTGTGTAATTGACCGTTGCCAAAATATTTTCAAACACCGTCAGGTAATCGATTATCGATTTCTAATAATCGATTGTTTTAAATAAAATCTGAAAATGATTTTTTGAACGTTGCCAAGTAATCGATTGTAGATTTCTGACAATCGATTGTTTTAAGTGAAATCCGGAAATGATTTTTTGAACGTTGCCAAGTAATCGATTGTAGATTTCTGACAATCGATTGTTTTAAGTAAAATCTGGAAATGATTTTTTGAACGTTGCCAGTAATCGTTTATTGATCTTAGATAATCAATTGTTAAGCGTAAAATCTGGGAATGATTTTTGGAACGATTGGCAAACAATCGATTGTGGCATTTTGACAATCGATTGTCACTGAGTAAAATCAGCAATTCTTAATTGGCAATTAGGCAACGGTAATGCATGGTTTTGCAACTATAAATACATCTTCAAATCAGTCTTCTAAATACAACAACTGATCATATTATTACTATAGCTTGCATACTCTATTGTTCATCACTTTCTATTCATTACATAAGTTTTGAGAGCCAAAATTCTTGACGAAAGTTGTTGCGTTCTTGAGCGTATCTGTTTACTCATATCTACTCTGTTAAGAGAGTCTTGTTTAAGTGAGTGCCAAGTGTTTTATACACTTGAAGGGAAGTGTTAGTCCCTTGTATTGTAAGAAGGAACTTGTGTTTCCTTTGGTTGAAGTCTTGGAGTGTTGTATCTTCGAGCAAAGTTTGTTGAGGCTTGTGTCCTCAGTTTTTAAAGGTTTGTTGAGCACCCGTAAGCTTAACAGTGTTAGTGGAAATCTCGAGAGAGTCTCTCTGGGACTGGACTAGCCACGGGTTGTGGTGAACCAGGATACATCGGTGCGTTCATTCTTATTTATTTACTTATCGCACTTATTTCTTTCCTGCAATTTTTAAATTCCGCATGTTTACGCTAATTTTTATTATAACGCTATTCATCCCCCCTCTAGCATTAAGCGTATTTTCTAACAATGAACCTGCAGTCCAGGTCAAATTCAATTTTTAAATTGTAAATTGACAAAGATAAATCCATTCATAGCATTGTCTGTTTTTGTGGAATACTCACACCTATTCGAGTGTTCAACAATTAGCTATACATGAGGACCTAGAATCAATTTCTACATTTATGTTGTTGTTAATGTTGAACTAATCGCCAAACAAAATTACACTAGGCTAATGCATATCAATAGTCCAATTCAAATCAAAAGTTCATAGTAGTCCAGTCTTAGTTACAAATAGGTCTATTGAACTTCATGAAATTATAGGAATCTAATATGAAAATTAACAGAAAATAAACTATGCTTCAATTCAATTCATGTCCACAACTTGAATATTGCACGATATGTACCTGGTTACAACAAATAAACAACAAGAAGTATGTAGGCAGGAAGCAATAACAACAATAAATCCAACTCAATAGATACAGCAATGAAAACAAAGCTCGAAACCCAGAAGCAAAACAAAGAAATTTCTCAACTAGACCAGGATCCAAGCAGCCTCAAAAAAAATTCAAATGACTCCAACATAAACCATTTTGCACTTTTGAATCTGGAACAGAACTAAACAGTTTCAAAGAGAAATTAATTCTAATAGAACAATATTTGCTGCTTATTTTGTGTGTTAATTTTTAAGAGTTTTCCCTAAAATCAGATCTCCTATTTTTGTATTTTTGCTCTTTCACTCATGAAAATTTTAGAAGAATTTTTCTGGAAGGTCCAAGGTTCCTTTTTGGTCAATAAGCAAATTGCTTTATAGGCAAGTAACTAGGGCAAACTTCAGCTCTTATTTTAACACTTAGTCCTTTTAGTTTTTCATTTAGCCAATCAGTCCCTCAATTCATGACTAGTTATCCAAGGAATGGTGCAAAGAATTACAAATTACTATTCAAGCCTCAACATAGAAGCTTCTAGATCAGTTATGTAGTGATTCCTAAAGCTAGAATTCCTAAACTACCCCTGACCACCCATGTTATTTAACCTAAAATTACTGACCCGTGTTAGACTAAACCTAAATCTCTTGACTTGGTGAAATGTGACCAGGGTTAATTACCAAGTCATGAACTTTTAAACACCTTCTGATTTATTTTAACTAAACCCCCAAAATTAAACTACTTAATTCAACTACACCTATTCTAAGCTATAAAAATTAGAGCTAAACTACTATTACCAATTATTAATAAACAAAAATTTAAGAAACAAAAATGCATCAACATGCAGTCTCATGTTATCAGTGTGAATCAAAGAGAAAAAAATTCAAATGAACTTGGTAAGCCATAAACGAGGCAGCAATTGAAACAAGGAAATAGATCTAAATCAATTCCAGAGGACTTGAAAAATATACTTGAACATGCACGTCTCTAAACAAATCTAATTCCTATTGTTTAGGAAAGTCCTAATTAACTTGACTCAGGAATCAGGCATGAAGAACGAATTATCAGAAGAGGCTAGTGCGATTACATCAAACTAAAACCTAATCCAAGCTCAAGAATCAAGCATGAATAACTAAATATACAGAAACGAGATGAATGACATGGAAACTAAAGAATATACATAAAACATAGCTTAATTTCACTTCGAACCCGGAATTTCGAATAGGATTCCTTCATGTATTTGTGTTGAAAGTTTCGGAAGCCCTAAATCCAGGTTCTGGTAGATTAGGGTTCTAGGTCAAACTTTGATATAAAATTCGAGAAGATCTGGTAATGTTTCAGGGTTATAGGATATGTATTCGTAAAGAGGGAGATGAGGAAGCTATGTGGTATAAATTTGGGGCTGTTCGGTGCTGGAGCCGCCGTGAGCGGCTGAGCAGCCTCAACTTTGAATAGATATTTAAGAAGAGCGGCTATGATTTGAAGGCTGGTATTGGGTGCATTGGAAATAGGAGGAGAAGAGGAGACAAGGGTGTAAATTTGGTGTTGTTCGAAGCATCGCCGCCGGCAAAGGTGATTTCTGGCCGGCGGCGGAAGGCGGAAGGACGGTAGCTGGTGGCGGTGTTACATCGGCACAATTAGGGTTAGAAAGGGGGGGGGGGTGATGGAACAATTACATATGCGTTACACGCTAGTCTTGGACACCGTTGGATAAAAAAGGATGGACGACTACGATTGTAAGTCGCCTAAGCGACGATGTTTCACAGTGGGTGCTGAACCTTGTGTGGTTATGGATCTGGGCCTGAGCGAGACGAGCATAAGAGGAGGGGTTGGCTTGGGCTGGTCCAACAATTGGATTTTTAACTCTCTGAATTTCTTTTCATTTTCTTTTCTTTTTCTCATTTCATTTAAGTATTTTAGATTTTTGTCAAATACAAAATTAAAAATAAAAAGATTGTATTCCAGTCAAAAACTAAGATAATTACTTTTCCTAAAAATAAATTAAATCCTAATTTTAAAAGAAAACTATGACAAAATCCGAAAACTAAAAGTAAAAATGTGAAAGAGCTAATTTTTGCTATTTTCTCTTATTTTTACAATCTCAATTAACTAATAAACCTAAAAAAATATAAAATTGGGTCCTAAAATGTACTATTTTTCTATTTTTTATGAATTATATTAAATAAAAATGCACAAAAAACGCAAACAAACACAAGCATACAATTAATTCCCTAAAATTCAAATAATAAAGAGAAATTCGAATTTTAAGGGTTTTATAAGAATAGTTCAAGCGAGGCAAAAATCACGTGCTCACAGCTGCCCCTCTTTGCTCGGAGACACGAAGAGTTAAAGATAAATGAGCAACTGAGATATTTTTGCCTGCTTGGCTTTCCATGAGAAGCATTTTTGAAAAACGTCAGACAGAACCCTGCTTCAGAGGTTTCCTACATATCTTGGCTACAAAGAAATAAGGTTTGTGTAGTTCTGGAAGTTTTTGTAGCTGGGACTACTAGGAGCTATGATTTCACTGCTGATTCTGCCTACTGATCTCCTTATTACACCAAAAGGAAAATGAAAAGCTAATCTAGCTATGCCTATCAACTATGAGTTTCAAGATTCCTATCTATAAATCTCTTGAAACATGATCTTGAGTCTCAGCTGGATGTGCTGTAGAATTTATCTGAATCTCATGCTCGTAAGTTGCAGGTTCTAGTTCTTTCTTCAGCATTTTAACGGAGCGGTCCATGCGGAACTTGTGATTTGAATCAAATTTGAGCAGTCCACCTCTTTCTTCTTCAATCACCATGGATTTTTTCCTTTTATTATTTTCTTTATTCCAGATAGAGACTCATTCTATTGGTCGCGTCGAATCCTGTGTCTTGAGTAAGACCTGTCCGGACACCAAAAACAAAATGAACGAAATTTTCTGCCCCAGTTTCATTAGGAGAATTTCGCGAGTTATTTGCAAAGTGAGTATAAGTTATTTCTTTATTTAAAACAGTAAAAGCCCAGATTGTGTATCCTTTGGAAAGATTGCCAGGTTATGTTGGAAGATGGCCGGGTTATTCCAAGAAAGTGAAAGGATCCCTGCTGGGGATAAGAGAAGAATCCAAGGGTTATGCCGGGATAGAATGAAGGGTCCGTGGTGGGGATGAAAAGGAAATTCCACGGGTTATGGAGGATGAAATGAAAAATATTCCTGGGTTATGCCATGGAGATCCACGGGTTATGAAAAAGGTTCTTAGGTTATGCTAGGGGGATCCAAGGGTTATGCCCGGATATAAAGAAAAGGCTCCAGGGTTATGCCAGGGGTATCCATGGGTTATGCTAGGATAAGAATAAAACGGCACCTGGATTATGCTGGGGGACCTGTGGGTTATGCCGGAATAGGAAGAAAAAGACTCCTAAGTTATGCCGGGGGATCCACGGATTATGCCAGGATAAGAACAAAACTCCTGGGTTATGCATGGGATCCACATGTTATGCTGGGATAGGAATAAAATGGCTCCTGGGTAATGCCGGGGGATCCGCGGGTTATGCAGGGATAGGAAGAAAAAGGCTCCTGGGTTATGCCAAGGAGATCCGTGGGTTATGTCGGGATAGGAATAAAAAAGGCTCTTGGGTTATGCCAGGGGGATCCACGGGTTATGCCGGGATAAGAAGAAAAGGGCTCCTGGGTTATGCCAGGGGGGTACGTGGGTTATGCCGGGATAGGAAGAAAAAAAAGGCTCCTGGGTTATGTCGGGGGATCCACGGGTTATGCCAGGATAGGAAGAAAAAAGGCTCATGGGTTATGCCAGGGGGATCCGCGGGTTATGCCGGGATAGGAAGAAAAGGGCTCCTGGGCTATTCCAGGGGGATCCGCGGGTTATGCCGGGATAGGAAGAAAAAAGGCTACTGGGTTATGCCGGGGGATTCCGCAGATTATGCCGAGATAAGAAGAAAAAGGCTCCAGGGTTATGCCAGGGGGATCCGCGGGTTATGCCAGGATAGGAAGAAAAAATTCTCCTAGGCTATGCCAGGGGGATCCGCGGGTTATGTCGGGATAAGAAGAAAAAGGCTCCTGGGTAATGCCAGGGGGGTCCACGGGTTATGCCAGGATAGGAAGAAAAGCTCCTGGATTATTCAATTGGATCTACGGGTTATGCGAGGATATGAAGAAAAAGGCTCCTGTATTATGCCAGGGGGATCTGCAGGTTATGCCGGGGTGGGAAGAAAAAGGCTCCTTGGTTATGCCAGGGGGATCCACGGGTTATACCAGGATAGGAAGAATAAAGGTTCCTGGGTTATGCTAGGGAAATACGCGGGTTATGCTGGGATAGGACGAAAAACTTCTGGGTTAGGCCAAGGGATCCACGGGTTATGCCAGGGCTAGGAAGAAAAAGACTCATGGGTTATGCCAGGGGATCCACGGGTTATGCCGGGATAGGATTAAAAACTTCTAAGTTATGCTAGGGGATCCATTGGTTATGCCGGGATAGGAAGAAAAAGGCTCTTTGGCTATGCCAGGAGGATCCGCGAGTTATGCCGGGATTGGAACAAAAAGGCTCCTGGGTTATGCCAAGGGGAGCCACGGGTTATGCGGGGATAAGCAAAAAGAGGCTCCTCGGCTATGCCAGGAGGATCCGCAGGTTATGTTGGGATAGGAAGAAAAAGACTCCTGGGTTAGGCCAGGGGATCCACGGGTTATGCCGAGATAGAGAGAAAAACTCCCGGGTTATGCCAAGGGATCCACGGGTTATGCCGGGATAGGAAGAAAAAGGCTTCTGGATTATGCCAGGGGGATCCGTGGGTTATGCAGGGATGGGAAGAAAAAGGCTCCTGGGTTATGCTAGGGGGATCTGCGGGTTATGCCGGGATAGGAAGAAAAGGCTCCTGTGTTATGCCAGGGGGATCCATGGGTTATGCCAGGATAGGAAGATAAATGCTCCTAGGTTATACTAGGGGGATCCGCGGGTTATGTCAGGATAGGATGAAAAAGGCTCCTGGGTTATGCCAGGGGGATCTGCGAGTTATGCTGGGATAGGAATAAAAGGCTTCTGGGTTATGCCAGGGAGATCCACGGGTTTTGCAGGGATAAGAAGAAAAAGGCTCCTGGGTTATGTCAGGGGAGAAAAGAAAACGATCCTCAGGTTATACTGGGTATAAAAGGAAAATGACCTTGGGGTTATGCCGGGGAATGAAAGAAAAGGGCGCTTAGGTTATGCTAGGGAGAAAGGAAAATGATCCTAGAGTTATGCCGGGAAGGTCCAAAGGTTATGCTGGGACAAGTAGGGAATGTGGCCCTTTGTTTGGAGGGATGGAGTTAAGGATTGAGGGCCATATGCTACCATGATTTTTGGGATTCTCCTTTTCTTCTTTCTTTTATTAAAATTGTATGAAAGGATAAGAAGAGAACTTCCCCTTTTGGGTTGATCATTGTTGCGAAGCTGTTCCTAGCTCATGCATATTTCCTTTTGTTGCATCTACTATTTTCCCAATTGCTTTGGATTACACTTGTTTTAGATTTTCAAACAAAGCACGCTTGTTAGTTTGAAATGATTAGTTTGTGGCCTTGATTGCTTGATCCCTGCCCTGCTTCTTTTGAAAAGACCTCTAACTTTCTAGACTTTGCCTTGTTGGTTGGTTGTGGGAACTCATATTTCATGTTTATTTCGCCTTCGTAGGCCTTTCAGTTGTAATTTCTTTACCCCAACTTCTATTTCAGAACCTTTGGGTACCTTGGCTTTTGAAACTTTGTGGAGACAATTAGCCCACTGGGACTCAACCTTTATAACTTTATTTTGCCTTACTGGAACTTTGACTTCAATTTTGTTTCATTTCAAACCCTTTCTGCTTTCGAAGCATCAACCGTTATGGCCAGTCAAGATCGGCTAGATGCGCCCGCTGAGACTGGGATTTTTTTTTGGCCCTTGCCAGGTGAGCCCTGTGAAACCAGTCCTGCCACCTTTTCTTTTGTAATAGTCATGGAATCAGAGTTAAACCGAAAGGGATTCAAGGAAGAAGTATACAAAAAGAAATCATATGAGTTTAAAGAGAAGCGTCCCATTCGGGGAAAGAGAAGGACTTATTTGGGGGTACATGCTGGCTTCAAATGAACATGACATCCTTCTCGGACTAGATGCCCGATCCACACAAAAGTTCCAGCTTCTCGTGAACTGCATTTCCATATTTCAAAACCAAGGAATCTTTCCAGGAATTTTTTAGTGGTGAGATATCTTCTTTTTGGCCGACAGCACCCTTTTCGGGCTTTCGCCAATCGACCTCTTTCATTTCTCTTCTCACCGTCACCCGATAGTTCTCTTTACGAGTTTTGACTAAGCGGACACTCTCATTTTATATTTCTCTACTTACCATCGCCATATGGTGCCCGAAGGTTTTCACCAATAGACTCTCTCATTTTATTCTCTTAATTTGAATTGTATCAGATTCTAACAATGACGCTTTTTGTTTCCCTGCCTTTGCCAATCGATCGTAAGGACTTGGACAAGGTCTTTGGTAAAGGATTTTTGGTGGAACTACAACTTTGGAACCGTTTTGGCGGGTTCATGGCTGAACCATTATATCATCTACCCTAGTTCTCAATTTTTTGGGGAATTGGGATTTTTCTTTTGGGTGTGACTGAACCCCAGCGAGAGGCTACCTACGTATCCTTTCGAAATCAAGTCAGACGTAGTTCATAAAGTTTCCTAAACTATTTTTGTTTTGTTTTTATCACATTTTAATTTTTTTTGTTTTTTTCTTTGTTTTTCTTTGTTTTCAGTTTTTTTCCGTTGTTGTTCTGTTTTTCTTGCGAATTGTATTTCCAGGTTCTAAAGAGGGTGGTCAAAGAAAAATAACCGGCTCAAATGGTTTTACCAAGGTTGATAGTGTTTTGGTAGTAGGAATGAAAGCCTTCGTCATCTCAACTAGACTAAATCATTTCTGCTGGGAGCCTAGACATAGTACCTTTTTGCTGCGTCTGCATTCACTGCTGCTTCAGGATCATCCCTTTGGATGAAGCCTAGGTGCAATGCTTCTTTCGACAATATCTTTCTAATAATGTGTGGGCCTTTCTAGTTAGGAGCAAATTTTCCTTTTGCTTCCTGATGGTGAGGGAAAATGCGCCTTAATACAAGTTGTCCAACCTCAAAATTCCTGGGGCGCACTTTCTTGTTATAAGCATGGACCATTCTTTTTTGGTACAACTTACTGTGACAAACCGTGGCCATTCATTTATCATCAATTAATGACAACTGTTCCTGCCAGTCTTGACCCAGTCACTATCCTCAATTTCTACTTCAACGATTATCCGGAGTGAAGGGATTTCTACCTATGCGGGTACAACAACTTCAGTTCCATAGACTAATAAGTGTGGGGTTGCTCCTACCGATGTGTGCATCGTGGTGCGATATCCAAGTAATGCAAAATGCAACTTTTGATGCCTTTGTCTGGAGCTTCGAATCATCTTTCTCATAATCTTCTTGATGTTCTTGTTAGCTGCTTCGATGGCACCATTGTCTTTGGGCCAGTTGGGAGTGGAGTTTCTATGTGTTATTTTGAATTGTTCGCATATCTCCCCCATCAATCGGCAGTTCAAGTTTGCAGCATTGTCCGTGATGATAGTGGCTGGGATGCCAAAACGGCAAGTGATATTAGCATGCACAAAATCCACCACTACTTTCTTGGTGACTGATTTAAGAGTGATGGCTTCAACCTACTTTGTAAAGTAGTAAATAGCAACCAGTATGAATCTATGTCCATTTGAGGCTTTTTGCTTGATTGGTCCAATGATGTCCATGCCCCAAGCAACGAACGGCCAAGGTGCTGACATAGGATGCAATTCACTTGGTGGTGTATGAAACAAATCACCGTGCACTTGACACTGATGACATTTCCGAACAAAGATGAAGCAATCCTTCTCCATAGTTATCCAGTAATACCCCGACCGAAGTATTTTCTTCGTCAACACATACCCGTTCATATGGGGCCCGCACACTCTTGCATGTACTTCATGCATAATCTTTCCGGCTTCCTCGGTATCAACACATCTTAGGAAATCAGGGTCCTTTTATACAAGACATACCGCTCAAGAAGAAACCACTTGCATGCCGTCTAATGGTTCTCTTTTGATCACTAGTGGCTTACTCGGGATATTCTTGTAATTTCATAAACATCTTGATTTCATGGTACCATGGCTGGATGTTTGGTTCTGCCTCAGCTGTATTATAGTACCTATGCCTTTCCCTGATTTGGATTTCCAAGGGATCGATATAGGCATTTCCTGGATAAGGCAACATCGAGGCCAAAGTAGAAAGTGCCTTGGCTAGTTCATGGTGACAGTGAGGGATGTACCTGAACTCTACCGACTTGAACCGTTTGCTAAGATTTTCAACATGTTTCCGATAAGGGATGATTTTGACATCTTGCATTTCCTACTCCCCTTGGGCTTGCCGGATGATTAGATCTATCCCCTATGATCAAAAGTTCCTCGATGTCTTGGTCGATAGCCATAATTGATGACCGTGATGCAGGCTTCATATTCGGCTGTATTGTTCATACAGAAGAACCGAAGCCGAGTCGTGGCTGGGTAGTGCTGACCGGTGGGTATAACTAAGATTTCCCCAATTCCTACACCTTTTGCATTTACCGCTCCATCAAAGAACATTTTCCAAGCTATGGTGTCTTCGGACATTACCTCCACCGAATTTACCTCTTCATCTGAGAAATAAGTATTTAGGGGTTGGTATTCATCATCCACCAAATTCTCGGCTAAATGGTCTACTAATGCCCAGGCCTTCATTGTTGTACGAGTGACATAGACTATGTCAAATTAGGTGAGCAGGATTTGCCATTTTGCCAATCCCCCCATGCACATTGGTTTTTAAAATATGTTCTTATGAGGATCCAGCCTGGTTATGAGGTAGGTGGTGTGGGCCTGTAGGTAATGCCTCAATTTCTGAGCTTCCCAAGTTAAGGCACATCAGGTTGTTTCTAGCAGGGTGTATTTGGCCTCGTAACTGGTAAACTTCCTGCTCAGGTAGTATATTGCATGTTCTTTCTTTCCAGTGATATCATGTTGCCCGAGAATGCAACCAAAGGAGTTCTCCAAGACTGTCAGGTATAGAAACAATGGCCTTCCTGGTTCCGGCGGGACCAAGACTGGTGGATTGGACAGATAATCTTTAATCTCATTAAAAGCCTCTTGACACTCATCCTTCCATTTGATTGTTTCATCTTTCTTTAGCAATTTGAATATGGGCTCACATGTGGAAGTCAGTTGAATGATGAATCAACTAATATAATTTAGACTCCCCAAGAGATTCATTACATTATTTTTGGTCTTCGGAGGAGGTAGGTCTCAAATAGACTTTATCTTTGTCGGATCTTACTCAATACCCCTCCGGCTGACTATGAATCCCAGAAGTTTTTCCGACGGGACCATGAATGCCCATTTGGCTGGGTCCAATTTCAGTCATACTTGTGCTGCCTTTTAAAGAACTTTCTTAGGTCCCGCACATAATCATCCCGAGTTTTGGACTTGATAATCATGTCATCCACGTATACTTCTATTTACTGATGCATTATATCATGGAAAATAGCGGTCATGGCTCTCATATACGTTGCCCTAGAATTCTTCAACCCGAAAGGCATAGCCCTGTAGCAATAGGTCCCCCATGGTGTGGTAAAGGCAGTTTTCTCGGCATCCTCCTCATCCGTCAACACCTGGTGATATCCTGCGTAGCAGTCTATGAAAGACTGTATCTTGTGTTTGGCGCAGTTATCAACAAGGATGTGGATATTGGGCAAAGGGAAATTGTCTTTGGGACTTGCCTTGTTCAAATCTATGTAGTCCACAGGCACTCGGGTTTTCCCATCTTTCTTTGGCATTGGAACTACATTGGCTAGCCATGCGGTGTACTGGACAACTCAAATTACTCCTGCCTCCAACTATTTTGTGATCTCTTCTTTGATCTTATCACTAATATCAGTTTTAATGTTTTTTTGCTTTTGTTGGACTGGAGGGACCTCGGGGTAAGTAGGCAACTTATGAACTATCAAGTCATTTCTCAGCCCTAGCATATCGTCGTGTGACCAAGCAAACACGTCTTTGAATTCAAACAGGAGTTGGATCAGTGCGTCCCGAGTTTTATCATTTGCGTGGATGCTTATTTTGGTTTCCCTGATTTCTTCGAGACCACTCAAGTCAACCGGCTCAGTATCATTTAGATTTGGCTTAGGTTTATTTTTGAAATGTTCCAATTCTCGATTAATTTCCCTAAAAGCCTCATCTTCGTCGTACTTTGGTTCTTGGTTCATTATTTCACAATTAGGCGGCATGTTGGGTTGGCGCACGAAGCTCACGAGCATATCATGTTATTTGAAACCGTATTATTAGAACTGAAAGAAATGAATAAAAGGAAAATAACAAGAATAAAAAAGAATAAAGGAACATAGATGATTAAATATTTCTTTCATTTCTTTGGAATTGGAAGATAATAGGATTTACATTTTGAAAATTAAAAAGACAAAACTCTAAAGAAAAAAAACGTAGTTACACCCTGAGATAACTCGGGATGTAGAAAAGATGGCAAGACACGACTACCGGGACTCCCGCCTGACTGGAAATGGTGTAGCCATCCAATTTTGCAACTTGGTGTCTGGTCCCATGTGTAGCACCTCAGTGGTGCTTGATCCTTCTCCTGACTGAACCATGTGGGTTTCATATAGTATTTTTCTCATTGCCCCACATATTTCCTCGATTTATTCAGCTGTGAAGGCCTTATCCTTTTCCTCTTCACTATACTTTGGCCTTACGAATGTTTCATACAAGTGTGGCAGTGGTTGAGGCAGAGCCCATCCATCATGTTTTCTACAGTTCGCCCATGTTATATCCTCTAGCATCGGGTAGAAGCCTAACTCGAAGAAGTTCTCTGTAGTGGGAAAAGGAATCGGCTCAGTTATCCCTTGCAAGGACCTTCCAAGTCACTTCCCTGGTTTAAATCCATGTCGTATAACTCTCAAGCCACCATGAATGAGGCATTGGAGAGGAAAGGCTAGGGATAGGGTTTGCCCTCTTCATGCTGATCAGCCACCACAATTTGAAGGCCTGATAGACTATATGCTCACTACCTTCTTTAGTTTCGAGGCAGGGGACAGAGGGATCCTGATAAATTGACTGGTCATCTTCCCCATGGACCACGATTTCTTGGTCCTCATGTTCAAATTTTATCATCTGATGAAGAGTGGAAGGCACAACCCCTGCTGCGTGGATCCATGGCCTTCCCATGAGGTAACTGTAAGATGTGTCCATATCTAACACTTGAAAGGTTACCTCGAAATCAACTGGGCCAATGGTCAAGACCAGATCAATCTCTCCGATTGTGTCCCTTTAGATTCCATCAAAGGCTCGAACACATACATCATTGGGACGAATCCTCTCCATCTCGATTTCCATTCTCTGTAATGTTGATAGTGGGCATATGTCCACCCCAGAGCCTCTGTCAACCATTACCCTTTTGACATAATAACCTTCACATTTGATAGTTAAATGCAGGGCTTTGTTGTGAGCAGCTCCTTCTGGGGGCAAGTCATTTTTACTGAATGTGATCTAATTGATAGCGAAAAATCTTTCTGCCATACTTTCTAATTATTCTATAGAGATTTGAGCTGGCACGTATGCCTCATTGAGATTTTTTGCTAGTACCATCCGGTGCTCAGGAAATTCCATCAGCAAGGATAGCAAGGAGACTTGTTCAGGGGAATTCCGACTCTGGTCCACTAGTTCACAGTCTGCCATTTTCATCTTTTGAAAGAAAACTTCTGCCTCTTTGGTTCTCACTGGTTTCTTAGGTGGGAATAGCTTCTTGGTGGCACTGTTCACTTATTCCAAGTCAGAGTATTTCTTTGACGGGTGTTGTTTCAGTTTTAACCTCAACTTTCTTCAATTTCAGGGTGCATGGTTTTTTTATTCTGTTCCCCTTCATCTTTCTTGGGGGAAGCTCTTGGCTTTCTATCCGCGTCAGCAATGGCAATTATGAACATTAAAGCTGGGTCAAATTCTTTATCCTTGTAGATCATCGCGATTATCGATTCGTTGTTGTGGGCCAGTAACGGGTAGTTAGTCATATTAGGGGCATCCTCATCCCTCAATACTATTTTCCTTTGCTTTATCAAATCTTCCACAACTCGCTTCAAAGTCCAGCAATTTTCTGTGTCATGCCTCTCAGCCCCGGAGTGGTAAGCACACTGGGCACCCTGTTGGTAGGAAGGCGATTCAAGGTTTTGTCTGTTCGGAGGTACGGGCTGTAGCAGTCCCAATTGGACAAGTTTTGGGAATAGACTGGAGTAGGAATCCCCGATTGGCGTAAAGTTTTTCCTTCTGAGTGGATAACAGGGATGAAAGTTATTTTTAGGGGGCGAGGGTTGTAGTGGTTTTGATGAGGAGGCTGGTTTGTTGGAGCTTGGTTCCTGTTGGCCTGCTGCTATGGTCGTGCAAAAGGTTGAGCGTTCATGACCATATATGGTTGAGGAGCATAAGGCATGTCCTGGTGAGGATAATAATGTTAAGGGATTCTTCGTGAGAACATGGGCCTAGGAGTATGTTGTCTTCTTGTACCTGATGCTGCTATCGAGGTTTCTTCTTTCTTTTTGCCCCTTGTGACTCCTCCAGACCTGCCTTGGATGGCCTGGGAGGTTGCTCTGATGGCCGACTGACTAAAAATCCTCCATGTCTTCAAACCATTTTCTACCATGGCCGACATTATGTTTTGAAAGTAATCCACTTCCTAGGCCTGAAGGAAAATAGCGACAATTTCTATTTCATCCATGGGAGGTTTCACCCTCAATGCCTGTTCCCGCCACTTAATATCATATTCTCTGAAACTTTTCGAAGGCTTCTTCTTACGATTTTCCAAGGAGTTCCTGTTTGGTGCATTGTCAATGTTGTATTGAAATTGCCTTACAAATCTCTGGCAAGATCGTCCCAAATGTGCCATAGTGAGACGTCTTGGTCCATATACCACTTCGAGGCAATCCCTACTAAGCTTTCTCCAATGTACGCCATTAACACTCTTCTTTTCCGCTAGCTCCGTGCAATTGGTTGCTATACTTCATCAGGTGAGCAATGGGATTGCCATGCCCATCATACTTTTCGAACTTTGGCTTTTTAAATCCCATGGGTAGGTGCACGCGAGGGAACATGCGTAGATCCATATAAGAAACACTTTTTTCCCACTCAAACCTTGTATATTCTTTATACTCTTCTCAAGGCTCCTCATTCTTTTTGCGATCTCGCTCTATTCAGGAGCTTTGAGAGTTTTATCTTGTCCTAGTATGAACTCAAATGGTGGTTGAGGATAAGTATACGAGGGGTATTGAGGAGGCTCAGTTTGGTAAGTGGATGTTTTGAATGTAAAGGCCGATGGATCGAACGTCGGTCTAGGCAATGGGGGTTGTATTGTCGCCGCACATGGGGGAGCCGTAAAGATATTGGGGACTGTTCCAGATGTGAACACTTGGGTCGAACCTCAGAAGGTGCTCCAACAAAATTGGCCGGTATAGTGGGCTGTCACAATAGGATGCCTGGATGACTAATGGAAATAGTGGAGGTACCCCATGATCTAAGGAAGTGCTCAGGGAATCTAGGGATGGCGCTCGGAGGCTCTTTTCCATTCATCCATGAATCCCACATATCCATAACTCTAAGGCATAGGATCCTGTTTTCCTCGGCTGCTTCAAACTCTGAGGTCGGGATGCCTGAGATTGGGCTATCTTTCGAGATGGGAATTGCCGGAAAGGTCATTTCATACGACATTTCTGTACTTCCTTTTGATCTCGTAAAATACCGATGTGATGTCATCTTATCGAAAACCAATCACCATTTCATAAGACCTAAGTTGGGATTGACATCAACAAACATTTAGTTTGAGAAAGTAATAGATAGGGAATTGCACGTTGGGGTGGATGCACCTATACGGTTAAGCGGGTGTCTACATGTTTGCAATGATTGCATGTGTCATTCCGGCTTTTCTCTTCCTTTTTCTTTCATTTGATTTCCACTCTTTGTTTTTTTGTCTCTTTATTTCTCTTCCTTTCTTGTTCTTCTTTTATTTTCTTCCCTCTTTTGTTTTTCTCTTAGGGTTTTTTTTTCTCTCTTTTAGGGTTACAGTTTAATCCTATGAAGATTGCCTACGTATCATGAACCCGCATTAATCAGACCGAGCGTAGTTCATGAAAAATGTGAATAGAAACAAAATTCTTTTTGAGATTTCTGAGTTTCATAGATGACAAATACATTGATTACAAAGATACAGACTCCAAATTCAAATATCTTTCTTCAAAAGAAAATATAGACTCGAACAAATTGGTGGACTTTTAAAAAACTACAGACTCTAGTGGAAAAGGAAATATAGACCCAATATGAAAATCATGAATACATTAAGGCTCCCGGTGCCTAGAGACATTATTCGGTCTCGTCGCGGGCCTATATGCAAGATCCACTTGAAGCATATCGAGGTCATTAATTATCTATTTGACAAATATCATTACTGCCGCAAAAAAGGTGGTGTGAGTCATTTCCTCACATGCTTGTCATTTCCTAGTGATATAATGAGCAATGGTCAGGATCCCCTCCCCGATTCTACCCATTTTCTTGGAGCAACTGCCCTATCTGATCATTCATAGCTTCAAAATACCTGGGCATAATGAAGGTGTTGACGTTGTAATTGTTGTATTTCCTCCTTCATTTGGGCCATCAAGTCATAGCAATGTTCCCTGTCGGTTTTAAAGTCTTCAGCTTGTTTGGATGCTTCATTGTCAAGGGTGGTCATTTTCCTTCTCAAATTAATTATGGTTCCCTCATAATTTCTTTTCATTTGTCGCACAAATTGGGCTCTTTCCCCTGTCTTCTGTGCCCAATGTGCCTGGATGTTTTTCATATTCCCTTCAGATTTCTCGAACTCTTCCTGGCACTCTAAGACTTGCTTCTTCAAACCTTTTATCAATCTCTCATCGGATGGGCTTCTTTCTTGGTTTTTAGTAGCTATTTTCATTTGTTGGATTTGAGCCTTGAGAGCTTCATTCTCTTGGGTCAGCTTCTTTTTGTCACCTTTATCGGTCGCGGCTTGCAAGTTGTTTTCAAACCGGAGATCCTGAACCTGTTTTTCCAATGCTCCTATTCAAGCCCTGTATTCCTTTTCCTTGGCTAACCAATCCTATTGCACCTGAGCTTCGTCAGCGAAGTGTTAGACATGTGGTCTCTTGGCGGGTCTCTCAGGAATTTGAAATCTTTTGCCAAACCAAACCAAGTATTTGGGGTCTACTTCGCCCCTAGCTTGCTCTCGCACTATGGTTTTAGGCTCAAGATACCTGCATTCATTCCATTTGGCAAATCTTTCCTTCTGGGAATGCAGCTTTCGGGCCTAATTCAATGACTTGTTTACTCAGATCTTCATCACCGTGGATGGTTTGGAATCTTCCTAGCTGCCATAGGACTCGGTAAGGAGCGTAGGGTTGGATGCTCCGAATGACCATCAAAAGAATATAAGGCACTTCTACTGATGCGTACAACCTCAGTAGCGGGGAGCCATTCGAAAGCCCATTTAATTTTGTCCGCAGTCAAAGATCTCATGCATGACAAACAAGCCTCAGTGCCCTTGGGGAACTCAATACCTATTACCCGGGACCCAAATTCTTCAATGCAACTCAACCTGATCAAACAATCGTTCATGTACCCAGTTCAGTGGCAAAGGTGCTCTTCCATCCACAGTTGCAGTAATAGATTGCAACCCTGAAAATACTTTCCACCTTCTCGGCATATGGTCAGAGCTCGATAGATTTCGGACACGATTAGAGGAACCACCGTGTTGTTGGCTCGCTTGGTTGCAACATCTAGCATTCCCACAAGGCATATCTCTATATGACCATCTTTTCATGGACAAACCACGACTCCCAAGAAAGCTACCATGAAAGCAAGGTCCCATCTTGCCTCCCACTTATTTTTGTTTCCGGCATGGGTCAAACCGGTGTTTGGCTCTTCGAAACCGCAGGGATTGATGTATCGATTATATAAGAAATGAAGTGTGCAAAACCCTTCCGATATATTTCCGTGCGAACATCCCGGCTAATGCTTAGCAAGTCAAGGAACCTGTGGGGGGTCACTGGTCTTGGTGCCAAAGCATAAAGGCTTCTGAGATTTTCATTTAAAACCACATAACCAACTATTTCTTCCAACTTCGGTGCGATCTCAAAATCAGAGAAGCGGAACATATTGTGAGTGGGGTCCCAGAAGGGTATCAGAGCATTAACTATGTCCAACCTTGGCTTGACTTTTAATAAACCGACGAGGCCTCCAGAACTCTTGTCACTATTTCTTTGCTAACCGATCCTAAGTCATCCTACCACATGTGGAGCTTCAAAGGGATCTCATTAAGGGTCGTAAAGAGTTCAATTTCATCTGTGCTAATCTTGCACCTTTACTAAGGGTGATTTAAAAACTGACTGTGACCCCGAAGGAAGAAAACAACATCATTTCGTTTTTTTCTTTTTTCAAGATTTCTCAATTCTTTATTCCAAAAACATGACTTAGGCTTGCAGATACGGCCTTTAGCACCTCGAGGAAGGAGATTTTAAGGTTGTGCCTGCTAACCGTTAAAAATGATTCAAGGTGGTTGTTCTTGCAAAAACAGCCTTTCGGTGCCCTTTTGGGGACATTAGGCTTATTTCGGACAAGAATGGCAACACCTAACTTATTTGAGGCTAAAATCATAATTTTATATTTTTTATTCAAAAGGGAGTTGGACCCAAAAACTTTGTTAAAAAATTCTTTTTTTTCTTTTTTTCCTTTTTTTTATTTTTCAAAAAATCCGGCAGCATTTCGGTACTTTTTTATATTTCGATGCAAGTAGTTACTCTTATTTAGCCTTAACACTTCCATTTTCTCAATTTTCTTTCATTATTTGCAAGCCGGTCAACATGCAAATCGAAAGCAAATAAATGCACAAGTTGCATGTAAGATGCATCAGGATGGTCTTTTTGTTTTAGGTCACCTGTCCTTGACGGACTCAACCCCTGTGTTGAGTCCCCTAAGCCAAATGCACGCGATGCAAACAAACGTTCCTACTAGTGATCCGACATGAGGTTCTGTTATACTAGGTTTAAACCCTGAGGTTATTGTTCTAGACCTGGCTTACCCGAGCAGATAACTCGAGCCGGGAGGGAGGGGAGCATACCCGGGATACATATGCTCCGTCAGCTTAGCAGCTTATCCGAACATCGTTCTAATTGGGAAAAGACTCTACACATAAGAGAAGCCACACGAAGTGCACCCTTCTCCATGATGTAGAAGACTCAGAGAGAGGAAGGGTTTCGTAGCAGTTTATATATACAATTAAAAAAATATCAAAGCGGTAAAACATTTAGCACATTTATCACGGAACATGTAATACAATCAGATAAAGCCAAATATAACAATTATACTAAGCTCGACATCTTTAACCCTGAGCCATATATTCTAGGTTCGATCCCCAACAGAGTCACCAGAGGTGTCACACCTCCTTTTACACTGCTACCCCAAAGGATAAGTGTATGAGGGAGTTTTTTCAATTTAAGTGACATTATTTGAATTGAGATTATTTATTTATTTAATTAAAGTCACTACTTGGGATAGGCTTGGATTTTTTGTGTCCCAGAGTCACGTGTTTGTTTTGAATCCAAAATCGAGGGACTTCCCAAATGGGGTCTGCGAACCAGTAATTCTAAGTAAGGAATTCTGTTGACCCGAGGGAAGGTGTTAGGCACCCCCGGATCCCCTGGTTCTAGCACGGCCGCTTAACTATTATAATACGCTAAAAATCTGATTTTAATACATGCCATCCTATAGTGCCATTTTTAGGATCATTTACCAATTTAAGTTAATAACTTTTAGGACATTGAACGTCGTTTAAAATATATTTTTGGATCACATCACATGAAATGCACCCGTATCCTTGACACATTTTATCCAACATTTTGGGAGTTGGATTTGGTTAACATGAAATGCACACCCGTATTTAGGAAGGTAAAATTATAATAGGACGCGCCTATAGCGACTAATGTGTTAACTTCGCGGGAGGCCATGAAAGTTTGCTAAATGACTCGTCCCAAGTTCTACGTATTTAATATAAACATTCAAAGAGGGCCGCGTAATTTTTGAGTTTTATTTGGCGCGGCGCACCTCGTTTTCTTTTTAGAAGGCCAACCTAGAGCAAACTATTATTTTCTATTGAATTTGTCTCTAAAGGACTAATTAATTAATATTATAAAATTCGGGCGTCAAGTTCAAGTCCGGATTAAAACGAAAGGGAAGAACACATGAATTTGAACCCGCTACCTAATTCGAATAGCTCAAACTCGGTATTATTTCAACTTATGAATTAAACCCCTAACTTTCTTGGGTTTAGAAATCAATTCCAAAGTGATAAAATTCACTACAGTATGAAAAATATCTCCCAGATCTTGGGGCTGTTCATGGGGCTAAGTTGAAAAATGAATAGACTTAAGGAGTATGGATTGAGAATCTCGTATCGATTTTACGATTGGGCTTATGGCGAAATGACCAGACTCAGGGCGTGTTAGTGCATGAATTTCAGCTATGAAGCTGAATGTGATTATTTGGGCCTTGTGTTTGAGCCCAGTATGACATAGAGCATAATCTAACTATAACTCATTTCAAACTTATAGCTCAAATTAACTGAGCAAGCAAACTTAGCTCAGTAGGCATTAAAAATTCAGATTCATCCTAGCTAAACACCTTATACTAATATTTGACAAAGACATGACAATGAGCATGAGTTATGGATATTTGATTTCAAATTGAATGTATAACCTAGACAACCTCTAATAACCATTTAAATTGACAATACAATTAAACACGCAAATTACTTATGTAGTTTTCCTGTTTGCTATATCATAGCCATAAATGATTGTCTATGGGAACTGAAGAGAATCAATTTACCACTTCAATACTTATAATGATTAAAGGGATAAAAAATTTATCAAAAACCATGCGAAACATCTTACAACCTGATTTTACACTTATGAACATACAGTCCAAGTCAAATTCAATTTTTAAATAGTAAATTGACAAATATAAATCCATTCATACCACAGTCTGCTTTTGTGGAATACTCACACCTATTCGAGTGTTCAATTATTGCTACACATGAGGACCTCGAATCAATTTCTACAATTATGATGTTGTTAATGTTAAACTAATCTCCAAACAAAATTATACTAGGCTAATGAATATCAACAATCCAATACAAATCAACAGTTCAAAACATTCCAGTCTTAGTTACAAATAGGTCTATTGAACTTCAAGAAATTACAGGAAATGTAATATGAAAATTAACAAAAAATAAATGTAGCAGCAATTCAATTCATGTCCACAACTTGGAGATTACACGATGTGTACCTGGTTACAGCAAATAAACACCAATGGGTATGTAGGCAGGAAGCAATAATAGAAATAAATCCAACTCAACAGATGCAACAATGAAAACAAAACTTGAAACTCAGAAGCAAAACAAAGGAATTTCTCAACTAGACCAGGATACAAGCAGCCTCAAAACAGATTCAAATTACTGGAACTTAAACCATTTTGCACTTTTGAATCTGGAACTGAATTGAACAGTTTCAAAGAGCAATTAATGCTAATACAACAATATTTGCTGCTTATTTTGTATGTTAATTTCCAGGAGTTTTCCCTAAAATCAGATCTCCTATTTTTGTATTTTTGCTCTTTCACTCGTGACAAATTCAGAAGATCTTTTTTGGAAGGTCCAATGTGCCCTTTTTGTCAAGAAGCAAATGCCTTTATAGGCAAGTAACTAGGGCAAACTTCATCTCTTATTTTAACACTTAGTTCTTTTAGTTTTTTATTTTAGTCAATCAGGTCATCAATTCATGACTTGTTATCCAAGAAATGGTGCCAAGAATTACAAAATTACTATTCAAGCCTAGAACTAGAAACTTCTAGATCAGTTATGCATGGATTTCCTAAGCTAGAATTCCCAAACTACCCCTGACAAGCCCTGTTATTTCACCTGAAATTACTGATCCAGGTTTGACAAAACCTAAACCTCTTGACTTGGTCAAATGTGACCATGGTTAATTACCGAGTCATCTAAATTTAAACAATTTCTGATTTATGTTAACTAAACCCCCAAAATTAAACTACTTAATTCAACTACACCTATTATAAGCTAGAAAAATTAGAGCTAAACTACTATTACCTATTATTAATCAATAGAATTGAAGAAGCAAAAATGCATCAATATTAAGGCTCATGTTATCAATGTGAATCAAAAAGAAGAAAAATTCAAATGAACTTGGTTAGCCATAAACGAGGCATCAATTGATCAAACAAGGAAATAGATCTAAATCAGTTCCAGAGGACTTGACAAATATACTTGAACATGCACGTCTTTAACAAAATCTAATTCCTATTATTCAGGAAAATCTCAATTTACTTGACTCAGGAATCAGGCATGAAGAATGAACGATCAAAAAAGGCTAGTGCAATTAAATCAATGTAAAACCTAATCAAAACTCAGGAATCAAACATGAATAACTAAATATACAAAACGAGATGAAGGAGAAGGAAACTAAAGAATATACAGAAAACTTAGCTTAATTTCACTTCAAACCCAGAATTTCGAATAGGATACCTTTATGCATTTGTATTGAAAGTTTTAGAAGCTCTAAATCTAGGTTTGGGTAGATTAGGGTTCTGGGATCAAACTTCGATCTGAAATTTGAGATGATCTGGCAATGTTTGAGGGTTATAGGCTGTGGATTCATAAAGAGGGAGATGAAGAGGCTATGTGGTGTAAATTTGGGGCCGTTTTGTGGTGACACCGTCATGGGCGGCGGAGCAACCTCGACTTTGAATGGATATTAGAGAAGATCAGCTATGATTAGAAGGCTGGTATTTGGGGTGTTTGAAATAGGAGGAGGAGAGGAGTCGAGGGTGTAAATTTGGTGTTGATCAGAGCATCGCCACCGCCGGTGGATGGCAGAGGGATGGTGGCTGGCGGCGGTGTTATGTCGGCTCAGCTAGGGTTAGGAAGAGACATGATACGAGGTTTTTATGGGTAGGGGGTGATGGAACAGTTATATACGCTTTACACCCTAGGCTTGGACACCGTTGGATCAAAAAGTATGGACGAATACGATCATTAGTCGCCTAAGCGACGTCATTTCACAGTGGGTGCTGGATCGGACATGGAAATAGATCTAGGCCTGAGTGAGACGGGTATAAGAGGAGGGGTTGGTTTGGGCTAGTCCAACAATTGGATTTTTAACTCTTTGAATTTCTTTTCATTTTCTCTTCCTTTTCTCATTTCATTTCATATTTTTAGATTTTGTTAAATACAAAATTAAAAATAAAAATACTGGATTCCAATCTAAAGCTAAGATATCCTAAAAATTAATTAATCCTAACTTTAAAAGAAAACTATGACAAAATCTGAAAATTAAAAGTAAAAATGTAAAAGAGCTATTTTTTGCTATTTTCTCTTATTTTTGCAATGTCAATTAACTAATAAACCTAAAAAAATATAAAATTGGGTCCTAATTGAAAATGTTCTATTTTTTTATTTTTTATGAACTATATTAATTAAAATAAACAAAAATGCAAACAAACACAAAATCATACAATTAATTCACTAAAATTCAAATAATAAAGAGAAATTCTAATTTTTAAGAGTTTTGTAGGAATAGTTCCAGCGAGGCAAAAATCACGTGCTCACAACTCCTTCACTCACACTATTCTAACACTCTTGGTTTTGGTCGACTGCAAGCCAAGGCCATCGGAATCCGCTATATGGACCTTCCCAATGCGAGACTACTTGTGGATCATCTGAAGCTCCTGTGAACTCTGAAGCACCGGGGTTTGGGGTCTTGTAGTTTTTTCTTTGCTACTGATATTTAAGTTGTTGCTGGCACTTGGTTTTCCCCTTTATTTTCTTGTTAAACATGCAAACTAGTAAGTGTTTAGACCTTTACAATTATGTTTCTGACCAATAGGTGTCCACGCTTTTGAATATTTGTGTTATTTGAACTCTTACAAACCAATATGACACTGCGTCAACCTTGCTTTGAATTTCTTCTGCAATCCCTCTTCAGAATCAATATAAGTCTATATATGTTAATTTAGTGTATTCAATTTGGTTTATTTCTAGATGTTATGCTTGTTTGAGACTATCATGTTTATGTATGCTCGAATTCCAATATTGGCTACTTGATATTAAATCCTTTCTCCTACCTTAATTTGAACTTTTGTACTAGAACTTTTACAGAACTAGTCTCTGCCCAGAATTTACCTTAATGAGTCTTTTTCTGCTGAATCCTTAATGTATGATCTACTGTTTTCCCTAATCTATGCCTACGTGAATCCTATGTGTCAAAAACTGTCTCAATGTTTAGCCAAACATGTTTTGCTGTTGTTGTTGAACTTCAATGTTATGCTCCCTAATTTGTTTAATCTTTTATTAGTTTGGTGTCTTATAGAGAAAATTTCAGTGTTTAGTTTCTTCTCCTATATGAAATCAACTGGTATTAATCTAGATGCTTGCATGTCCTGTTGATCAAAATGACATGTTTCTTGAACTCTTCCAGTGTTATGATTAGTACTGAGCATGGTAAAATATTTCTCATATTTGACTAGGTGTTCCTCGATTATGAATATATACTTCAATGCTACACTTCATTCATGTAGACAGTTTATATGAAGATAGCTCCGTTGTTCTTGTATATGATGCTACTAGATTCTCAGATTCAAATCCATGCCTAAAGCTCTTTCAGACAGTTCTGGACTATGCTTTGTTTTGGAACTTTATTTGAAGTAGTTTACTATCCTATGACGGTGCAAGGCCCTATAAAATTTTACCAAAAAACCCAGGATTTTGTAGTGCCAAGATAGGCTTATGTGTTAAATATTGTACAGATTCTACACGGCGAGGTGGGTAAAATAGTGCGCTGGGAAGTTGAATGAAATGTTTGAAAGTTTTGGGATTTTCTGTAGCTCATTATGCAGCTGCATAATAACTCTGCAAGCTGCAAAATGGCTGCAGAGTGAGGCGGTCTCTTTGGGCCATTTTTATGTCATTTTGTGGCCTATTATGCAGCCACAAAACTGTTTTGCAGGCCTCACTCTGATCGCATATCAAAACTAAGATTTTTTATAGAGGTTTTGCGGTGTATTATGCGACCAAAAAACAGGTTTGTGTACCGCAAGCTACTTGCAGAGTGAAGTAGAAAACTTCAGTCCCGGAGGCCAATTATGCGACTGGAGATCTGGGTCGGGCTCCTTTGTTTCTAATTTTTGAATCCGACCCCATCCTAATATCACACCTTTGGGGGTTATTTTAGAAGGAAAAGTCTTACATTTCTAGAGAGATGATGCCATAAAGTGAGAATGGGAGTATTAAGCTCTTATTTCATCAATTCTTGCTCAAACTTAAGGAATTTATAAAAAAACTCATTAGGTCTTCATCCTAAGAGGTATGAATTTATACCCTATCCCTTAATTTCAAAAATTATCTAAAAATGAGTAATTAGCAAGAAACGTCTTGGGTCGGGGAGTTGTTTATCTTGCATGCATGTGATATCAAAGAGTGTAGAAAGATTATAAGCTAAAAATGATAAGTGATGGGTTGTGGGATGATGAATTCTTTCATTAAAGGACCTTAGTGGTTGATAAAATACTAAAATGATCTAGAATCACGATCACCTCCCTAATTTTAGTTCAACTTGTTATATTTCTAAAAAAGATTATTGTTGCTAAGAAATTTTAGAATATTTTAGAGTTGAGGAAGCTCAATTGAGGTATGTTGGCTAAACCCCTTTTCTTAGAATTGAATTCCATAGGGTTCATGTAAGCTATGTAAGTGTTGAATTGATCAATATAAAATTGGCCATTCCGAATATGCTTTTGTTAAAAGATATATGTCCAATATGTACTCCAAATGCTTTTATCATGTTATCTTATCATCAAGAATGTGTTCAATATATGGGTTGTGTGTAAACAATGTTAAGATTTCAAGTCAAGTTCGAACGTATGTTGTTATGCCAAATTGTGTGAAAAGTATCTATCTGCCTAAGATTCTAAATTGCTCTCATGTTTATTTAAAGTTTTGAATAGAAGACCTCGTTGTTTTTGATGAAGGATAATAATTCTGGAATGTGGAGAAAGAACTTGAATTATGAAATATGGCCAAGTGCCAAGAATTATATTATAATTGTGGCCACTAGTGCTAATGAGTTGAAGAGATGTGAAAGAGGAATGATCTAAGATGATTGATAGAAAAAGGTAATGCCTTGGGTGAGACGGCCTAGCCGATCGGGCGGTGATCATCCACCATGCCGCACATATGGTGATTGTGATGGAAATTATAATTGAAATTGCAATTATGGTAGATGTCTAAAACGAGACAACCTAGATGATCGGGTTGCGATCAAACTCCGTGTAAGAATACAGTGATAATGTGATTTGTGTTATATTGGTATTAAAGATCTCCCAACCTAAGATCATGGAAATTTACTTGAAAACTTATGCGATTCTTAACTTGAGTTTGGGTAGAAAGTATCTGATAGGCTTGCTTGATCGGTTTCACTCGGGTGAGCTCCAGTCATACTCCCAAAGTTTGGGGCGTGACAGATGCTCAATCATATCACTCTTAAACATTGTTTCTAGAATTACAAGCATAAACTTGCCTTATATGTGTCTTGTGTACCTTTCAATTTAGAATGATCTTGTTTATATGTCTTGGTTGTTTGTTTATATGTCTTGGCTAGAGCTGTTGTTAGATCAATTTTATGAACGAAGTGTTTATGCTCTTTAATTAATTCTATGAGTAGTTTGTTACCTGCATGGCTAAATTAGGCATCCATTTGGGTAAGTAAATTATCCGTTAGGCCTGGTGTTGGGCCTATATATTGTTGGACCTGGGCATTGGATTCAATAGTATTCTATTGTCCTTGCGAGCTTAGGATTGGGGTCTGCTAGTGGATGAGGCAGCTGAAGGCTTAAAAGTTCACTAGGTTATTTCTAGTGGCCATGTAATGTTTGATAGGGCCTGTATTTGTTTCAGTCTATATTTTTTTCATCTTTGAGTTTGTGTAATTTCTTTTTGGACCTATAATAATTTGCAAACAAACAACTGGGGATTAGTGGAAATAGGGGAGATGGGATAATTTATATTTGCAAAAATTTGGTAGAAAACCTATCTATTGGGCTTTATTCATTTATTGTCTTGCCATGCCCTATCTTTGGGAATTATCTGTACCATGTGTTGATTTTTATTGCCTATTCACATAGAAAAAATGACTTAGGGCTAATATGATAACTTGAAACGTTAATGAGCATGCCTATAAGGCTTGAAATTGGACTTGTTATACTGAGATATTATGCCTATAAGAGTTCAATGCACTAACTACTAACCCATACTTTGTTGTATTTATTTCGATCACCTGACTCACCTAGACACCATGTCTATAGGATCTCAATTCTATTAATTAAAACTGCTATTGTTGTTATTCTGTTCTTATTACATGACCCGCCTATACAGCATGCCTATAGGGATAAATAAAACAAATTTGTGTTCTCAGATTCTTCACTGCACAAATGCAAATCGTTTGGAGATCATCTCTATACGATACTACTACTCACTTAGAAAGTATGACTATGTATTAAAATAGATTCCCCAAACTAGTTGCTTGTAAATCCTGCCTATAAGACTTTATGTCTATTGATGAATTGTTTAATACATAAAAACCATACCTATAGGCTTGAACAATTTAATATGCCTTGACTCCAAACCTGCCTATCTATAGTTGGCCGCCTAATATAATCACCCATTAGTGTATATATATGAACATGAATAACTAAATAATCACGAGGCATATCCATATTGCGAGCAACGTATGATGACACATATGAATAAGTGGAACCAGGGTCAATTAACATTGAAGCATCCCTATTGCATACTGAAAGAATACATGCGATCACAACGTCGGAAGCAACTGCCTCTGACCTAGCGGAAAATGCGTAGCAATGGTCTTGACCACCACTTTATCGACCTTCCCCTATATGGAAACCTCGAACTAATTGAGCCTATCCCCAGCTAGTTGTGCATATGGCATAGCTACTGGTGTAGAAATCATAGGCACTGAGCTTTATTGTGGTCAAAAGTCTGGGGCAATGCCTCTTGAGATGACTCAAGTCTCCACACTCAAAATAAACTCTCTTTGATGAAGCTGCTGACCCTCATTATCTTAATAGGTGCATGTGGAACCCTGAGCAAATGGGGAACTATATGAACTCTATGCTGACAACGCACTAAAATGATGACTAAATTGGGAGAGCATTGTACTAACTGTGGCTAACTGATAAACCATGAGGAACATGACAAACTGCCTGAGCGAGCCTAAAAGAACGGCCTCTACTGTAATGTTACTGGCTTCAAAATAAGGCACTGCTAAAACTACCTAAACCATGAGGCCCCCAGGCCTCGCACTCCTTACAGTCAAGCTTTAATACCTTCTCCAAATGTCTAGCAATCTTAACCACCTAGTGAAACCTAGAATCTATTCGGCCTCTCGAGCCAAACTGTAACATAAGCCATAGTTGAGGCCATCAATAAACCTCCTAATTTTCCTCTCATAGGAACCAACTATACTATATGATGTGCCAAATCTGAAAATCTCATCTCATACGGGCACAGCCATAACCCCCTGGCGTAGCTGCTCAAACTCGTTATGCAACTCTCTCTGCGCGTCTATGGGACAAACTTCTCAAAGAAAATATTTGAGAACTCATGAACTGTAACTGATGTTGTGATAGTATGCATGTCTGACTCATAGGTCTGCAACCATCTGTAGGCTTCCCCTATCCATTGAAAGTTGTAAAAGAAACTCCACTGATGTTCATAATACCCATTATGCGATGAATCTGAAGGCACTAATCCACAAAACCCGGAGGATCCTCTGATGGAAAAAGTGGTAGCACTCATAATGTTTGATAACCTTGAGTTAGCTGCTCCATTTTACGGCCGGCAAGAGTCTAGGATCCTCCCCCGGCCTGTGAGGTAGTTGGTATAACTAGTATTATACCCTCTTGATTCAAGCTCATGAATACACTCAAAATTTGAGCCAAATCCTCCTAAACTCCAAGTAAACCAATAGATATCATCGTTTTTTGAGCTTGTCCCAACATCTCAAAAGTATTTGGATCTTGCTTATCCATTAAAGTGACTAGTGGCTCCACAGGCACTGCACTGACTATAGTGCGAGCCCCATCTAGGCCTCTACCTTGGCCTCGGCCTCTAGATGCCCTTCCTGGGATATTGGTTTGTGCCGGACCTATCGGGTTGAATGCGTCTTAACTACTTGTGATATAATAAAAGAGCAAAGGTTCAAACTTTGAACCACATGACGAGAATGCAAGAAGTGGAGTTTCCTAATAGTTCAGTAGCCTCTTGAAGATAAGTACAGATGCCTCTGTACCAATCTATATGACTATACTAAACTTTCTCATGACCCGTCGAACTTATGAACCTGGTGCCGCGTACCTTTTTTCTCACAAAATCGGGTTTATGACATTTGGGTGGGACAACTATTTCCTTTTAGGAAAGACGTTTTGCAATTTTGAAGAGTCGCCACTTAAATATTTTAAGGTGCGTTAGGACACCTATGGTGTTCAACTATGTCTATGTTGGTAACCATATATAGGGTAAGGGCTAGAAATTATCCCAAGGGAAATGTGTTAGCCACCCTCAGAATCCATTAATGCGGTTCTTGGCCAGATAGTTTTTGTGAATTTGTGCAATTAACAAATAAACAAATAAGGCTCAAGTAATAGTGGATTTTGAATATTAATACACAAGTGTTTGTTTAAAAACAGTAAAAAGCAAGGTTTTGAAAAGAGTTACAATCTAAGCATGTTGATGAATGAAAGGGGGTCCTAGGTTTGTTTGTAATATGGATCACATCAATATAATACCCGATAATCGCTCCTCAAAAAAAGGGCTACACGTGGTAATAGCGCACCAGTCATCATATCCATATCTACCCTTCCTAACCCCGTGAAGGTATTAAAGCAAGGATTGGTCTCGACCTCAATTGTGTGTTGTTATCGGTCCCATTCCTATCAGCCCCAGAGGAATTTTCAGACTCTTATTCCTAAAAGAAGGAGGTTCTAGGCAGACCTTTACGTTTAAAGGTAAAATGCTAATGAAATATACAAAAACAAATAGAACTACATTTATTGGGGAAACATATAAACAACTAAAGGCTCAGGTATACCTCTACATATAATGCATATAAATAGCGTAACTTAAACGCAGTTAAGGTCTGAATTTTAAATCCTAAAACAAGGTGTTTGAGTTAGAACCAGATTCATTATATAGCTCAGAATAGAAGTACGAATCAGGTCTATCTGCTGTTTGTAGCAGTTGATAACTAAACATAGGCAGTTCTAGTGTTTATTATTGCCTAAGGCTTTCCTAGGTGTAATAATGATATCCTATGAGCATGATATCTATATTGATTAAGAAATGTAGTGGAGCAGTGATTAATTTTAAATAGAAAACTTTGGGATCCTATTATCATACTTTCTAACAATATTGAGTCAAGGAAATGTTTGAAAAGATTATTAAAGAAGCGACATATTAATTAACTAATCTAATTCAGAGTACACAACGTGAATTAAATGGCTTCTCCAACGGGACTGGTTTTAAATTCTATAGGCATGATTTCTATTATAGCTATTTCGACTCTATAGGCATGGTATCTAAGTATTAAAGCTGACTTTGGACTTATAGGCATTATTCATAAGGTAAACGAGTCTGGATACATGTTGTAACGAAAAATTAAGCTTCAATTACTTTATATATTATAGGCATTATATCTAATTATAAAGCTGAATTTTTACCCTATAGGCATGTTATCTATTATTAAAACCATTTAGATCCTGTAGACATGGTTTTTAATTATGTGAAAGTAAAGCATGCAGAATTTATTTTAAACCAGAACAAATCCTATAGGCATGTTATCTAAAAGACTATATTTGAAGCATAATAAACCCTATAGGCATGTTATCTACCCATTTTACCCACAATGTACAATTGCCCACCCTTTTCAATAATCATCCCGATATTGTTTAGAAATTATTACATGCCAAATGATTGACTTACAAAAGAAGTGAATAAATATGAAATTACAACCAAAGGAAGCCTAATCTTTTCTTCCTCTATGAGTTATGTAATGAACCAATTCAATGCTAATATTTCAAAGCTTTTCTCATTACTAGGTGTGTCATAGTTCCCTAAATACCTCGAGGGATCCCAAGCAAACCCAGATTTGCATAACCAAACAAAATAAGTGTTGTGTGAAAGGGCCAGCCTGTATGTGTCCAAGTTTAGAGAGGGCTCAAGGGTCCCAAGGCAAGTATCACACAAGAGGGGCAAAACCTAGATTCTAAGAGTACAGTGGAAGTGCAGAACACATGTCGAAAGACATTTATTTAAAAAGTTGGACTGATAGTCCATTTTGAAAGCAATTAGTGACATAGGAGATTGAAATTAGTTGTAATAGTAAAACTCAAAGCTACACAGAATCGGTGATCATACAAAAGGGTCAAGGGATTTAGGGGATCATTATATGTAAGCACATGACCATAGCAGAGGTTTGGATTGGTCATGCACAACAATAACTAATGCTGGCATGATCACAAACCAATCAAAGGAACAAAAACACGTAAAGGGATATGGGAGTTTGGGCTTCATAAGACAGAAAGTACACAACAATTGACTGACAGGGTATGCTTCAAAACACACAGAAGGAAAGTAATAATCTAAAGAGAAGAGAACATATTACAACATATTAGTAATTTAACTTGACTGCAAAAAACAAACATAAGTAAAAAGGATTGAGGGAAACTCAAATAATTAAAGAAGCATATTGTTGTTGAGGCTTGAAAAAAAAATTAACTAGGACATACAAGTATAGAAAGCAAGGTGAACAAAGGTAAAGCAAGCAAGATTTCACAGTCTAGCCTTGGCTTTCAGCCGGCTAGATAAAGCAGTAGCCTAAGTAATAATAGAGAAAGAAAGAGTTTTAAGTGTGCAAGTGTGTGTTTTAACTTATATTGTTCGTGTGTTTGAAAGAAGAAAGGGTAGGTATTTATAGTTTTTAAAACAAGTGAATAATTAGGTAACCAGTAAAGTTTCAACTCAAAACATGGAAATAACCACAATCAGAATCAATTAACACAAGTACTCCCATTTAATTAAGGGATTTCTGCTCAAATATATACTAGCCGGGTTAGTTAAGAAAATAAATTAGTTTGAGACAGATTGATTCTTGCCATATAAGGGAGCAGTAAAAGTATGAAGTAAATAAGTGAATCTAAGTACAAAAATATGCTTAATTTTGGGATAGGATTCAAGGTATAACATCACAGTAATAAAAGGACGGGAATCAACCAATTTGAACAAACGAATAAAATTAGGGTTCATAAGAAAACCTTTTGTATTCAGTCACAACATTGAGGGAGTCAGAATCAATCAAGAAAGGATCACAATCATGCACCTCAATATATAAATAGCAAGGAATAAACAGGCATTCAGGGTCAAACATATTGACAAAAATAAGTAACACAAATAGACAGTAGCAGCATGGGTAAGCTAGGATTTAGTAATAAAAGAAAATTATTCGAAACACAGTAGTCAAGTAGACACATAGAACCAAAGTGCATAGAACCAAACGAACAGGTAAGAAAGTCAAATACAAGTAAAGACCTTCAAACTCGTAGTAATAAGAGAGGAAAGCCTTTTTAAGAAATTAGGGCTTCAAAAGTAGTCGAGTTAAAAGATGGTAAGAACTCAGAATCAGATAGGTCAAACAAAGACAAAGAACTTAATCGAACAAGTATACACTCAAACAAACAAGGATAGTAAGAAATCAGATAAGGCAAAAAAGTCCTAGGGTTTTCAACATGCTGAATCAAGTAGAAGGAAAGCATAACCAAGTCATTTGAACATAGAAAAATCATAAACAATATAAAAATTGGAGAAGAGATCTTGAAAAATTTAAGAGGAAACCCAAATAGTTGAAAAATGGAGAGTCATTTTGAAAGAAAATCGAAAAACCTTCGAGAAACACGTAAGAAGCTCTTAATAAGCACAGATCTAAGATAGATCTGAAACAAGATACAAAGACCTTAAAAATAGGGTTTCAGAGAACCCAGAAAAAGTGAAAAAACTTTGAAAGTTACCAATCTAACCGATATACTTATATATATATACTTATATATATATATATACTTATATATATATATATATATATGATCGGATATGCTTATATATATACTATTTTGAAAGTATTTTGCATGATGAAAATATTAATGAAAAAATTGAGTGTCAACAGTAGCCCCTCTTTACCCGGAAATGATGAAAGATTTTTTGGGTAAAGATATGATGGTCAATTTTGACCGAGCAAAATAATTTTGGAAGATTCAGGCCACACCCTAGCTTCTGAGTTTTCTACATATCCCTGGTTTTACAGGAATTAGGCCGTATATAGTTCAGGGTTCATCGGCAAAACGACCGCAATATCTAGGGTGGGTTGAGTGGACGATTTACGGGAATTGTTGGGTTTGATATGGTTACAGGCACTGTAGCAAAATCGCTCCCACTAGGATGGTTGTTTCTTGCCGGTTTACATGCAAATGAGCAATACATGCATATATTTTGCATAAATTTAGACATGATGCAAATTCCAATTGGACCATGAATGTTGTCTTTGAACCTTTAGGATGACGTCTTTAGACCATGATGTCCTGGGCTACGAAGCATATAATAAAGTATTCGCAAGCCATGAAATGATGTTCTCGGGCTATGAGGATGGTGCCTCCAAACCATGATGCCTTTTAATAATCACATGCAAAAGATTGAAAGAAAATCCTAGGGCCATGACATGGTGTTCTCGGGCTATAAAGATGGTGCCTCCGAATGATGACACCATTGGAAGAGTTGGTGATATTTCAGCCAATCAAGGATACAGTAGCATATGGTGATCTTTCAGTGGTGAAAATGTTGCGATCTTTTATCCGTGCAATGTGGCGATTTTTCAGTGTGCAATGTGGCGATCTTTCAGCCATGCAATGTGGAGATCTGTCAGCCGCGCAATGTGCCGATATTTTAGCCGTGCAATGTGGCGATCTTTCAGCTGTGCAATGAGGCAATCTTTCATCCATGCAATGGGGCGATATTTCAGCCGTGCAATGTGGCGATCTTCCACGATGCAATGTGGAGATCTTTTAGCCGTGCAATATGGAAATCTTTGAGTCGTGAAGTATGGTGATCTTTCAGTTATGCAATGTGGCAATCTTTTATCCGTGCAATGTGAATGGAGACAGTGCTTAGTCTTAGAAGGCAGAATGGTAGCCTTATGCAATGCAAACACAGATATAGGTAGAGTTTAACCTCGGAAAGCAGAATGGTAGTCTTATACAACGCAGATGCAGATAGAGATAGAGTTTAACCTCGAAATGTAGAATGGTAGCCTTATGCAATGCAGATACAAATATAGGTAGAGTTTAACCTCAGAAGGCAGAATGGTAGCTTTATGCAATATTGATGCAGATAGCGGTAGAGCTTAACCTCATAAAACAGAATAGTAGCCTTATGCAAGTTTGAAGGTAGAATGGTAGCCTTATACTATGTATATGCAGATAGAGGTAGAGTTTAATCTCGGAACGCAAAATAGTAGTCTTATGCAAGTTAGAAGATAGAATGGTAGCCCTATGCAAGAAATAAAATAGCAAATGACAGTAGAGTTTTCTTAACTGATAGAAGATTGCGTTGTGGTGATTACTGGGAGCATTGTGACATACAAAACATAAAGGGTGAATGTCGATAGAAAATGTTGGTAAGTGTAATGGTTTAGAGAGTCGTATTCATAAACAATGTTTATTCTATGGGCGTATAGTATCTTCAATGATTTCGTAATCCTATTGCTTGCATCTAAAGAAAGATCATGAGTTTTATTAAGAGGAAGGTTAGTTCGTATCCACGCTGTCTTTGCTTGACTAGTTCACTTTGATCGGGTGATACCATCAGTATCATTGGGGTAGCATTACTAAACAAAGCAGTTTTAATAATAGACAAACATGATTTTGTAAAAGTATGACATACAATGGACCGACGACAGTGACGTAGTTTGGGACATTACAACTTCTCTTGCTATGGAATTTTGAGGGTCCTCCTCAAAATTCTGCCCTAGTTTGATGGTTTGATATTTATGACTGTTGCTCGTGCGGCGATTGGCTGAAATTACTTTGGAATTTTGGGTTTCCTCCTCAAAATTCTTCTCCAGTTTCCAATTTCGGGGGGGGGGGGGGGGAGAGGGTAGAGTGGAATTTTATTGAATTGTGACCGAAAACATAAGGCTGCCTACGTATCCCCTCTTAAACGGGAATCAAGTCTGGTGTAGTTCAATTTATATCTTATAAGGAAAACATAAAGATTGCACATAGTAACGCTTGATCGCATCTGAATTTATCGCTTTTGACAGACTTCTCCGTCCATTTCTGCAAGTATGAGGGCTCCTCCTATCAAAACCTGGTGAACCATGTTTGGGCTCTGCTAGTTGGAAGAGATATTCTCATTGGCTTCATCTTGATGTGGAAAAAATTTCTTTAACACTAGTTGCTGCTGTGTTAACTGTCTTGGCTTGACTCTTTTGTTGAAAGCTCTAGACTTTTTTAATTGAGTTGACCATGGCAGACCGCATTCATTCTCCTTCCGTCTATAAAGGATAGTTTCTCGTCACGACTCATCACCCATTCTGCATCATCAAGCTAAGCTTCTTGTATGATCCGTAGGGAAGGAACTTCTACTGCGACGAGAATGACAGACTTTGTACCATAAACCAGCATATAGGGGTTGTCCTAGTGGATGTGTGGAATATAGTGCGATATTCCAATAGAGAGAATGATAACTTCTCATGCCACCGTTTATTTTTTTCAATGATCTTCCTCAATATCTTCTTGATATTGTTGTTGGCAGCCTCTACAGCTCCATTCATTTGAGGCCTGTAGGCTGTGTAATTCTTGTTTCTATCTTAAAAGTATCACAAATGGCTTTCAAAAAGTCACTATTGAGATTGGAGCCATTATCAATGATAATTGACTTTGGGATACCGAATCGACAAAGAATGCAGTTGCGGACAAAGTCTGTCACGACTTTGTTCTTTACTATTTTGTAAGATGGTTCTTTGACCCACTTGGTGAAATAGTCAATTGCCACTAGGATAAACATATGTCTATTAGAAGCGACATGCTCGATTAATCCAAGGACATCCATTACCTAGGCGGCGAACTGCCATGGTAAACTTGTTGTAATAAGCTTGCTCGAAGGTACCTTTATTATGTTTGCATGTATCTGATAGCGATGGAATTTCCGAACATATTGGATGTTGTCTATTTTCATAGTCATCCAAAAGTAACTAGCTCGAATTATCTTTTTTGCTAATACAAAACCGTTCATATGTGGACCACAAGTCCCATCATGAATTTCTTCGTGTAGGCTGGATGCTTTTTTTGTATCAACACACCTTAATAATCCGAAATCAGGAGTCCTCCTATACAAGATTCCTACGATGTGAAAGAAGTTGTTGGACAATCTCTGAAGTGTGCGTTTCTCCGTATGATTGGCAAGCTCTTGGTACTCTTCTTTTGCTAAATATTCCTTGATATCATGAAACCAAGGGTTTCCATCTACTTCCTCTTCTACATAGGCACAGCATCCTGGTTGATTATGAATTTTCACAGGAATGGGATCAATGAAATTCTTGTTGGGATGATGTATCATGGATGATATGGTAGCCAATGCATCGGCGAATTCATTCTGGATTCTGGGAAAATGTTGGAATTCTATCTTCGTGAACCTCTTTCTCAATTCATGTACATGGTGCAGATACAAGAGTATCTTGGAGTTCTTGGTTGTCCATTCTTCTCATACCTGATGTATAAGTAAATCTGAATCTCCAATAACTTGCATCTCTTACATGTTCATGTCATGGTCATTTTGAGCCCTAAGATGTAGGCTTCATACTCAGCCATATTGTTGGTGTAGGCGAACCTGAGTTTGGCAGACACTAGATAATGTTGACCGGTTTATGATAGCAAGACTACTCATATGCCAACTTCTTTGAAGTTTGCTGCTCCATCTAAGAACATCCTCCAACCACCATTGGACTTTGCAATGTCTTCTCCTATGAATGATACATCTTTATCAGGAAAATAAGTTTTGAAGGGTTCATATTCTTCATCAGCTTCTGAACTACCCAAGTCAAAGCACAACTGATAAGTTGGTATTTTACCAACTTATCTTGTCTTTAAATCTATACTTTTGTTATGTTTGAGTGATAAAATCATGTATTTAATCTCATTACTTCTATTTTACAAGGTGAATGTGATTTAGACGTAATGTTGAAGAAACCAAGTGAAAATAAGTCAAAAAGAAGCTAAAAAGAGGAAAAAATCTAAGGAATGCACTCAATGGTCGCATTTGCGACAAAAGCTTGGGAAATGCGAAGTCAACTGGAAAAGTCAGTCTTCGAAATTGCGTAGTGTACTTCGCTAATGAAAAGTAAACTAGAATAGTCAGTCTTTGCAAATGTGAGAAGTACTTCGCAAATGCGAATACTGCTGAAAAGGTCAATCTTCACAAATGCGAAGATATCATTGCAAATGCGAAGTGAAGTAGCACAAAAATAGTTGGTAATTATGAGCCTTTTTTTTGCAATTGCGAAGGTAGAGCTTCAGACCTGGGCTATTCTGGAATTTCATATTTTAATCCCCTAACCATTTTATACACGACCAAGCAGATCTTTTTCATGTCTTTGGCTGATTTTCAGTTGGATAGACTAGAGAAGAACAAGTTTGAAGCTTTGCACAACACACTTTGGTCTTGAAGATTGAAGCTTTTGGTTGTGAATTTCTTACCCATTTATGTTGCTTTCTTCATTTCCTTGCTTTGTGTTGTATATCTAAGTGTGTAGTATTTTTTTAACACTTGAATCTTGTATAAGGAAATATTCATGTTTAAAGTGTGGATTAAATACCTTGTTGTGCTTATGTATTGAACGATTTTATTTATTTATGAAGTGAGTTGTTGTTACTTTAATTATTCTTGTTCTTTTATGTTTCCAAAGAGATTAGCTAACCCTAGGACTCGCCCATTAACTCCAAAATTTTGGAAAAGATAATTTGGGGTTGGGAAACATTAATGAACAAGAACTTGAGGCGTTAACCGTCATTTTATAGATTCTACGTAGGGATAGGATTGAACTACTTGTAGTCATTACGGGTGTGCTTAAGCTCTTAATTATTTTATAGATAATTTAATTAGAAAGTCTTGTTAGTCTTCAGAAGAAGCTAATTAAGAATTATTATCCGTGGCTAAATAACATAAATTCTCTCATATTTGCAAAATCATGAAATACATTGGATCGTTACTTGAGTTTAATCCCCGATGCATTCATACTTATAGCCATTGATCATTTCACTTTCTTTCTAGTTTAGTTTATGTTTTCACATTTATTTATAAACATTTTCCAAAAAAAAAACCAAATTCTTAATGTTTGGCATTGCGGCATAAGTGATAATTTTCTTACATTCCTAATCGCCTACACATTTCCCTGTGGGATTCGACCCCGACTCATAGTTGGATAAATTATATTGCATGTGACCGTGTCCATTTACTTTTTAGTAGTGGATTTGGAAGTCATCAAAATTGGCGTCGCTGTCGGGGAAAAATTTGGCATAATTTACATTGTTTGAGAAATAAGTGAAAGTGTTTTGATCCAACCTTGTGAATATTTGTGCAATTATTTTTCTTACCTTGGTCTATTTTTCTTGTTTGTTTCTTGTTTATTTTATTATATTTAAAAACAAAAAATGGCATCATATAATGAAAATTGGTCGGATGGTAGTTGTTCATACTTTGATGACCCTTGTCCTTATTGTGGAGGACCACACTCATGGAAATTTTTTTTAATTTCTCCCGGGGGTGGAATGTGCGCAAAACTTCAAACCCATGAGTGGAGTATTTGTGATAAGCGTGGTTGCCAAAATGGACATTGGGATGATTGTGCTTATTTGTCCTTCCCTTCCTCAAGCCCCCGTATGATGATTCTACTTTTTGTGATCAGAATTATAGCGATATGGAAGTGGAAGAAGTTGAGCAAGGTCGAAATGGAGTGTCCAAGATCATATTGGAGTGTTTACTTGAAGAAGGAAACAAGGAGAAAAATGCCTTGAAGGAGCTTTTGGAGAATAGTCTTCAAAATGACTTGGCACTTGAAAGGTTTCACTCGCAAATGAATGAAATGATCAAAGACTTAAGGGCTCAAAAAGCCTCGGAAGTGAATGATATCCAAGAACAATCCTTGAAGATTGAAGTTGAAAGTCTTTCCTTGGCACTTGAACAAAACCAAGAAGAACTCTCAAATGCTCAAAATGAGAAAATGATTCACATTTTGAAGACCGTTCTTGAAAATGAGGAGAAGCACAACTTTGCACTCGAGGACTTGAAACAAGGCTTGAATTACAATGATGAACACATCCGCACTTTGGAAGATCAAATACAAATACTGGTTGAGGTTCACTATGCCCACCAACTTGAGAGTGTGGAAGGAAGCCAAGAAGACTCCAATTCCAAGGACGAAAGTTAGCTTTACTTCGAGGAATCAAGTATTGATCATCCGCCAACCGACTCCATAATTGATAGAGATGCCAATAAAAATGTGGAATTAGAGTCAACCGGCATAAATGCAAATATGGTTGATATTGACTCTAATCCGGGGGAAAAAGAGGATGTCAAAATAGAAAAATTGCAAAGTGAAGGATTGAAGTCATATTCCAAGCATTTTTCAACATTAGAATTGTGTGGTGACATAAAAGTTGAACCACATGAATCAATAAAGGACTGCGAGGAGGAAACACTCATGCCATACATCCTACAATTTGGGGAACAAGAAAGTAAAATGACATTACTCACATGAAAGCCAAGAAGTGCAAAATTAAGAATTTAAGTCTTGGCTTGATCATCAACTTACCACCCCTCATCGCTCATGGTCACAAACTTGATTCCAAGCTAGGTGACCAGTTTATATCATCCAAGTGGCGAGAAAAGTGGTAATATTGTTAGCGTCGTGCCAGGACGTTAAATGCAATGCTTGATGGGAGGCAACCCATTGTTTTTCAAAATTTTTAGTCATTTTTGAAATTTTAGTTTTTTAGGATAGTTCAGAATATTATTTCTGACTAATCTGCCAAGTTTTAGATTTATTGGAGTTGATTTGAGTAGTCGGAGTGACCCCATGAGCCAAAACCATTAGTTGATTAAAAGTTTTGGGGAAATTTTCGCATTTGTGAATATCTTTTCGCATTTGCGAACATCCCAAGTCGCAATTCCCAACCTTTTGTCACAATTGTGCCGCCAACATACTTGAGTGACCTTCAAAATTGCGAATATTGCGTCGCAATTACAACTTCTAAGAGGTAAAAGCAGGCATATGCTCATTTTTGAACAAAAATTGAACAAACACGACTAAGGCTCTCAAACTCCGTCTTCCTCACTCTCTCTAAAACTCCTTCAACTCTCACTCCTCATTGCAAGGATGCACGTATGAAGCTCAATCACTCTCTCTTCTTCTTCTTCTTCATATTCATCTTCTCCTTTATTCTTCTTAATTTTCTCAATCCCTAGTGCTCAAATAGGTATCACCCTCTGCCCAAAATTGTTCAAAAATGTTTTCAAAACTTACATTAATTTCCGGGTGGGGTTGGTTGAGGGTGTGTGAAGATGTTCATCGTAAAAAATTGGGGGAGTATGAGTACCCAACGCTAGTCATATAGAAGTGAATTTCTTACGCTTTTTATGTGTTCGATAAAAACCAAGAATAAAATTCTTAGCCGAACCATCGACATTTTCTGATTCATGGTCATTTATGAAGTTTAACGCATGATTTATGCTTGAATAATGATTGGGTTCATTAAAGATTACTTGGATTGAAAAATTTTAGGGCTTTAAATATGTTCTCTGAAAATGGTGAGGCTGGGGACGATGGCATCGCAATTGCGAAGGCTTTCTCGCATTTGCGATTTCACATTTGCGAAAAGTTGATTGCAATTGCAAAAAAACTCAACTCCCAGCTACCTTCTCAATCGCGAAGATTTTATCGCAAATGTGAACTCAGCAGTCTCAAATCTTCTTCGCAGATTCGAGGTATGTTTTCACAAATTCGAAGCCTGCTGATATCGCAATTGCAATAATTTGTTTGAAATTGGGAGAGTTTACATCTGAAAATCATGGATTTTTTTAAGTTTGAGTTTCGACATTCCAAACATTTTTTTGGCATATTTGAGTCATTTTGCACTTTCTTAATAGCCATTCCATGTTTTCACTCTTATCACTTGTTGACAGGTATTATAATTGGAAAATGGCTCGAACTCTGAAGGATCGTCAAGTGACAACTCCATGGAAGCTGAACAAAACTTTGATCAAGACCAGTTCTTGTCATTGGCGTGTCAAGAATGGTACTTTGAAAACCTGATCTCTAAGAAGGTGCTCCCAGAAAGCGGCATACTGATGGATGACGTCCAGGAACATCTTCCAAAGTTCTATGAAAAGCTAACGGACATGGGATGGAATTGTTTTTCCCCTCAACCTTGCCGAGCAAATGAGCAATGGTGAGGGAGTTCTACGCCAACCTCCCAGCTATCCAGCTAAAACAGCCCCAGATGAGAATTCGGGGGAAAATGGTGCACTTTGGAGCTGAAATTGTAAATGGCTTCTATCATTTGCCAAACCATAACATGACCCCATTCAAGCAAAAAGACTGTGCGTTTTGGGAGTGGTTGGTGTCCAAATTATGCCTGAGTGCAGATGTTCCATGGGTAGCTGAGAAGAAGGGGATCACATCAAAAGAATTCACTGCTGAAGTGAAGATATGGTTGGTCATCATATTCCGTTGTATCTCCCCTGTTTCAAACATATGAAACATTCCGGTCACAAGAGGTCAGATGATAGCCTGCATCCTTGACGGTATTCAGCTGAACATTGGTGAGTTCTTCATCAATGAACTGAGGGAATATTGGATGCAGAACAATCCTTCATTTATATTCCATCGCTTATCACTAAGCTGTGCCATCTTGCAAGGGTGGAAGAGGCTCCAGGGGACAATTTGATAGATCCGGGAAAACCCTTGTAAGAAGAGAGGAGAGGGTGTCGCAGTGAAGAGCAAAAAGAGAAAGCGTGGTTGTAACGACCCGACTGGTAGTTTTGAGATCTAGCATGTCGTTCGATTGTCTGAGTCCATGAACAACTTCATTTTAAGTATTATGACTTTTACGAGTGGTTGGAATTAAGTTCCGGGAAGTTCAGAGTTGATTGGAAAAGAGAATTCTCATTTCGGAAGCTTAAAGTTGAAAGAATTAACTAGGATTGGAATTTTGAGTAAATGACCTCCGAATCAGGATCTCAAGTTTCCATAACGTTTGTATAATATTTTCGGACTTGGTCGTATGCCCGAATCAGATTTTGGACGACCCGGGCATTTTGGCGCCTATAGTGGAAAGTAGCATTTTGAAATAATTTCATAAGTTTGGGTTGAAGTGCATTTTATTGATTTCGATGTCTTTTTAGGATTCAGATTATGGGAGTAGCTCTGTATTGTGATTCTTGAGTTAAGAGCGCAATCAGAAAGTGAATTCGGAGGTCCGTAGGTCATTTTGGAGACATTTGGCTACAGATAGAAATTTGAAGGTTTTTGAGAAGTTTGACCGGAAGTGGACTTTTTGGTATTGGGGTCGAAATCTGATTCCAAAAATTGGAGTAGGTTCTTAATGTTGAATATGACTTGTGAGCAAAATTTGAACTCAATCGGACGTGATTTGATAGGTTCTGACATCGAAAGTAGAAGTTAGAAGTTCTAAAGTTCATAAATCTTGAATTGGAGGTAGATTCATGATTTTAGTGTTGTTTGGTATGATTTGAGTCCTCGAGCAAGTTTGTGTGATGTTTCTAGACTTGTGCGAGTGTTTGGTTTGGAGCCCTAGGGGCTCGGGTGAGATTCGGGATAGCTTCGGAGTGATTTGCTAAGAAATAGGATTGACGGTGCTTGTATGATCGCATTTGTGATTCTTGGGTCGCAAATGCTACATAGTATTTGTGATTTCCTTCTAGCATTTGTGAGCTTGGGCTCTAGGGGGAAAGATTACAATTGCGATGTAATTGGTTGTAAATGCGACATCCCATTTGCGAGATCTTATTTGCATTTACCAACTCGGGTGACTGATGGGTCGTCTTTGGGTCGCTTTTTTGAGGCCTGAAGGGTTCGAAATTACAAAACCCTTATCGCATTGGAAAAGTAGTCCAGTTCAGTCAGGGGTCGCATTTTCGATGAAATCTTCGCTTTTCTGAAGTAGCAATTGCGATCCCCCTGTCGTAAATGCGACATCTGAGGGATGTGTCCAGTTATTAAATTCAAAACTTAGCCCATTTCCCTCATTTCCCACTTGGCCATAGGAGATTTTTGAGAGCATTTGAGGAGGGATTCCGTCATCATCAAAGAGATAGATAATCTCTACGCATCTTAAGTTAAATACATAGATTATGGTAGATTAACAAGTAAAAATTAAGGAAAATCAAGGGGTTTGGATGAAAACCTAGAAAATTGATGTTCTTGGAATTTGACCACGATTTTGGGTATGAAATTGAGAGTAAATCATATATTTGAGTTCATGAGGTTATTGGTAAATTATTCTTCAAATATTTTTGAAATTCGGGCACGTGGGCCCAAGGGCATTTTCGATCAGGGTTAGGAATTATTGTAAATTGTGTTGTACTGAACAATTAAGTATATAAATGGGTGTATATAATTATTGGCTAGTTTTGGAGCATTCTTGCATCGATTTGAGTCTTCGAAAGGGCGTGGAATGCCGGTTATGGAACTTCGGAGCGAGGTTAGTCTCCTTTCTAACCTTGTAAGAGGGAATTGTCCCCATAGGTGAGTTATGTGGTTATGTGCTCCTATTTGTGGGGGCTATGTACGCACGAGGTGACAAGAGTCCGTGCGTAGCTACTATTATGCTGTTGTCCGGGTAGTCTACGACACAAAAGCATGCTATACTTGGATTAGTTGTAAACTTATCGACATTTGAATTTCTTAAATCACCTCGAGTTAGTAAATTAATTTCCACAAAATATTAAACTTAATTTCCAAAATCTTTAAAAGAGAATTGGCTTTTCTATGGATAATTGTTCCTTGTTGACTACATGATTGACCGTGTGTGTGTGTATTTAATTTTGGAACGGGCCAAATGCCTCGGCAGATTAAATAGATGCATCTATAGGCACGCCTTCAACCCTCGGCAAGTGCATAGTTTATTTCTGTTGCATCGGGTCGTCGCCTCGGCGTGGTTTGCGCATGCTTGTATTGCTGCATTTGACTTATTAAATTTGTTATTGCCTCTTCATGGCTTGAGAATATTTGGAAAAATAATGAAAAAGGAAATTTTGGAAAATTCCTATAAAAGGAAGAACTGTTTACTTATTTCCTTCTATTTGGTAAAAATCGTGTTTGTAGAAATTCACGATTAAATGTATTATAGAAATCATTATTGGACCACTAGCAAGTGTCGAAGTCGACAATCTCGTCTCTACTTCTTCGAGGTTAGATGGGATACTCATCGAGTACACGTTAATTTTGTACTCATACTACACTTCTGTGCATTTTTGTTGCACGGGTATATGTAACTCTAACGGCCTACTGGGCATAGCAACACAGATGATTCAGGGACTAAGTGAGTAGCATTATTCGAGACGGCCGCAGCTAGTACAGTCCCTTCCAGTATCCTGTATTTACTTCATGTCCAATGTATTCCGGATGGATGTTGTATTTTATTTCCTTATCAGTAGATGCTCATGCACTTGTGACACCAGGTTTTGGGAGGTTTTTTGGATTATTAAATATTAAGTTTGTTAAATATTTTGTAGTTGTTTCTGTAAATTTTATTATTCGTTATTTAATGTGTAAAGAAAAAAATGATTTTAGACAATACAAAAATTGGAATTTAATTGAGTATTTTTGTTGGCTTGCCTGACAGTGGTGTCCGGCACCACCACGACCCTTTGTGGATTTTGGGTCGTGACAGGGGTCCTTCTTCTCAGGTAGATCTGAGTAGTGAGCCAGCATGCTCTGCAGTAGGACCATTTTCTATACTTAGTGACAAGATGCAAGTGATTAGCGAGTTAGTAGTTGTCCTTCCCCAAAGACCTGGGGAGACATCTGAGGGGCATGTTTACATTTCAAAGAAAGAGTTCTAAAATACATTGAAGATCAAAGGAAGCATGAGGATTACCTCAAGGCACTGGAGAAAGCGTACACTGAGCTGGTCAAGAAGCATGGTAAATTTAGTACTTCACATGGAAAATTAGAAAAGGGCACACATCCAGATGGTAAAAAGGGAGAAAAGAGATAAATTCTTTACTAACATGTTGAAGGGTGTGAAAGGGCTACGGAAGGTCCTAAAGCCTCTGGACCGGATACCATCGACTAGGGCTGTAAGATGATGAAGATGTTCCTGTTGTTTGGCCCGAGGAAGAATAAGAAGAGGATGCTTCTAACTCAGACAGCAAGGAGAGCATTTGATGGAGTATTCAGGGAGCACTTTTCACCATTTTTACTCTATCATGTTTTGTTGCATTGGGGATATTGCAACATCTTTAGTTGGGGTGGCTTCTTGTATCTGTTATTCTAGTATAATTGTGGATATATGGAAGATTAGTACTGTGATTGTTTTCATTTTGTTATTAGTATATTTCTATATCATGTGTTATATTAATATGTTTATATTAGTGTGTTTAGTTACTTGATGTTTATTAGTGTGTTTAGTTACTTAATGTTTATGAATTTTTTTATGTTAGTGACGATATCCTTGGTTTTCTTTATACCACGACTCTTTTCCCAAGGATGCCAATTTCCTTCTTGAACCGGGTAATTGTAGAAACATCTTGTCGACTTTTCCCGATGATGGATAGATAGACAACTTTCTTAAGAGAATTAGTCTTATAGTTAGAATTAGCTTTTGTTAATTTTGGAAAAACAAATGGTTTGAGTTGGGGTTAGTGCCCATTGACCAAGTTGTGGCTTGCTTGGTACCAATTTAATTAAAACCTCGATATATGGATTGATTGTTGAAAAAGAAAAATAATTGAAGTAGAAATGTCTTAGACTCAAATTTTGGCTCTTTGATTCACTAAATAGCTACATATGCTATATGCAACCTCTTTGAGTCATTGGTTTCAGTTGGATTTTGGATATGTATTCCACTTGTATGTTCATGTGTCATGTGTGGTGAGATTATTTGTGAGTTCTTTTGCATTACTTGTAGTTTAGAACTTGCCTGGAATGTGCTTCAAATCGAAAACATAGACTAAGTTGGTTCGAAAAATAACATTAGGCCTTCATTGGACTGCTAGTACGCCTTAAAATTCCTACCCTTGATTATCATCCCTAGTCAACCCATTTCGAGGCTTTAACCTTATTCTTTGGCAACCATATTACAAACTTAAATTCTTTGTTCTTAATTGATCTAGCTTTTGGCGCCTACCTCCCTAAGTACTTTGAAAGTGCAAACATAGGCTAAAAGTCTATGTTTGGGGTGAAGGTTGGAAAATTTGTTATATGAAAATTGTTTGAAAAGGTGGAAGGTAGAGGAAAAAATAAATAAAAAAAATATAAAAAAGAGAATGAAATATTCCTTGACTTTGAAAAGGAAAGAAGACGAAAAAAAGTATATAGAATAAAATGATAAAAAGTCGTGAATAAAGGGAAGACTAGGTGTGGAATGAAAAGTGAAGAAAGGATGGAAAATGTTTTTTGAAGGAAGTTGGCTTTAATTCTAACTTTTGTAGTGCTCGGGGAGGTTTTGAGTCACTTTAAAAAAAAATTGTTCCCTACCTTAACCAAAAGCCTAAACTACAACCCGTTAAGTCCTAATTGATTTTGAACCAAGTTGTCTATTTTAGTGGAGAAATACATGAAGGGCAAGCATATGGTACTACTTATATACATTTGAACATCTTTTTGAGAGAGAGAGAGAGTGTTAATTCTTTCCATTCTCATTGTGGTTTTGAATTACGATTTATAAGTGTGGTATCCTCTCTTAAATGTGAGGGCACATAAAATTAGAGTTGTGAATTTAATCCCATTTTCAACTGGAAGGAATGACCAAAGATAATTGATTGTGATAGAGAGGCAAATTTTGAAGCTTTAGTTTCATGACTTGATTGCTACTTTGATTTGCATTAGTGTTTGAGCACCTGAAGTATAATGAAGTTCATGAGAAGTGCTTGATAATTCGTATGCTTTAGAGTAATTGTTAGTACCAATCGAAGTCGTGAATTTGTGCTTAAAGTAGACCTTTTATCTTGGCATGATAAGGATATAATGTTGAGTTAAATACTTGGGAAGAGATTTTGTCGCTTTCATTGCTTGAGGACAAGCAGTAGTTTAAGTTTGGGGTGTAATAAATTGGTGTTTTACCAACTTATTTTGTCTTTAAATCTATACTTTTGTTATGTTTGAGTGATAAGATCTTGTATTTAATGTCATTTACTTTTATTTTATAGGTTGAATGTTATTTAGATGTAATGTTGAAGAAACCAAGTGAAAATAAGTCAAAAAGAAGCTAAAAAGAGAAAAAAAGCTGGGGAATGCCCTCAGTGGTCGCATTTGCGACAAAAGCTTGGGAAATGTGAAGTCAACTGGAAAAGTCAGTCTTCACAATTGCATTGTGTACTTCACAAATGAGAAGTCAACTTGAATAGTTAGTATTCGCAAATGCGAGAAGTACTTCGCAAATGCGAATACTGCTGAAAAGGTCAATCTTCGCAAATGTGAAGATATCATCGTAAATGCGAAGTGAAGCATCACAAGAATAGTTGGGAATTGCAAACCTTTGTTCTCAATTGCGAAGATTGAGCTTTAGGCCTGGGTAATTATGGAATTTTACATTTTAAATCCCCAATCCATTTTTATACACGACCAAGCAGATCTTTTCATATCATTGGCTTATTTTTAGTTGGATAGACTAGAGAAGAGCAAATTTGAAGCTAGGGTTTTGCACAACACACTTTGGTCTTGAAGATTGAAGATTTTGGTTGAAGAATTTATTACCTATTTATGTCTCTTTCTTCATTTCCTTGCTCTGTATTGCATATCTAAGTGTGTAGTATTTTGTTCAACACTTGAATCTTGTTTATGGAAATATTCATGTTTAAAGTGTGGATTAAAACATTGTTGTGCATATATATTGAATGCTTTTTATTTATTTATGAAGTGAGTAGTTGTTACTTTAATTATTCTTGTTCTTTGATGTTTCCAAAGGGATTAGCTAACCCTAGGACTCGCCCATTACCTCCAAATTAATTTTAGAAAAGATTATTTGGGATTGGAAAAGATTAATTAACAAGAACATGAGGCGTTAACCCTCATTTTATAGATTCTACCTAGGGATAGGATTGAACCACTTGTAGCCATTCCGGGTGGCTTAAACTCTTAATTGTTTAAGGAATAATTCAATTAGGAAGTCTTGTTTGTCTTCGAAAGAAGCTAATTAAGAATTATTATCTCTGGCTAATTAACATAAACTCGCTCATATTTGTAAAATCATGAAATACATTAGATTGTTATTGAGTGTAATCCCCGATGCATTTATACTTGTAGCCATTGATCTTTTTACTTGCTTCCTAGGTTAGTTTACATTTTCACATTCAGTTATAAACATTTTCCAAAAAAAAAACCAAATTCTTAGTGTTTGGCATTGCACGATAAGTGATAATTTTCCTACATTCCTAATCGCCTACACATTGTTCCCTGTGGGATTTGACCCCGACTCATAGTTGAGTAAATATATCTCATGTGACCGTGTCCATTTACTTTTTAATATTTGATTTGGACGTCATCAACAATAGGTGCGTTCTAAAAGAGAATATAGAGCCTCATACAGGGTGAACTTCTTGCTGAGATAGTACATGGCTTGTTCCTTTCTCCTTGTTTCATCTTGCTGCCCAAAAATGCAGCTGAAAGCTCGATCTAACTATAAGATAGCGTAATAAGGGTCTACCTGACTCGGGCAGAACTAAGATTGGTGGTATTGACGGGTACTCCTTCATTCTGTCAAAAGCCTTTTGGCAGTCATCGGTCCATTTCATAGTGGCGTCCTCCTTTAACATTTTAGAGATTGTCTCATAGATAACTATAGACAGTGCTATGAATCGACTGATGTAGTTTGGCCTACCCAAGAAACTCATCACATCTTTCTTGTTCTTTGGCGGTGGTAATTCTTGAATGGCTTTGACCTTCGATGGATCCAGTTCTAGTCCTCAAAGGCTCACAATAAACCCAAGTAACTTCCCAGTAGGAACCCTAAATCCACACATTGCGATGTTTAGTTTCAGGTTGTACCTCCGTATTCTATTGAAAAACTTCCTCAAATCTTTTATTTGGTTAGTGGTGTTCTTCGATTTGATGATAACATCATCTACATATACCTTTATCTCCGTGTGTATCATATCATGGAAAATGGTTTGGCCCTCATATAGGTGGCCCCTGCATTCTTCAAACCAAGTGGAATCATCTTGTAACAACATACTCCTCACAGCATAATGAAAGTCGTTTTCTCATCATCTTCCTCATCAATCCAGATCTGATGGTAGCCAGCGAAGCAATCTATGAATGACTATAGCTCATGCTTGGCGCAATTGCCAATTAGCATGTGTATATTCGGCAAAGGAATGTCATCTATTGGACTAGCCCGATTGAGATTCGATAGTCGACATAGAATCTAACCTTCCCATCCATCTTTGGCACTAGCACAATGTTGGCTAACCATGTGGGGTGCTCAACCACCCTCAGAACCTTAGCTTTGATCTGCTTGGGGCTTCTTCCTTGATTTTCAGACTCATATCAAGTTTGAAATTTCTGAGTTTTTGCTTTATCGGTGGACACATTGGATCGGCTGGTAGTTTGTGAGCTAAGATAGACAAACTCAAACCGGTCATGTCATCATACAACCAGGAAAATAAGTCTCCATACTCCTTTAGAAACTCTGTGTATTCTTTCTTTTCTGATGGCGATAGCTGAATGCTTATTCGTGTTTCCTTAACATTTTCTGTGTCTTCTATATTAAAATTTTCGGTTTTGTCCATGTTGGATTTAGGTCTATTCTCAAATTTCTCAACTTTGTTGACAATCTCATCAGGCATGTCATCTTCTTCTGAATTAATGTCTGTGTGTTGTGTTGTCTCATTGCATGTCATAGATATTAGTTCATCAAGATAACTAATAATTATGTTGTATTGGTAAACTAAGGAGGAAAATGATAGAAATAAATATTAATTCATAAGGAAAAAACATGCTTTTGGTAAGTGGAATAATTGCTTCGAACATTGAAGATCTTATTGCAGAAACCGAAAAATGCAAAAAGAAAATCATTCACTAAATAAAATAATGAATACTGCTTGTTTTAGCCTTGCTACCTCGAGGCTCGTCGAGCTCTGGTGGTCCTGATTGTCCAATTATTGATGTGTGCTCCTCTGCTCACAGATTGTATGGAAGTACATTCCCCCTACTCCTCGAGAATAACATAGCAATCCATATCATTATCCTCTAGAAACAAGTTTTTCATTGCCGCGAGTGCTTATTCTTCATCCATCCCATAGACGACGTGGACCTATTGGAAAGTCTGCTCTAGATGCAGTGTTGGTTGCTCTAATAGGTAGTAAGGACCGCGCTATAGTGGAAACCAATTATTGAACTCCTCCCATGTGTATTCATATCCCAAACCAAAAGTAGTTCCATGTTTTTTGAGTTTTATAGCTTTAGATATCCCTTAGAGGTTCTTGCCTAGTCCTTTTCCAAGTTCATGCCCACTCCAATTCAATATACTCTCGATCATATTATCCCACTATTTGTCTTTGTCGACAGCATTGACCCGCTCGATGCGGTGGTAGGTTTCTCCACCTAGATTTCTTCTTCCCTCGATCACCGGAATGGTTTGGCAACTGTATATTGGGTTGCTGCCGTCACTGTGAATGGTCACTTCCTAGTGACTCCATTCGAACTTTAATGCCTAGTTCAGTGTTGACGCTATGGCCCCCAGAGGATTAATCCATGGTTCGTCTTAGCAGCAAGTTGTAAGAGGCTGGTAAATCTATTATTTGAAAATTAACCTCGAACCAGGTTGGTCCCATCTGCAGACACAGACTAATATCATCGATGGTGGACCTCTGAGAATTATCAAAATCTTTCACATTGATTTCTACATCCTTTATCTCAGGTAGCCCTTTACCCAACTTCTTAAGTGTTACCAAAGGACATATGTTAAGGCTGGAACCTGCATCGATCAGGATCCTGGTGATAAAATAGTATTCGCATTGTATGGTGATGTGTAGTGCTTTGTTGTGACCTAGCCCTTCAGAAGGTAGCTCATCCTCATAAAAAGTGATCTTATGGCTTTCCAGCACTTTCCCCACCATATTAGCCACTTGCCCGCCAGTGAAGTTACTTGGTACGTAGGATTCACTCAGCACCTTCAACAGAGAATTCTTGTGTGTTTTGGAATTCTACAGCAATGAGAGGATGGATATTTGTGCTGGCTTCTTATTTAACTGGTTGATTACCGAATACACATTGGCTTGTGTTTTTCTCCAATGGCCATTCAGACCTATCCCAATGAGGGGAGGCCGATTGGAGGCCTTCTTGGTTGATTCAACTAGGTGTTTAGAGGTATAGACCCTACCAGTTCTTTTTATACCCTGCGCTACGACAATCTCTTCAATTCTGACCTTACCTTTCCTTCTTGCATCGGCTGTATAATCCTAGGGTATGGCATTTGTGTAGAATGGCACCATGGTTGACATCGCCACTGGGATCGGCTCGGCTTTCTTCACTTCAAATGGAATATATTCCTTGGGTGGCAAGACTCCAACCTCAAATGGAGATGGTGTCTTTGCCGATTAGACTGCTTTAAACTCAAGACGTATTGATACATATACCTCATTGTCCTCAGACGATTACATCTGGACCATAATCGGATTAAGAGTAACTATTGGTTTCTATGGGTCATCGCCTTCTACGATCAACTCGATGGATCCTTCAGGATCCCAATCATCCTCTACTTCAATCATGTCAATACCCCCACCCTTACGGTCTAGAAGAGGGTTTTTGCGGATGTTTGGAGCAGCTTCCTTTGCCACAATGACATTGTTATCAATCGAAGACGGTATCTTGTCTTTTAAGGAGCGACTTTCATCGATGGTGTATCCTTTCATGCCGGAGTGGTATGCATAGGAATTGCTTGGGTTAACCCACTGAGAAGGAATCTCAAAGGTTGTAGCAGGGATGAGGGTGACATAACCAGCAATTTTGAGTCTCTCATGTAGCTGGTCAATGGCCTTGCCAATGGTTATATATTGTTTTGGAGGCCTTCGATCAAAATTAGATCGGGGCCTACGAAAATTTTGGCATGCATGGGGTAATAGATAATGGGATAGTTGGGCATTGTAAGTTTGGTAGACATGAGCAGGTTGGGAGTATCTGGATGAGGTAGGTTGATATGTAGGAGGTGGAGATGACTGATAAATTGGGGGTGGAGCTTGGTAATTTGGGGTCGTTTGATATCTGAGTTGAGGTATTGGGTAAGCTTGGTATTTGAGGGGAGCCTTGGTCCTTTGTGGAACCATCACGGCCCCTACGTCCCTCTTCTTAGACACACCAGCAGAATGCAAGGCCTTATTTCTATCTTGCAAGGCCTCGAAGATTGTAACTATACTGCTCTTAATAGCTTCTTCAATTCGTTCCCCCAGTTTGATAATGTCGGAAAACTTATGGTTCTCATCACCATCAATCATTCATAGTATTGAGGGTCTTGAGCCTGGGCAAAGAACTTGTTCATTTGTTCTTATTCTAAGGCGGGTCTCACTTTAGTAGCTTCGGACCTCAAGCAAGTAGCACACTCGCGAAATGTCTCCGTGGGCTTCAATTATAGATTCTGGATATAGAACACCTTTGGCGCATTCTTTGAATTGAACCTGAACCTATCCATAAAATCAGTGTCACGACCCAACTAAGGGTCGTGATGGCGCTAGACACCGATGTCTGACAAGACAACTGAAAAATACTCAATTAAATTCCAACTTTTGTGTTGTCAAAAATCATTCTTTTACATATTAAATGACGAATAATAAAATATACAGAAACAACCACAAAATATTTAACAAACTTAATATTTAATAATCCAAAAATCCTCCCAGAACCCAGTGCCACAAGTGCACGAGCATCTACTGATAAGGAAATAAAATACAATATATATATATGAAATATAGTGGACAAGAAGTAAATATAGTATGCTAGAAGGGAGTGTACTAGCTGCGTTCGTCTCGAATGATACAACTCACCTAGTCCCAGAATCATCTGTGCTTCTACGCCCAGACTCGATAACCCAAACGAACATTGATATAACTAAAATGCACTTCAACCCAAACTTATGTAATTCTTTCAAAATGCTACTTTCGACAATAGGCACCAAAATGCTCTCGGGTCGTCCAAAACCTTATTTGGGCATACGCCCAAGTCCGAAATCATCATAAGAACATGCTGGAACCTTCAGATCCCATTATGAGGTCGTTTACTCAAAATTCCAATCCTAGTTAATTCTTTAAACTTTAAGCTCCCAAAATGAGAATTCTCTATCCAAATCAACTCTGAACTTCCTGAAACTTAATTCTCGAACGTGCTGAGAACTAAACTGAAGTAGTCTGAAATAACTGTTTAACTTCTCATGCACCTTCCCGTGCTACCATAACTTAGTTGAACATATCAACTCGATCAATTCTGAAGATATTCCCTTTTATTCAAGCAAATAAGCCTTAGAGCCCAATTCCAACATCCGAAATTCCATGCCCGACCTGTTTCTTACATAAGATCGCCATATCAATCACTACATGTTGTACCCAAACATGGCTGCATAACTTTGCTGAATCCACAACTAGCATCACTTTACTCACCGGACCACCATAACATTTTCTGATCAACTTAGTCAAAATTCCACGAATCTGATGCTCCCATTGTATCTCGTGACATACACAGGTCTTACTATGACTCTTACAATACCGCCACAACATAAGAGATGTGCAAAAATTCATAATCAATTGCTGAGTCAACCAATCATTGAGTCTATACTTTTGACAAGAAACATTACCTCATGATGAACCAAAGCATGAACTTTGCTCCTTAATATATTTCAAGTGATCAGATTTAATTGATCCTAAATCCAATAATCTTGTCTCACCCAGTACGAACTGCTTAGGCAATAAGCCATCCCGGGCATGATCGAAAGTCTCATATGATGCTTTCATGTGCCAATAGGCAATAAGTTAGAATGCGATACAAAAGGAACACGAACTCTGAAAAGAAATTCCAATTACCCCGCTCAAGAATAACGCAACCCGATCTGAGCAACCATAACAATGCGACGTGCCAACCGATCCACACATGGAACCCACATAAGGAGATTCACATTGAGCTAAATTTCCTGATTACAATAAGATATCGAATTTCGGTCACAAGCATGCTAAGTGCATAATACCATGCTTCAGGGGGCATATAGCGCCATAAGCTACAAAACTCAAGTACAACTGAGGTGCGATCTACAATCTGAATCTCAAAAGCCATTTGGCTCGTATAACTTCATTTCTATGCGGATCCTCAACACATAAGTAATTTCTCAAGCCGTCTCACAACCTACACGGTCCAATGTATCAGTACTTGAAATATCCGACAATGAAATAACACCCTGACTGCCTTCCATAATGAGCGTATTGCTGAGATGAACACATCTCGCCTGATATAAAGCCTATATTCATATTTAAATCTATCCACCAACCTCAAGTCGATCCTGATCGTATCAAACTAGGCCAATAAACTTTCAGAGGTCCATACTCACTCCCATTTCCAAAAATGCATAAGCACCTCCATCATAACCGGAGCAAATCTCCACATTCTATAACCTAATAAATCGAGTGCCCTCCAGGCATAAATTCTCAAAATAATGATATTAAAACAATCCTCCTACTTGGTTTAAATTTTAAATCAATTCAGTGACTACATGTCACACTTATAAAATCTTCATGTGGAACATGCTCCCACAACCTTCCGAAACACATAACAGGTCCTTACACCCAAACCACCGGTTACACTAACGCTGAAAACTTATCAAGAATTCCTTATCTAGGATGCAAGGCGTTCCTTACAAAACACCTATCTCAGGTGACACTGAAGACAATACCAACTTACCTTAAACATCAATACCCCTTTCCTGCTCATCTGAGCTCGTGACATTCTTGTCAACACCGAACTGCAACCTTCATTCTCACCTTCAAGCTCCATAACACTCACTGCACCAAACATGCCAACATTCGATAGGACACGCTTTTCATCATAGCTTTGGAACCACTATTAGGCTAACACCTCATCATGTAAAATCGTTTCGCTTAACTCGCTTCAGCAGAACCATAGAAACGCACGGATAAATTCTCACAGCCGTAGAATATTCAAATATCTAAGTAGTGGTCTAAACCACCATATCCTTTTCGGGATCCACCTCCACATAATAGGCCACAACGCTAGAATACTTTCTAAATAACACTAACTACGATGGCAGCCAAGCCTCACACACACCGCAAAAAATTCACTTGCATAACTTGATCACGCTGAAGGAACTACACTGACACCAATATGCCAATTCAACTATGGCTAATCAATCTACCTTCTTCCAATTTATCCTCGGTTTCCTTAGATATAATACTAACTCCACTTAACACACGACATACTCCATCCTCCCTCGCTCCGAGTGACCTTGAATCACAAGACCGTGTTGTCCCAAATCCCACGAACCATTTCATACCTTCCTTGTGCACATATTCACACCCTTAGCTGATATGCCCATTCTGCTAATCCTTTTACGAATCTGAAATCTCTTCTCATTTTCCTCTCAAGAACTGCACTGCAAGTCAAAACATCATAAAACATTTCTAAGCCTCCGCCCCAAAGATGCTGCAAAAGCTTGATTCTCAACTGCACCTATAGGCTCAAAATCATCAGGCACTACACCTTACCTCCTTTTAATCCATTAGGACCATTGCGGAGAGCCACCCGCTCTGAGTTGGACCCGAATATAAACTACTCCATAAATCATCTTGAACACGAAAGCACCCGGCAAAATCACTTCCCTTGTAGCACGCATCTATACAAGGCATAAATCCTGAATCTTTCCCCAAAGTCTGAACAGGGGCCAATCAGGCCAAGCATAGCACACCTCTAATAATTTATCTTCTTGAATTACCACTTATATTCTTTTCCTCGTAGCTGAAATAACCCATCAACATGCTAATAACTGGAAACCTCGCAAGTAGTTAACCATGCAACCCAATCATACGCGGTGGGACTCTCTCACTTAGCTTGAAGCCACTATTACACAACTCTGGAATTCACCAAGATTCTTAATCTCTTATTGAGTCAACCATGTGCAATCAACTGCCAAAATTCTAAGAAATCTTTCTATAAACCCATTTTTTACCTTCTGAATCGTTAGCACATTTGCACAACCAATCTCTTTGTTGTATAACAATTAGAATTCTTCGCAAAGGCCTCGCCAACTACGCGACTGCAAACCTGATCACAAAGAATAACCCACCTATGGAAATCACTTTCTGACTTCTTCCAACGTTACTGCATAGGGTACAATCACCATGACATCAATAACCCATCCTGAGTCTGATCTGACCCTTTAACTGCATAAGTCCTTTCAACCCTCGTGGACATCAGTTAAATATGCGGCATCATCCTTCCCATTCAAAGTTATGTTGCGTCCTCCTTCATTTCAAGCAGCTCCTTTCCGTTATACCAAGTCTTCTGCCGCATAATAGCCCATGCTTTATATTAAATCCGTAGACCCTAATCACCAATCACTAATATTCTCAAATCCCTCTGAACCCTCCTTAAGGTACGTGGTCGTCCTAGTACAAATATCATATGCAACTCTGCTACTCTTCCACTTCAGGAAAACCTGCTTCCCTAGTCAACTACTCGACCTTCTCTTCATATACCTATCCTTTTAGAACTTTTTGAACACCGTCTAACGCATTCCACATGTCCTTACTCATCCTTTGCTGTTAGCTACTACCTTAAATAAAAACTATCTTCATAGCACTTGAATCCACAAATGTCTACTAACTTTAAATTTTTGTCAGAGATCATCTCTCTCGAGCTGCCAATATTATATATGTTGATTCAACCCCAAACCACCTTACCTCGCAAAATCTAACAGTCATTTTTCAATTTTGACATGTAATATTCTGCTTCGAAGGTGAATTGTAAAAGATTATAACACCGGCAAACTTAGTACATTCAATAGGGACAACGACACCTCATCATAGGAGAAAACTCCACCATGCTTGCAAACACCGAGTCTCAATACCTCATCAGCCCAAACTTGAACATTCTTTGCCTGATTGCCTTTCCCCTGCTGGGAATAAAATACTGAATCTCTAGATCATGCACTGATTAAACTTCCCTTCAAGTCATTCACTTCATTGACACACAGGCAAACATCCAACCATCATAACAATACTGTGGAATAATCGCTCATAAGCATCATGACAATCCCGTCCTAGCCTCAAGGATCTCAAAAGTACCATTACTGAGCCGAAACAATAGAATGTCCTTCCACAAGGCAACGGAAATAGCTCAAATAACCCCACAGGGAGAAACACCCGCACCACATTCATAATACCATTACGATTCTTCCATTGTCGATTTATAACAAGCGCTTCGCGTAGCATAAGATTTAGCACGAAGGAAACAAAGGCATAAGCCGCATGGGAAGTCAAGTCGCACGATAAGGAATTAAGAAGGGAAGTACTCCTAACATTCATGCAGCCTCTCGAGGATAAGTACAGACGTCTCTGTACCGATCCGCGGGACTCTACTAGACTTGCTTATGACTCGTGAGACTCTAGGAACTAGTGATCTGATACCATATTATCACGACCCAGAATCCACTAAGGGTTGTGGTGGCGCCGGACATCGCTGTCACGCAAACCAACTGAAAAATACAAAATAAAATTCCAATTTTTGTATTGTCAAAAATCATTTTTTTTACACATTAAATAACGAATAATAAAATATACAGAAACAACTGCAAAATCTTTAACAAACTTAATGATTAATAATCAAAAAATCCTCCTAGAACCCAGTGTCCCAAGTGCATGAGCATCTACTTATACGAAAATAAAATACAACATCCGTCTGAAATACAGTGGACAAGAAGTAAATATAGTATACTGGAAGGAACTGTACTAGCTGCGGCCGTCAATGCAACTCACCTAGTCCTAGAATCATCTATGCTGCGACGCCCGATTCAAAATCCCAAACAAACATTGCTATCACTAAAATGCACTTCAACCCAAACTTATGAAATTCTTTCAAAATGCTACTTTCCACAATAAGCACCAAAGAACTCCCGGGTCATCTAAAACCCGATCCATGCATATGCCCTAGTCCGAAACATCATACGAACCTTCTGGAACCTTCAGATCCTAATTCCATGGTCCTTTACTCAAAATTTCAATCATAGTTAATTCTTTCAACGTTAAGCTTCCAAAATGAGAATACTGTTTCCAAATCAACCCTAAACTTCCCGAAACATAATTTCGACCACACATACAAGTCATAATACCTGAAATGAAGCTGTTTATTGCCGCAGATCGCTGAGCTACGTGCTAGAGCTCGAAATGACTTATCGGGTCATTAGAATCAGACCTACCTAGCTTGACCATTTCTTGGAATCTTGGCTGATGTACAAAGAAAATGCTTCTCCTTTCACACTCCTCATGAACAGCTTCATGCACATTCCTTTTGTCCTTTCCTACTCTAACTAGCTTGTCGTAGAGTGTCCTAAAATGGACCCCTACATCACCTGTACCATCAAATATCTCGAACATAGTAGGTTTGTACCCCTCAAGAAGTTCGACATTCGGTTGTATGCAGAGGTCCTCATAGTTCAATCATTCGATCCCGTTGCTTCCTTCGACGCCCTGAGTTTGGCTGCTTAGTTTCTTAAGTTCCTCAACCAAGTTTTTGATGAGTAGGTCCTTTTCATTAGACTCAAGTGTTTAAGATATAGGTTGGGTGGAGAGTGGCATGTGGTGGCCTGGTGTATGGACGTGGAAACGGTAATTTGTGGAATTTTGAGATTCTAGGACGAGTAGTAGAGTGTTTTTTGGAGTATGAAAACGGTTACGTTGATTCTTTGTTGGAGCAGTGGGATGATTCAGTTGTTTTTTAGGAGGTGTGGGGTTTTTTGAACATTGGAGAAATGGGCGTCTGGGGTGCTGAGGGACAATGACAGGTTAGCCAGATTCTGAACCTGATTGAGCTCTTCCTTAAACTTCAACAATTTTTGCTCAAGTTGTGACACATTTTCATTAGGAACCCGAATACCATAGCCATCAGTGGCCTATGCTGTTGTGTTGTCTTTTCTGATGTTGTTCAAATCTTCCATATTACTTTTATTCTTGTTCTTAGCCGCACTAAGAGGAGGAGTGGGTGGAGGGCCCTGGATCTCATGGAATAAGATGATGTTGCCAGAGTGCGTGAACTAACCTTTAGGGAGGAGAATGACAAAACAAAAATAAAACGAAAAGGTAACCAAGTTAGTGAGGATCATAACAAAAAAGTATTGCAATATTTAAACACGTAATGCAGGAATTTAAAGCGTATCCTAATTTGGGAACCTCGTTATGCCCAAGGTGGGCCTAGCGACAAGTTGATTTGGAGAACATGGAATGCTGGATGTCTCATTTCATTGATAAAGATAAGACAAATCCTGAATCGACATTGAATAAATAGGAAATAAAAGTTAGTAATGGCAAATTATCTTGTTACATTTTAAAGCGAAAAAGATGAACTCCTATATACTTGGTCCCAGAAGGACCTTCCCAGATTCGGTATCCTTGGCTCCATCAAATAGCTTCCCTAACTCGTGAAGTCCTAGCAATAGGTACGCTCTAGCTAGATATCCACCTTCAGCTCTTTTATCCTATTGACAATCTTCAACCCTTTTGAGAAACGTTCTTTCCAATTCCACTATGCCTCGCTCCAAGTATCCCAGCCTTTTGTCAGCATTGGTAGCCATGTCTTTCCATTCCTCAATCACTTCTAGTTGGACTCTTGTATTTTGTGGTGTTTGCTCTCTCACTCACGGATCCTTTTGCGCAACTAAATGTGCTTGACTTGCGCTTGGGCCTTTTCATCTATAATCCTGTGGCCTCGAACAAAGCTTTGCTGGCCCAAACCATCATGATTGTCTTCCAACCACCTTGAATAGTAGGGAGTGAAACCGGCATGATATCTGTCTGGCTCTATAGTGTCTCTTCCCATTACGATCTTGTAATACCATATGTGTTGGGCCTGGCACTTGTAGGGACTATCATCATTCTGGAATTTGGCTCAAAAATGGCTCATCTAATCGACCATGTGTATGACTTGATTCCTACAAACTTGCCTCATAACTCAAAGAGAGACATAAGGGTAGGTTCTCCCTAACACCAATTAGTATCAAGAAAGGTGCATCTCTGGATCGGGTGATGAACTCCTCTGTCAGGAACCATTCGAACATCTATTGAACATGTTTTTCGGTCAGATTATCAAATAGCTCAACCCATCCCTTAGCATCCTCAGGTTGAGCGAACATGTCGGGTATGTAATTCATTCACTTTGGATGATGGAAAGAGATGTGATCATCCCAGTCCCTACACAGAATTTCTTATCAATATTTTCCCTTTTAGAGATGCTCTCTGAGCCAAAGTTAAAGTAGCATATTGAAGCCTTGGAAGTGTTTCTCTCCTTGTTGATACTTCTCTAAGGCTTGGTATACGTCTGCAATAATCATGGGTACAATGTTGAATGCCTGTCCACCAATCCCTTCTATTATGATTTTGGTTACCATAGCCATCCTAGTATGAATTATGTTTTTCTTCATCGGAAATACAACCATACCCCAAAAGCAAAATTTGAAGACGAAAACCCTTCGATCTACGTGTCCCAAGGATGTGATGGCAAACTCGCTAGGTAGGTATGGTAAGATTTGCTATTACCGTATCTTTCATACAAGTAGTCAAAAGGGATGTATGATTCCTTAAGGCATGTTAATTCTTTATTTCTTTAAACCCATCATCTTAAGGAAGCCCCTACCTTTGTGATTCTCAGGCATTAGCAAGCCCGGAGTTTCCCATACTAGACCGGCCAGTCCTCTTATCTTCTCCAGCAAAGGTGTTATTTCAATACCCCCAAAGCGGAATACGGAACTTTGACAATCCCAAAACAATGTGGCAGCTTCGATGATCATGTTGTTAAGATGGATCTCCAGAAGGGATGATAGATTTCCCAGATTTTTTATGATGAGATTTTGGTGACTAGAGTGTAAATCTTTCCACTAGCTTAGCAATCTTGGATGGATGTTGGTGAGCATGCCGAATCTGGGAACTTCGCGCCTCATAGTTCTGCAACGAAAATAAGGGTTAGGCCCTTTACCCCACCAGATTCAATTATTTAATATCAATTATTAGCATGAAACATCTAGTTCTCCAAATTAATACACAGAACGTGACGGCGTCCATTTTGGGTTTAGGGAAACCTAGTGGACTTTTGGACAAGGCTATCTTAAAGGATCATTATATGGACAATATAACTAATCTGGCTAGGTTTGACCATGATACATGCACAGTTTGAACAGAGTAATATCTTTATGGGGATTTAGACCGGTACCCTTGAGCGGATAACACAAGGGGGGAGGCTCTGAACTGTCGATTTCATAGCTGATCGACTAGTTTTACCGCAAATATGCCTTTCCGAATTTAGGGGGTAATGATATAGGAAGAGCGCAACCACTCAATATAAGCATTGCTATATTATTTGTTTTGCATGAGTGGAGTATGATATTGAGAATGATTATGCAATAATTAAAAGCATACTGGCATATATTTGCACATTAAGAAAGTGATAATACAACATTTTCATAATTTAAAGCAATAAAGGAAAAAAAATAAGGAAGATATGTCAGTTTTTCTTCTAAAGAAGAAATTAAATGCTTAAAGGAATTAAACAGACAATGGCATATAGGGAGAGGTAAAAATTCACAAGAATAATCTAAAATGGTAAAAGCCAAAAGATTCCTCAGTAGAGTCGCCACGCTGTCGTGCCCCCTTTATTCGTGAAATCGGGTTTATGATATTTGGTTGGGACAACTCTTTCCTTTTGGGAAAGGGTTTTTGCAATTTTGAATAGTCACTACCTAGTGATTTTAAGGTGCATTAGGCACCTATGGGGTTCAACTATGTCTATGTTGGTAACTAGGGATAGGATAAGGCCTTGAAATTATCCAAGGAAAAGGTATTAGGCACCCCTCGTTATCCACTAGTGTGGTTCCTGGCCAGATAGTTTTTGTGAATTTGTACAATTAACAAGTAAACACATAAGGCTCAAGTAATAGGGTATTTTGAATTTTAATACACAAGTTTTTTTTTAAAACAGTAAAAAGCAAGGTTTTGAAAAGAGTACAATCTAAGCATGCGGATGAATGAAATGGGGTCCTAGGTTAGTTTGTAATATGGATCGCATCAACAGAATTACCGATAATCACTCCTCAAAAGAGGGGCTACACGTAGTATTAGCGCACCGGTCATCATATACATATCTACACTTTCCGACCCCGTGAAGGTATTAAACGAGGATTGCTCTCGACCTCCATTGCATGTTGTTACTATAGACATGTGATTTTTGACCCTCTCTAAGATATTTCATATTTTAACACGTAAATATGTAATTTAGGCCTTATATAGCTATCTCAACTATTTTTGACTTCTTTACTTCATTTTCGTCATAAAAATAAAAATTACAAAAATAATAATAATAACATATATATATATATATATATATATATATATCTTAGTTTATGTATTTTTTGTAAACTTTAAAAAATACAAAAAATAGTACCTTATTTTTATCTTTATATAATTTAAAAAATAAAAAAATAGTTTCACGTTTAGTTTAATTAATTAGGATTAGCTTTGGCATTGTATAGTATTTCTATCGTATTTTAAAAGGCATTATGTAGTCTAGGGATCCTTCTAGACTCTTCTTTGGAACAAAAACAAATAAAAAAGACCCTGACGACTTAACATAAAAGATCTAGTAACTATGGGCAAAATACACAAAATATAAACCTAGACCAAGACTCTACAATAAAAGAGACCTAAAAATACGCCTAAAGAGAATACACAAGAAGAAAAGCTTCAGCTGCACTGAACTCCAAACGAAGAACCCCACCCCCTAAAACTCCATCTTCTTCACACCATCCCCCCTCCCCAAGAAAAACTCGATCTCACATTAAAACCATCTCACCTCCCAGACAGAACATCCACGAAATTGGTCAAAATCTGGACAAAAGAAGTGAAATCCACCAAAAAGATAGCGAAAAAAAGGAGTATCAAACAGTCCCAATCAACTCTAAGCTCCAGCGAAAATCAGTCGAGTACTCAAGTTCTGTCGAAAGATCCGACGAGTTGGTTTGTTCAAAGTTCCGGTTTTAAAAGAAGATCGTAGGTTCGACTTCTAGTTCAGTTTTCAGGGAGTTCATCAAACTGTATTCGTTTAGTTATGTGGATTTGGAAGGATCTCTATTTGTTTTCAAGGGAAGTGTTCAACCGCGACTTTAGTTTATTGTTATGAACCGCATAAATACAGGTCAATTGCTCTATTCTTGTTTGAATAATGATATTAAACACAACTACTTTCCACTTGCTTTTATTGTTTGGACTGATTTGAATGTATCTTGTTTTGCTGTTGAAAAATGTTTGCAGACTTGAAGCTTATATGTGATTGATTATTTGTTGATAAGAGTAATTTCATAGCTTAGAATTAACTATTTAGATCCTAATATTCTTCTACTAGTTTGGATTTTTATGTGAAAGTTCTATTTCGCAAGGATAGCCCGTTGCTATTGCTCATGCACATGCTTCAGTAAAGTGTTCTTTATGTAAGGTCCGAATTTGTTTAATCATTTTTGTTGGTTCGATTTCCTCTAAGTGTTCTTATCTCCATGAGCATAGGCAACATAGATCCTTCTGAAGAATGTGTAGTAGTTAATTATAATTGGCATAACTATTTTGTTTTGGCATTTATTGATGAATTACTATTAGTAATGATGTGATTTCCCCAAGATGCCACGCCTTTTACTTCTAGAAGAATGAAACATTTTCTACTGGGATGGACATAAGAAGATTCTCATACTTTAATAGTGTGTCACACATGTGAAACCATTAATGCTCAAGATATTTGTTATTAACTTTGGGCGATATAATCTATTATCGTGATTGTGTACACGTTCGCGTGACATGATTATGATTTCTTAAAGATAGATTAAGGTTTGCCATAAAAGAAATAGATAACCCATGGCCCTTGGATAATTAATTTGAACCCATTAGAAATCGAGGTGTGCCATTAGCGAACTTTTCATGGCCCTCGCAAACTTGAAAGTACGTAGATGCTTTAGGCGCGCTATTTTAAAAATAACCTTTCTAAACTCGGGTGTGCATTTCATGTGACCTAAATTCAAATTCTAATAACGTCGGATAAAATGTGTTTTGAATTGCTGGTGCATTTCATATGGTACGTCCAATGACATATTTTAGACAACGTTAAATTTTCTATACAATAAATAAACGCAGTTAAAGGTTAAAATTTGTGCAAAGGTTCAAAATGTTTTAAATCAAATAAGGAGCCAATAATAACAGTTGAGCGACCGTGCTAGAACCACGGAAGAGAATGCCTAACACCTTCTCCCGGCTTAATAGAATTCCTTACACTGATTTCTGATTCGCCGACTGTTAAATAGAGTTAATCTTTCCTTGATTCGGGATTTTAAACCGGTGACTTGGGACACCATAAATATCCCAAGTGGCAACTCTGAATCTTTTAATAAAAATCTAGTTCCGAGTGTCTTTTAATTGGAAAAAACTCCTTTATAATCCCTTTCAGGGTGTAGTGAAGGAATTTTAGGACCCCTATTTCTATAAGAGGGAGGTTCTAGGTAGATCCTTAGGTTTAAAGTTAAAGTACTAAGGCGACATACAAAAAGAAGCAGAACTACATTTATAGGGGAAACATATAAACAATTAAAGGCTCAAGTATACCTCCGCAAATAATGCAAATAAACAGCATGACTTAAGTACAATTATGGTCTGAATTTTAAATCCTAAAACAGGGTGTTTGAGTCAGAACCAGATTCATTATATAGCTTAGAAAACAAGTCTGAATCAGGTCAGTCTGCTAGTTGTAACAGTTGATAACCAAACAGAGGCGCTTCCAGTGTTTATTATTGCCTATGTCTTGCCTAGGCATAATAATGATATCCTATAAGCATGATATCTATATTGATTAAGAAATGCAGTGGAACAGTGATTAATATTAACCATACGACTTTGAGATCCTATTAGCATGCTTTCTAACAGTATTGACTCAAGGCAGTGTTTGAAAAGATTGTTAAAGAAGTGACAGATTAATTAACTAATCCAATTCAGAGTACATAATATGAACTAAACGGCTTCTCTAACGTGACTGGTCTTAAATTCTAAAGGCATGATTTCTATTATAGCTATTTAGACCATATAGGCATGGTATCTAAGTATAAAAAGCTGACTTTGGACTTATAGGCATGATTTCTAAGGGAAACGAGTCTGGATAAATGCTGTAAAGAAAAATTGAGCTTCAATTACTTTATATTCTATAGGCATGATATCTAATTATTAAGCTTTTTTTTAACCCTATATGCATGATATCTTATTATTAAATCCATTTAGATCCTGTAGAGATGGTTTCTAATTGTGTGAAAGTAAAGCATACAGAATTTATTTTAAACCAGAACAGATCCTATAGGCATGTTACCTAACAAACCATATTTGAAGAAAAATATATCCTATAGGCATGTTATCTACCCAATTTACCCACGATATACAATTGCCCGCCCTTTTCAATAATCACCCTAATATTGTTTACAAATTATTACAGGACAAACGATTGAATTACAAAAGAAGAGTAGAAATAAGAAATTTCAACCAAAGGACGCATGATCTTGACTTCCTCTCTAAGTTATGTAATGAATCACTTCAATGCCAATATTTCGAAGCCTTTCTCATAACTAGGTGTGTCAGAGTTTCTTAAGGACATCGAGGGAATCACGGGCAGTGCTCACACACAGATTCGTATAACCAAATAGAATAAGAGCAGTGTAGAAGGGCCAACCCTTATGTGTCCAAGTTCATAGGGAGCTCAAGGGTCCCAAGGCAAAGGTCACACAAGAGGGGAAGAACCTAGAATCTAAGAGTATAGTGGAAGTGCGAAACATATGTTGAAAGAGATTTAATTAAAAAGCTAGAGTGATAGTACATTTTGAAAGCAATTAGTGACATAGGTGATTGAAATCAATTGTAATAGTAAAACTCAAAACTACATAGAATCGGTGATCATATAAAAGGGTCAAGGGATTTTGGGGATGCATTGTCTGTAAGCACATGACCCCAACAGGGGTCTGATTTGGTCATGCACAACAATAGTTGATGCTGGCATAATCACAAACCAATCAAAGGAACACAAACACATAGAGGGGATATGGAAGTTTAGGCTTCATATGACAGCAACTGCACTACAAGTGACAAATAGGGTATGCTTCAAAACACACAAAGGGGAAGTAATAATCTAAAGGGAAGGGAACATATTATAGTATGCTAGTAATGTAACTTGACTGCGGAAACACAAACAGAAGTAAACAAGAATGAGGGAAACTAAAACAATGAAAGAAATATATTGTTGTTGAGGCTTGAAGAAATATTAACTAGGACATACAAGTAGAGAAAACAGGGTGCAGAAAGGTAAAGTAAGCAAGATTCCATAGACTAGTCTTGGCCTTCAGCCGGCTAGACAAAGCAATAGCCCAAGTATTAATAGAGAAAGAAAGAGTTTTGAGTGTGCAAATGTTTGTTTTTAACTCAGATTGTTCGTGTGTTTGAAAGAAGAAAAGTAGGGTATTTATAATTTTGAAAACGAGTGAATAATAAGGTAACCAGTAAAGTTTCAACTCAAAAATGGAAATAACCACAATCAGAATTAATTAACACAAGTACTCACCTTTAATTAAGGGATTTCTAATCAAATGGATACTAACAGGGTTAATTAAGGAAACAAATCAGTTTAAGACAGATTAGTTCTTGCCAAATAAGAGGAAGTAAAAGTATGAATTAAATAAGTGAGTCTAAGTACAAAAATATGCTTATTTTGGGAAATGATTCAATGTAAAATATCACAGTTATTAAAGGAATGGAATCAATCAATTTAAACAATCGAATAAAATTAGGGTTCATAAGAAAGCCTTTTTCAATCAGTCGCAACATTGAGGTATTCAGAATCAACCAAGAAAGGATCAAGATTCTGCACCTTATCATATAAATAACAAGTAATGAACATGCATGCAGTGTCAAACAAATTGACAAAAAGGAGTAACACAAACATACAGTAGCTGCATGGGTAAGCTGGGATTCAGTAATAAAAGAAAGCTATTTGAAGCACGTTATTCAAGTAGTCACATAGAACCAAAGTGCAGAGAACCAAATTAACAGGTAAGAAAGTCAAAAACAAGTGAAGACCTTCAAACTCGTAGTAATAGGAGAGAAAAACATTTTTAAGAAATTAGGGCTTCAACAGTAGTTGAGTATAAAAGATGCTAAGAACTCAGAATTAGTCAAGCCAAACAAAGACGAAGAACTTAATCGAACAAGTATACACTCAAACAAACAAGGACATTTTCAGAAATCAGATAAGACAAAAAGACCTAGGGTTTTTAACATGTTGAATCAAGTAGAAGGAATGCATAACTAAGTCGTTTGAACGTAGCAAAATCATAAACAACATAAAAATTGGAGAAGAGATCTTCAAAAATTTAAGAGGAAACCCTAATTGTTGAAAAATGGAGAGTCATTTTGAAAGAAAATCGATAAACCTTTGAGAAATACTTAAGAAGTTCGTAAAAAGCACAAATCTAAGATAGATCTGAAAGAAGATCCAAATACCTTAAAGCTAGGGTTTCAGAGAACCCAGAAAAGGTGAGAAAGACTTTGAAAGTTACCGATCTAAATGGAAAAGTCAAGGATTTGACTTGAACAACCATGGACGACCGGATCAAATCTCTTCGAGATTTGTCCATGAAATTACACAAACGAGCCACCAGAGGATATAGGAGGCTAGTATATATCTTGCACGACCAATGGAGTCCATGGATTAGCTAGAGATTGAAAGGAATTAGGGTTAAATTAGGTGGCGACGGCTAGGGTTTATGTGAAACTGCAGAGAGAAATGAGAGGAGAGGGATTCAAGGACGGCAGGTGGTAACAAATGAAAGGGTTTGGGGGTAGTTCTGGATTAATTAAGGCAAGGTGTAATAGTAGTTTGTTGATCTGAATGATCAACGACCTACATTAGAAAGGGTGGGTGGATAAGTTTATGAAATTGCGTTTGGTTCAGGTTTAATTGAAATTGGGTCGGCGGAATTGTGTTTGATTTGGGGTTAAATTTAAGCTAAAAATTAAATATAAATGGGCTGTTGTTTTGAATAACTAATTTTTCCCTTTTATATTAATAGTAAATAAATTTTTGAAAATAAATTCAAAGCACTAAAATGATTCACAACATGTAAATAACAATTTAAAATATAGGGCTTAATTTTATGAACATAAAACATAATTAAATCTTAAAAGTCTAATATTGTAATCATATGCAATTAGCTTTAAAATTACTAAATAAAATTGTAAAAAAATATGTAAAAATTGCTTAGTCGTGTTTTGGCATAAATATGAAAATACAATAGATGAATTACCAAATTTGGAGATAATTATTAGGATTTTATAGATGAAAAGGGAAATACACCAGTTTAAAAAAACCGTAAAAATTATGGGAAAAATAATAAAATTCTCTGATATACTTATATATGCATATATATTTGCTATTTTGAAAGTGGCCGGCTTAATTGTTTTTGATTTGGGGTTAAATTTAGGCTAAAAATTAAATATAAATGGGTTGTTATTTAAATAGCCAATGTTTCACTTTTAAATTATAAAAAATAGTAAATAAATTTCAAAAAATAAATTCAAAACACTAAAATGATTCAGAATATGTAAATAACAATTTAAAATATAGGGTTTAATTTTAAGAATATAAAACATAATTAAATCTCAAAAGGCTATTATTGTAATATATGCAATTAGCTTTAAAATTACTAAATAAAATTGTAAAAAATATGTAAAAATTACCTTAGCCGTGTTTTGGCATAAATATGAAAATACAATAGATGAATTACCAAATTTGGAGATAATGATTAGGATTTTATGCATGAAAAGGGAAATACATCAGTTTTAAAAACCATAAAAAAATATGGAAAAAATAATTAAATTACCTCCCATTCTTATATATGCATATATATGCTATTTTGAAAGTATTTTGTATATTCAAAATATATAGGAAAAAATTGGGTGTCAACACCTAAGACTCTGATACCAACTTGCCATGATACCGAAATCACAAATCGATCGTGATGATGCCTAACTAACTTTCTAGGCAAGCCAAAGATAACGAAACGAATTGTAAATGCTTAATTAACATAAATAGTACAAGTCTAAGGACAATTAACATAAACAACAGCGTCGACAAAAAACATTTTCCCAGAACTAGTAAATACAGAGTCATGTGCTCTAAAAACAGAAATACAAGTCTGAAATACCAATAAAAATAATACATGAATAAAAGAAAACAATACAAGATGAAAAGAGATGCTAAGACTGTGGTTGGAATATAGCTCTACCATGTCCCTCGGTTAACTCAGCAAGCAAATCTCTGTTATTGGTGGCTAAGTACAACACCTGGATCTATATAATTAGTGTAGCGTAGCATGAGTATAACCGATATCATGTACTCAGCAAGTACCATAACTAACCTCGGCGAGGTAATTGAAGCAAGAATTATAAATGAGACTTGCTAATCACATGTACAATTCATGAATTCAACAAGTATAAAACAATAATATGTGAAAGTCATAAATCGCATAAAGAACCACCTTGGTGCACATAATTTCTTACCATACTCTACTCAATCAACAATCTAGCATAAAAAGATACGCAAATAAATCAAACAAACAAACAAGTAAATTGCAAGTAAGATGAAAAGCAATAACCAAATCAAACACTAGCTAGCTTTCCCTCAGAACTTCATAAGCATACCGAATTACTAATCAATTTTCCTCAAACCGTGCGTACACCATCAAGAAGGAACATGAGAGGGTGACCGAAAGGGGATGAATCCATATCAAAATACTGCACAGATAACTCACGTTCTAATAATATCAACTGCATGGACAACTCACACACTTTATGGAGAACTCACGTGCCAATAATATCAATATCTAGGTTCCGCATGGATAATCATATGCCAACATCATAATCTGCCTAGCATGATCACAAGATCAATATCACAATCCATCCAGCGTGGTCGCATGCTCAACATCACATCCGTCCAACGTGGTCATGGGCTAGTAGTCCAAATCCATATCACACATAAAGTAGATATACAATAATAAGTGTACATGATCAATGAACATCAAATTTCATACTCCTAGACTGGCATAAATGACATGATAAGGTGTATGTATATGCAAATTAGGCTATCATAACTCAATCATGCAAAGTACATCACGAAAGTAGTAATTTATCTGGTTCAATCAAGAGATTAACCTATACGTAACCTTAGACATGCGACAAATAACTCATAAAAGGGGTACAGATTGGAGAAACGTCGCGGCATGAAGCTTAGAAATCAACCCAAGGCATACCATAGCCTAAGCACTACCCCGTACATGGAAAATACCCAGGTGCGTGCACATGGGTTCGTCCCCACACATGTGCACCACTCACATCATGTAGCTATCACAAGTAACTCTGGTAAATCGTGTCTCAACAAAGTTTAGGTCAGATATTTACCTCAAGCAAGCCATATTAATCCTATAATAATCCCTTTTAGCATGAATCAACCTTTGAAAGGCTTGAATCTATCCAAAATAACTTATTATCATCAATAAAAGCCATATGAAATGATTCTAAATGATAAAGCTAAGACCATTAACCAAAATTAAAAAATCAACCCCTAAAGACAACCTCAATCCTACGCATAGAAATTTACTAAACTCATAGATTCTGAATACCCATTCCAACACAAGTCCAAATATATGTGTTTCTTCAAATATGACCTAAAATCGACCCTCAAATCATTAATTTATGCTTTAGAAAAGTTTGTACTTGAATTTCCAATTTCTTCACCTTAATTCACCAATTAAAAGTTAAAATCAAGGTTGGAATAATGAATATAAATAAATCAAAGTAAAAAACACATACCCCAATCCAAATCATGAAAATCCCTTCCAAAATCGCCCAAATTGTAGCTCTACAACTCAAAATGTGTTGAAATGACTAAAACCCTTAAAAATAGAGTAGTTTTGGTCTGCCCATGCATATGATCCCGGAACCAACTTTGCATTCGCAAAAAACAACCAAATACTTCCTCAGAAAATCATTTTGCGAACGTCCATATGGCGATCGCGAAGTAAATTGCCTCCCCAAGCTACACAAACTTTATCACATCCTCGTGAATGTGAAGAACATCTCGCATGCCATCAAAAGCAACCTACGCAAAATCAACTGCCTTGTCGAGATCGCGAAGAAGAAAACCATATTTGAGAATCAACAGTTCCCAAACATGGAGAAACGGTCTGAAACACGCCTGAGTCCCCCCGGACCCCGTCCAATCACACCAACCAATTTCAAAACTTAACATAAATTTACTCGAGGACTCAAATCTCACAAAACAACTTTGAAACCATGAATCCCACCTCAATTCAAGCCTAAGGAACTATACCAAATTTCTAAATTCAAAACTTACACCGAACAAGCCTAAACAACTCAAAATGAACTCAATTTTGCATGCAAGTTCTAAATGACTCAACAAACCTACTCCAACTCTCAAAAAAGACTCAAACCTGATACCATCGACTCAGTCAAACCTACCAATCTTACAAACTTTTAACTTTCTAACTTTTTCCAAAAAGCTCAAAACCAACCTACGGACCTCCAAATCCGCATCTGACATACTCCTAAGACCAAAATAACCATACAAAGCTATTGGAACCATCAAAACTCCATTCTGGTGTTATTTATGTAAAAGTCAAACTCCGGTAAAGTCTTATAACTTAAGCTTCCAACCTTTGGACTAAGTGTCCCAATTCACTCCAAAACTTTTCCAAAACTAAATCAACCATCTCTTAAAGTCAAATAACCACATATACACATATTTAAAACATCAAATAGGGGAAAATAGTCTAAAATACTCAAAACAACCGGCCGGATCATTACAATAAAGCCCTATCAAGAAAAATTAAGCCAAAATGGGAATAATTGTTAGGGTTTTGCTTACTTTTTTTTATTATAATTGGATTATATTTTTTATTTAAGGAAAGGAAAAGAGTTTACCATAATTGAGTTTTACTTTTGCTAAAAAAATATAGATTTGTACATGTTCCTTAAGTCGAGGATGTAACAACCTGGCATGTCGTTTTTAGCTATAATATGTCAGTCGATGGTTTAAGACCTCAAAAAACTTAATATCATGCATTACGATTTTTGGGCATATTTTTTCTTGACTTCATGAGGTTCAGATTTTATTTTGAAGAATAATTACCAATTCAGACGCTTTTAGATGGAAGAATTGACCAAAGTATGATATTTGATTAAATTACCTCGAAATGTGGATTTGAAGAATCCGATAGTTTCATAAGGTTATTTCATTCTTGGCCGTATGTTCGTGTTGGGTATCGATGGTTCGAGAGTGATTCAACACTTATTGTCGGAAGTTCAAATTTTGAAGGTTTTTGAACGTTCTAAGTTTGACTTGAAGTGGACTTTGGTGATATCAGACCCCCTTTGGTATTCCAAACCTTGGATATGGTTCTTGTTGTCATATTATACTTGTGTGTAAAAATGATTTCATTGTGAGCTGTTTAAGAGTGATTTAGACACTTAAGTTGCACACTAGTTAAGTTTAAGAAAATGAGTTGATCACGGTAAAATAATGCACTTAACAAGCTAGGATTCATGATTTAAAAGTTTCAACATGTTTATGTGATGATAATAGACTTGTCTACAAGTTTTGGTTAGAGCTCGATGAGTTTCGGATAGGTTTGGGTTGTGTCGCGCTCTTATTTGATATTTCAATGTTATTTCTTTGGGCATAATGTATCCTATTGTGTAAATGAGATCTAATTTATGTTTTTATTAAACCATTATATCCATGTCATGATTTTAGAACCATAACAAGAAGAATCGTCAAAGTTTGAGGTCGTATGAGAGAGTTAAGCCAATTTCCAATCGAGAAAGATTGTTGGTTTCTGGTGCAAATTTTTGTTCTTTGGGAATGAGATAGTGGTGTCGCGAATGCATAGAAGGAATTATGGGTTGACCGGTCAATGCAAAAAGATTTCGCATCACAAACACGAAGGTGTCCCGTGAAGGCGGTGAACAAAAATCATATGGGCATTGGTTTAAATTGGCAGACCAAATATTTTAGTATTTTCACATATTTTGAGTTCTAAAGCTCGGTTTGAGGTTATTTTTGTAGAGTTCGTCTTGTTTACTAAAGGGTATAAATATATAACCTTTATTTGATGTTTTACTATAGTTATTTTCATTGGTTATCATTTTTATCTGTATTTGGATTTTAGAAATTAAGGTTTTGAGCCCCAAAGTTGATAAATGATAAATTCTTGATTTGAAGGTTAGTTCATAGACGGAATTGGATGATTTTATGAATATGGACTATATATGTTATAGGTAATATCTATTTTTCGATAATTTTTTAAATCTAGGCGGGGAGGCTCGAAGTTGACTTTTGTTGACTTTTCGTGTAGGGTTGAGAATTGTTTCTAAATGATAAATTATGGTTCTTGAATTTATTTTATTGGTTTGCACGTTCTTTGGCTAGTTTTACATTGTTTGGCATTGGTTTGTGGTGTTATGGAGGTGCTGGAGCCAATTTTCTAATTTCAGAGCGACGTAACTCTCATGTCTAGCCTTGTAAGAGAATATTTACCTCGTAGGTGCTATATTTTTTGCGTGATATGTGTTACGGGAGATACACACGTATGTGATGAAAAGTTTCTGTGCATATGCATGATTCTTTATTATGCCCGGATAGACGAAGACACGCTATGTTTTAATTGTACATTGCATGTTTGAATGTTTTAATTTATGTTCTAGTCTTAGACTAGACTTGCATAGAGTATCAAACTTTGTTATTCTAGTTACTTGATGCGCTACTTGATTAGCCAAAAAATTATACTTTCTCTTGCGGATTTCTCACACATTGTATGTATTTGCTCGAAAGTTTTCTGAATTTCATAACTCACATATATATTCGTGATTGGACAGGTGACCCATGAAAAGTATCACTATTCCTATGTGATCAGGCTAAATTCCTCAGTAATACTATTTTATGATCAGGTTGAATGCCTGAGCAGTACCATTATGGGGGTGGTGTCACGACCCAAACTGGATGGCTATGATTAGCACCCGACCATACTTGACGAGCACCAATGTACATTTTATCTAACCTTCTTTATTATCTTTTAGGGTTGACGAGATCAATTAAATGGTCGACATGGATCATGGATAACCAACAATAAAATATGATGTCATGAACATATATAACATTGGATGACCAGATAACAAAGAAACTATATATATGGTACGAGCTACCGCGCTACCATGAAAGACTATACGACAAACATCAACAGACAAAGCATACCAAACTATACATGAGTCAGCACCTGTCTATGAGCCTCTAAATGAATATAAGTGCTGCAACACTGCCCGAACAAGGCCCCGACACACCCATAATGTCTATAAAAAATGCATACCAAGATCTTGGTAAGTCCGGAGAAGGGATCTCGCCAATCACCGCTTAACAGGACAACCTACTATGGTGGGGGAGCTGAACATGCTTGTCTATCAGGACCTGTAACACGACATGCACCATCCACAAATAAAAGGACGTGAGTACGAATAAAGTACTGAGTATGAAAGGTAGGGAACCATAAATACGAACAGTAACGTAAGCAGGGATAGAGAATGTACAACCTGTAACATCTAGGTACCTCTGAGGGCTACAAACATGAAATGCATGATATATATGTATATATATACACACACTTTTAAAACATACGCCTCAGTGGCCATAATCATCATCATATCATACCCGATCGTAATACGCTCGGTAAAAATGTACCCGGCCATCATAAGGCTCGGTAAAATCCTACCCGGCCACGTGGAGCTCCGTAAAACTCAGCTAACCAGTAGTTGCACAATAGGTGTCATACCCTGCCAACAATAGTGTGGCTCAGTATTGTAAAATAGATACATATATTTAATGCATGGCGACTCATGGAATCACATTCTAAACCTTTCGGAATGACGTAAGGCCGGTATCATCTGTACACGTTATTGGGACTAACTCTTCACTGTGAACCTTATAAGAATCAGGAAGCACCAACAAAATTAATAACATATGAAAAAGAGAGGCAATATCAACATCGATCGTTTCATAAGGGGGGAAACAATGTAAGTACTGCTAGCTTCTAAGAGTAGAGTATCTTTGGAAGAACGTTCATTACATTATGTATAATTAGAGTCGTGAAGAAAAAATGGATAGCCTCACATACCTTGTACACTGCCCAACCTCAAGCTATGGAATTTTCATAACTCCTTAGTCTACAATAAGAGAAATGATACTATCGCTATAATTTAAGCGTCATAACTATAATGTATCGACCACAACCTATTTTATGATGAAACGGACAGCACCTCCCCAATTTACATGACTTCCCACAAGTAAAAACAATCACTAAGCATCCCAAACAATATCAATGTTAATAATATTGAACCTCCCAAAACATTTCACCAGCCAATAACATTACTACCAAGCCTTTCGATATATATTTCACAATAATAAAGCGAAACTAGCAATCGATTAGTGTTATTCGGTATTAGAATCACATTAGAAGGCCAGAAAACGCCTAGGTTGATATTAAAACATTAGGGAGTATATACAGAGCATAAAATCCTTAAAACAACCTCCCAGACGATCTGGAACAATACAAAAATGAGCAACAACAAGAAGAAAAAGAAACTTACTAGCGCCACGGGATTCCGACACTTGATTTGTGTTATTTGCCCTTTTGTTTGGGTCTTGACTCTTGAGAGGACCTTGATAGGGTCTTCTTAGGGTTATAAGGTCTGAATATAGTGAAAACAAATGACCTAAGTGGGCCCCATAGAGAGGCTCTTGGCGCAGTCTCGTGAAAATGCAAATATCTTTCTACTCCAAGATCGTATCGACAAACGGTTTAATGCGTTGGAAACTAGACTCATAGATCTTTAATTTGGTGGATATATCACCCCTTAATTTCTTGTAAATTGGGAGAAAAGCTTAAAAACATTTGACCTAATGTTTAAGTAAAATTATGAATCTAAGTTGTGACATTTTTTGTCGACTTTTGTTTCATAACTCGTTTGACTTCACGACTTATGATACGGATATTATATGATTAAAGTACCTTATTACATTACCTATTTGAGTGTATTAATCACCTCTAGGTGTACTTTAAAATACGAGTTACGACATCCTTGATTCGTTTAACTTCTAATACTTGTTAATCACCCTTATACACCCTTGTGTCACTTAAGACCAATAGGATTAACTTCTTATCATATGAAATAGTATTCCTTCTTGGATTTATGTTTACTACCTTATGGCATGAGATAAAATATGTGAATATGGGTTGTAACACCCTCCTACTCTTAGGCTACATAAAGCATTATGGATATTTATATCTGCATATCACCATTTTGTATTAAGGAAGAGTATTCTCAAGTTATTGCTTACCTCATAGAGTCGTTTCACCTTCCAATATATCTTGTGTTCACCAGCATCCTTGTTATCTTTATTCTGGTATAGGTAATGGTATTTCGACTTTATCTCCTCTTCTGCTTCCCATGTCATCTCTTCCACATTCTTGTTTCTCCATAATACTTTGATTGAAGCTACATCTTTTGATCTCAGCATACGGATTTGACGATCTAATTAGCCACTGGCACTTATTCATATGATAGGTACTCTGTAACTTGTACATATTTGATAGGAACAACTCAATAAGGGTCTCAAATACATTTCCTCAACATGGATACATGGAATACCGGGTGGACAAATTCCAATTCGGATGGTAATTCTAACTCATAAGTAACTTGTCCAATTCGTCGAAGAATTTTATGCGGTTCGCCTTGGACTTAGCATACCTTTCTTCCCATAACGCATAACACCCTTCATTAGTTAGATCCTCAGTAAAACCTAATCACCAACCTCAAACTCTAGATCAAATTTGGCCCATATAATTCTGTTTCACCGACTTTAAACCACCCAACTAGAGATCTACATCTCCTCCGATATAGCACCTCGTATGGGGCCATTTTAATACTGGAATGCTAGAAATTATTAAAGGTGAATTATATGACTGGAAGATGGTCATCCCAATTCCCCTTAAAATCTAGAACACATGCTCGTAACATATTTGCCAGTGTCTGAATGGTACGTTTAGCCTGTCACTCAGTTTGCAGATGAAATGCAGTGCTAAGAATCACTTGTGTGCCTAAACAATTTTTAAACGACCTCCAAAAGTTAGCCGTAAATTGATATTCTCGGTCTAATATTATAGATAATAGCACACCATGAAGCCTAACAATCTCCTTGATATACAACTTTGCATAATCTTTAGCCGTGTAAGTTGTCCTAACTGGCAGAAAATGGGCACATTTTATAAGTCAATCAACAGTTACCCAGATGGAGTCAAACTTATGATAAAAGCGAGGTAATCCAATAACGAAGTCCGTATTAATCACCTCCCATTTCTAGGTCAGAATCTCTATATTCTAAAACAATCCACTGGATTTCGGATGTTCTATCTTTACTTGTTGACAATTTGGGCACTGGACTACAAATTTTACAATAGACTTCTTCATTTAAACCCACTAATACTGCTCATTGACATCATGATACATCTTTTTCAAGACGGGATAGATGGAATATCGGGATTGATGAATCTCATTCATAATCTTCTTCATAACCCTGCCGTATTAGGCATACATAATCGGCCCTGGTATGTCAGTGCCCCATCTTTTCCGGTATCAAAAGCCATACTTTTACACTGCTAAATGCTCTCTCTCACTCGTACTAAGATATGATCTTCATATTGTCGTGCTTTTACCTCGGCTATCAAAGATGATTCTGATATATTTTGTACAGTAACACCTCTGTCATCAAAGTCTAACAATATGATTCTCATATTGGCTAGCTTATGAAGCTCTTTAGTCAACACCCATTTACCTGCCTCAATATGTACTAAGCTTCACATTGACTTACGGCTGAGATCGTCTGCCACAATATTGGCTTTATCGGGATGATACAATATCTTGACCTTGTAGTCATTCAGTAATTCAAGCCACCTACGCTGCCTCAAATTCAACTCTTTATGCTTGAAGATGCATTGTAAACTCTTTTGATATATGGACACCATATAAGTAGTTACGTTATATCTTCAAAGCATATATTATTGCAGCCAATTCCAAATCAGGGGTGCGATAATTCTTTTCATGCTTCTTAAATTTTCTTGATGCATAAGCAATCACCTTCCCACGCTGCATCAATACGAATCCCAAACCTATACCTGAGGCATCACAATATACCCCATAACCTTTTGTTCCTTCAGGGACAGTGAGCACTGGTGCGGATGTCAATCGATCCTTCAGTTCCTGAAAACTATGTTCACAAGTGCCAAACCACTGGAACTTGTTAGATTTCTTTATTAACTTAGTCAATGGTGCTGATATAGAGGAAAACCCTTCTACAGACCTCCTATAATATCCTTCTAGCCCTAGAAAGCTGCGGACTTCTGAAGGTGTTGTAGGTCTCAGCCAATTCTTTACTGCATCGATCTTCTGAGTGTCAACACTATTACCATCGTCAGATATCACATGGCCAAGGAAGGCTACTGAGTGCAGCCAGAATTCACATTTGGAGAGCTTAGCATATAACGTAATATCCTGAAGTGTCTATAATACTATCCGCAAGTGGCTCGCATGTTCCGCCTCCGAAAGAGAATACACTAGAATGTCCTCAATGAACACAATCATAAACACATCAAAAAAGGCATGAATACAGTATTCATGAGATCCATAAAAGTTGCTGGGGCATTTGTTAGCCCGAACGACATCACCAAGAACTCAAAGTGCCCATATCTTGTCTGGAAGGCTGTCTTTGGAATATCCTTCTACTTAACCATCACTTGATGAAACCCTGAATGTGAATCAATCTTAGAGAAATACTTGGAACCCTGTAGTTGGTCAAGCAGGTCATCAATTCTTAGAAGTGGATACTTGTTCTTTATACTAAACTTATTCAAATATCGATAGTCGATATACATTCGTAATGACCCGTCTTTCTTTTGCACGAATAGGACTGGTGCACCCTAAAGTGAAGTGCTAGGCCAAATGAAGCCCTTATATAGCAAGTCCTTCAAATGCGCCTTCAACTATCGCAACTCTATCGGGTCCATTCTGTATCGAGGGATAGAAATTGGTTTAGTGTCAGGAAACACATCAATGCTAAAATCAATCTCCCTTTCAGGAGGAAGGCCTGGGAGTTCATCTGGGAAAACATCTGGAAATTCGTTGACCACTGGGATTTATTATAGAGTAGGCGGCTTCGCCTCCGCATCCCTAATGCAAAAGAGATGATAAATGTAACCTTTTGAGATCATTCTCCTTGCCTTAAGATAGGAAATAAACCTACCTTTTGGTGTAGCAATGTTCCTCTTCCATTCTATGACGGGTTCACCAGGAAATTGAAACCTAACCATCTTCGTACGATAGTCAACATTTGCATAGCATGAGTCCAAACAGTCCATTCCTATCACATCGAAATCAACCATTTCTAACTCAAATAAATTTGTCGAGGATTGATGACTTCAAATCATCACAGTGCAACCTCGATATACCCTTCTAGCAATCATAGAATCACTTATCGGAGTAGATACTGCAATGGGTTTACTTATCAATTCAGGTTCAATGCCAAATTTATTAGCCACAAAGGGTGTAACATATGATAATGTAGATACCAAATCTATTAGAGTATATACATCGTAAAGAAAACACAGACAATATACCTGTAATAGCATCTGGAGACTATTCGAGGTCTTGTCCACCTACTAGAGCATAGGTTCGATTTTGAGCACCATTCAAACTTGGAACTCCATCTCTACCTCTACCACGACCTGCCAACTGCTGAAAACTCTGTGTTGGAGGTTAAACTAGTGAGGAAAAACCAAACACGGATCTAGTCGGCTGAGCCTTACCATTACCCCCTCTGTTAGGACAATCCTGCATCATATGGCCAGGCTGTTTGCAAGAATAGCACACATCAGAACCTTAATGGCATAGTCAAAAGTGGGCCTTGCCGCACTGATCACAACATGGTGTTAGAGGTCTCATATTACTAGTATCCATGTGATGTTGCAAGCCTGATGCCCCAAACTCTTACCTTCTTCAGAATAAGTAAATCCTCAAAGACTGGGGCCTGACGCTGCCTTTGAAGCCATCGGAATACCTTGAAAAGCGTTCCCTCTTATGCTGGCCCCTCTCCTACTCCCTATCTACCCTTTGCTGGCGCCTACGATCCTCTAGGGTCTAGGCATAAGCCTGAATATAGGAAATATCCATGCCCTCCACCAAGGAGGTTGTTGTGTCCTCATTTATCAGATGTTGTCCCAATTAGTTCATGAAAAGATGCACCATATAACTCATCTCTGCCACCATATGGGGAACATACCTTGCCAAAGAATCAAACTGCATACTATACTCTCGCACACTCATATTACATTGTCAAAGGTTCAAGAACCTATCAGCTCTAGCTCCTCGTATCTCAACTGGCAAGTAGTAACGAAGAAAGGCCTCAAAAAAGTCCTTCCACATAGCTGGAGGAGCATTTGGACCCCTGGATCTCTCCCAACTATGATACCAAAAAATCGCTAAATCTCGTAACCAATAAGAAGCCAACTCTACTGCCTCCGTATCACTAGCATGCATAACCCGCAGTGTACGATGAACCTGGTTAATAAAAGTTTAGGGGTCCTCCTTGGGGTCTGATGCACTAAACATTGGAGGGTCTAAATTAATAAAATCCTGAACTCTCGTACTAACTGGTTTATCACCAAAACCTGTATTCTGCTCTAAGCATGAGCATCTACCAAGCTTGTTAACAACTACAAAGCACTCAACATATCCTGATCTGTACTGCAAGACGGAGGAACTAGAGGTGTTGGGTGCCTCATAATATCCTTTGGAGGAGACGAAGTAGATGAGGTAAGAGATGACATCTCACTATGAGCCTCACTTTGGCCTGCTCTGACTTGGGGCACCTGACTGGTACCCTCTCCCGCAACTGTATCAAGCCGTCTACTAATCGTTTGCTTCCTAGTCGAAGGCATCGCTGAAAGAAAATAAGGTGAATATTATAGACAAACACTTATGACTCAACTCTATGCACGATCTAGATTTAGGAAGAAGGTAACAACCCTAGATGTCATGTAGCCTCCTAATTTTTAATGCGGCATGATACACATCCATAATCAAGACTCTACTAGATATGTCCCATTGACAACCCATATGACACACTTGTTCTAATAACAAGTTTGTCACGACCCAAACTGGAGGGCCATCACTAGCACCCGACCATACTAGCCAAGCACCAACATGCATTTTATCTGACCTTCTGTATTATCTTTTAGGGCCGACGAGATCAATATAAATAGTAGACATGGATCATGGAAAACCAAAAATAAAATAATATGGCATGATCATATATTACATGGGATGACCAAAAAACCAAGAAACTATATATACGATACGAGCTACCATGCTACCATAAAAGACTATACAACAAACATCAACCGATACAGCATACCAAACTATACATGAGTCGGCACCTGCCTATGAGCCTCTAAAGGAACATAAGTGCTGAAACATAGCCGGAACAGGGCCACAACATACCCATAATATCTATAAAAAATGCATACCAAGATCACGACAAGTCCGGAGAAGAGATTTCGCCAATCACCGTTGAACTAGACAGCCTACTATGGTGGAGGAGCTGCACCTACCTATCTATCAGGACCTGCAACATGACATGTTGCGTCCACAAACAAAAGACGTCAGTACAAATAATGTATTAAGTATGTAAGGCATGGAACCGTAAGTATGAACAGTAATGTAAGCATGGATAGAGAATATACAACCTGTAACATCTGGGTACCTCTGAGGGCTATTGACATGCAATGCATGATACATATATATATATATATATATATATAAAAATATATTAACTTTTAAAACATATGCCTCTGTGGGAATCATCATCATCATATCGTACGCAGCCGTAATAGGCTCGGTAAAAATGCACCTTGCCATCATAAGGATCGCTAAAATCATTCCTGGCCATGTGGAGCTTGGTAAAACCCAACTAATCAGTGGTTGTACAATAGGTTCCGTACATGGCCGACAATAGCATGTCTTGGTAGAGTAAGATAGACACATATATATAATGCACGCTCGACTCATAGAATCACATTCTATTCCTTTCAGAGTGACGTAAGTTCGATATCCTTTGTACACGTTATTGGGACTAACTCTTAACCATGAACCTTATAAGAATCAGGAAGTACCAACAACATTGATAACATAAGAAAAAGAGAGGTAACATCAACATCAATCGTTTCATAAGAGGGGAAACAATGTAAGTACTGCTAGCTTCTAAGAGTAGAGTATCTTTGGAAGCTCGTTCATAAATTATGTACTATTGGAATCGTGCAAAAGAAGGAAAGAGATATCCTCACATACCTTGTATACTCTACCCAACCTCAAGCTATGGAATTGTCATAACTCCTTAGTCTACAATAAGAGAAACAATACTATCATTATCATTTAAGCGTCAATACTATTATGTATCAACCACAACCTATTTTACGATGAAACGGACAGGACCTCCCCTATTTATATGACTTCCCACAAGTGAAAAAAATCACTAAACAGCCCAGACAACATCAATGTTAATTATATTGAACCTCCCAAAACAATCCACCAACCAATAACATTACTACCAAGCCTTTCGATATATATTTCACAAGTTCTACTTCAGTGACTTATCCGCAACTTGGATAATTTTAAATACATATAGCTTAAGAGGTTGCTTGCCTCTATACAGAAAGAACAACTCCAATTTGACCTTAATATTACATGAAATATCCCTCCAATCCTGCCACAACAACAATAAAGCGAACCTAGCAATCAATTAGTGTTTTTCGGTACTAGAATCACATTAGAAGGCCTGAAATCACCTAGGGTTGATATTAAGAACTTGAGGGAGTACTCAGATAACATAAACCGCTTAAAACAACCTCCCACACAAGCTGATACAAAACAAATATGAGCAACACCAAGAAAAAGAAACTTACTAGCGCCACGAGATTCCAGACACTTGATTTCTGTTTTATTGCCCTTTGTTTGTGTCTTGAATCTTGATACAAACTTGAGAGGGTGTTCCTAGGTTTCAACATCCGAATTAGTGAAAATAAATGACTTAAAATGAGTTGTAGGCGCCCTATATAGATCCAAATATCTTAAACCGCCTAAGTGGGCCCCATAGAGAGGTTCTTGGCGTAGTCTCGTGAAAATGCAAATATCTCTCTATTTTGAGATCGTATCGACAAACCGTTTAATGTATTGGAAACTGGACTCATACATATTTAGTTAGGTGGGTAGATCACCCTATAATTCCTTGTAAATTGGGATAAAATCTAAGAAACATTTTGACCTAATGTTTAAGTAAAATTATGAACCTAAGTTTCGACAACTTCTGTCGACTTTTGTTTCATAACTCGTTTGACTTCAAGAATTATGAGACGGATATTATACAATTTAAATACCTTAATACATTACCTATTGGGTGTATTAAGAACCTCTAGGTTTACTGAAAATACGAGTTACAACATCCTTGATTCGTTTAACTTCTAATACTTGTTAATCACCCTTATACACCCTTGTATAACTTACGACCAATATGATTAATTTCTTATCATCTCAAAGATAATTCCTTCGTGAATTTATATTGACTACCTTATGGCATGAGCTAACATACGTGAATATGGGTTGTAATAGGGGGGTTGTTCACCTCAGCAATATTATGAGATGCCTCTATGGATCGGGTCGTACAAACTCGGCCATTATCACGACCCTAAACCCAAACTCAATCCTGATAGTGCCTATCGTGAAACAAGGCCAGCTGACACAAAACTCCAATACAAAATTTAACCGTTATAAAAATTCAATTTAAGTCATTAAAATGCTATAAATCCAAAAATAAAAGTGAAATAGAATAACTCGCGAAAATAACACAGCCCAACATCGGGGTGTCACCAATCATGATCATCTAAAACTGTGACGACCCGAGTAATCATCTCATGAGTTACCACTTTGTTTCATCCATGTCTGCTTCCTTATGCTCTGTTATACATGTTTTATGGTATCGGGTTTTGTCTGATCAAATCTGGAAGGATTTTGGTGAGGTTTGAGACACTTAGTCTCTTTTAAGAAAGTTTAAGTTGGAAGAGTCAACGGGATGTTGGCTTATGTGTTAGAGGGCTCGTACATGAGGTTCGATGGTTTGGTTAGCTTTGGGAGGTGATTTGTGACTTAGGAGCATGATTGGAATGGGTTTTGGAGGGCCGGATTATATTTAGGCTTGAATTAGCGAAGTTGATATTTTGGTGATTTCCGGTTGATAGGCAAAATTTTGATCTAGGGGTCGGAATAGAATTTTGAGAGTTGCAGTAGCTTCGTTATGTCATTTTGCATGTCTGTGAAAGAGTTCAGGTCACTCGGATGTGGTTTGTTTAGGTTTTTGATCAAAAGCGTATTACGGAAGTTTTTAGGAAACTTAGGCTATAATCTGATTTGTTTGGGTTAATTTGATGTTGTTTGAAGTGTGTTAGTGATTATAAGTTTGAATAAGGTTTTAGGTCATGCTGGTTCCTTTGGTTGAGGTTCCGGGGGTCTCGAGTCAGTTTCGGGTGTTCACTTGGACCATTTTGGAGTTTAGGAAGTTGCAGAAAATGCAGGTTTAGCAGTTGCAAGACTTCACTCTTCGCGTTCGCGAGTGGGTCCTCGTGTTCGCGAAGAATCGGAAGAGGTTGATGGGATTTTTGCCTTCACATTCGTGAGAAGGGCTTCGCGTTCGTGAAGTTTTGGCAAGTGGTGCATCGCGTTCGTAACAGGAGCCTCGCAATCACGTAAATGTCAGTAAGGTGGAGGCCAATTTTCCCATTGCGTCCGCGATGGTTAGGACACATTCACGAAGGGTGTGCATGGTAAAGCAATGCGTTCGAGATGTGGTATCGCATTCGCGAAGAAGAATTTTTGGTCAACGTAAGTTGTGATTCACGAATGCGAGGGGTTGACTGCGTTTGCGAAGAAGGAAAGTCAAACATGGGCAGAATGTTTTAATTCATTTTATCCGCGATTTGAGGGCTCATTTCCTCCATTGTTGGTCATTTTGAGAGTTTTGTGAAGGAGATTGAAGAGGGATTCAAGGGGAAACTATTTCAGGTAAAATTTTTGGACATAAAACTCGATTTATTGTGAAATCTACCTAGAAAATCATGAAAGCTAAACTTAAAATTTAAGAACTAGGGTTTGAGAAATTGGAATTTTGATTTGGGATCTAAAGGACCATTTGGGGTCGGATTTGAGAAAATCTGGTATGTATGAACTCATGGGGAGACGAGGAATCGATTGATGTAAAAATATCTAAGTTTCGAGAAGCAGCCCATGGCTTAAGTTTTGGTAATTTCGGGATTTGTGCCATTATTTGATTGTTTTCGCTTGGGCTTTATTCCCTTAGCAGATTTTGATGCACTCGTTCTGATTTTGGATAGATTCTACGCATGTGGAGGCTAATTTGAGAGGCAAAGGCATCATCAGCTTGAGATTTAGCCGGTTCAAGGTGAGTAATGATAGTAAATAATTTTCTGGGGATTTGAAATCCCAGATCACACATCATAGTGCTATATTAAGGCGATCCACATGCTTGATGACAAGCGTGGGGTCGTGCACTATTGGGGATTGTGACTTGGTCCATCCCGATTGATGGTTTTACCACGTATTTGATTTAAGACTATTTGTTATCATAATTTATTGACCTGAATGCCATATTTGGGCTTTGTGCAAACTATTTGAACCCTTCTATTTCCTCACTCTTTTGGTTTATTACTTGAACTCAGACATGTTGTTTTCCACTATTTTGCTACTCAACGTTTTTTTACTCAGTTTGAGACTTAAATGGTATTTTAAATGATGTTTGGGCTGAGAAACATTGTTTTACTATTAACTGAGGAGATTGTGATGATTTTTGACTAAGTAAGGTCGAGGGCATGTATTGTGAGGAAACACTAATATTGATTTGAGGTCGAGGGCCTGAGATATGTACGCCACGAGGTGGCTTGATTGATATGAGGCCGAGGGCCTAGATGTGATGCCAAAAGATGGCTTGTTATTGCTCTTGGGCCGTAAGGAGCCCCTCCAGGAGTCTGCACACCCCCATTGAGCGTGGATACCCATTGTGATGTGAGATTGAGCCCGAGGGGCTTGTTTGGTTCTAAGATGTTGCCCGAGGGGCTGGATTGTTGATATTGTGCCCGATGGGAGAATTTATACTTGTTTACTTTATCATAATTATCAATCAATTTCCGTTTACTGGCTTAGAGAGAATTTTCACTTGAGTTTTACTAGTTTTCCTAATTTTAAGTGATTTTACTGCTTTATTATAGAATGCCTTGTGCTTTACGTGTTTTTTTTCTTTCATTCATCATTTATATTTATTACTTAATGAGTTGGAGTATTAACTTTACACCCTGCACTCTGTGTGCAGATTCAGGCGTAGCTGGTTCTGCTTCGGAGTGCTGACTTCCTCTAGTTCCAGGCGGGCCTTTTGAAAATAACGAGGTAGTTGTATATGTCCGCTTCCCCGTGTCTCTACTTCTCTATCATTTCTGCTCTTCTTCAAACATTTGTAGTAGTTATGACTTTAGTAGACTTGTATTATGGCTATAGATGCTCGTGACTTGTGACACCTCGATTAGGGTTGGGTCAGGTTGGATATTCCACATTGTTATAGATATTTCTGCTATTCAGTATTGCTAAATCATGTTTAGACTATTATTATCTTGATTAGCTACTTAAAAGGTGAATTGAGTTTAACTGGCTGACCTTGTCTTCATGAGAGGCGCCATTACGACCGGGTTCGGGGTTAGGGTCGTGACAAAAACATTCGTCTAAGAGTACGAAAAGTCGACACAATCTATACAGTGCTACTACAAGGAAAAGAAAGATAGGAAGGAGAAACCTGGGTTGCGAATGCCAATCAGCTACCTAATGAACTCTGAAAAGCCTGTTGGAAGAAATCAACCCTCACTAGTAATACCCGAAACTCCTGAATCTGCACACAGGGTGCAGAGAGTAATATGAGTACGTCAACTCAGTTAGTAATAAAAACAAAGGTAGCTGAGCGATAAGAGAACATGTAAAACACAACAAAGTGCTTCAAAGAGGCAGTGTAAAACCAATACAATACAATAAACAGTGAAAACTTATAGAAACATCTTAGTTCAGTATAAGCTTCTTTAAAACATATTTTAATAGTTAAACGAGTTAATGAAAAGCAGCGAGAAAAGATAAAAACATAAAATCAGCCCCTCAGGCAAAGTATCAACAGAATCATCCCCTCATGCTATCCACATCTCACACTGGGTACCCGCACTCACTAGGGGTGTACAGACTCTGGGAGGGGCCCCTTACGGCCAAAACGCAGTTTCTAACCATCTTATGGCATAATCAAAAAGCTCTCGGCCTCATATCAAACAACCTTGTGGCATAACAACTTAGGCACTCGGCCTCGTAATCATAAATCAGTACAACACTGCTGAGGCATGCAACCCGATCCCATAATAACCTCACAACACATGCCCTCAGCCCTACTCAGTCAGAAATCTCTAAAATCCATTTAGGCACAGTAAAATATGATGCTTAGCCCAAATTTTCATTTATGATGTCAAAAAAATGTAAACATGGTTGAGTTATGAAAACAGTAAAATATAGCATGACTGAGTACAATTATAACGTCAAATTAGTGAGGAATATTAGTAAAAATCCACTAAGGGTCTAAAATAGTTGGCACGAGGCCCAAATATGCCATTCATCCCAAAACATGATGATAGCAAACTGTTTTCAATCAAATACACATGTAAAACATTCATTAGGGATGGGCTAAGTCACAATCCCCAACAGTGCACGACACCATGCTCGTTATCTAGCATATGCATCACTTTTAAATAGCACAATCAAGTGAAATCCGGGGTTTCATATCCTCAGAAAAAAAATCATTACTCACCTCTATCCGGTCCAAACTTTAGCCCGCGATGACTTTGCCCCTCGTAACAACCTCAACTCGCGTCGAATCTACCATAAATCATAATCATGATGTCAAAATATGCTAAGTGAACAAAGCCCATATGAAAATAATCAAATTACAACATAAATCATGAAATTAACCAAAACCTGACCCTCGGGCCCACGTCTTGGAACCCTATAAAAATTGCATCAATAAACTCATTGTCCTCCCACGAGTTCATCCATATCAAAAGTACCAAAATCCGACTACAAATGAACCCTCAAGCCCTTACTCAAAGGTCTCCAATCTCAAGCCCTAATCCCTAATTTTTTTAACCTTTCATCTCTATTAATTTCAAGCCAAAACAGCGAAATAACACCATAGAAACGAGTTTAGGGTCCAAAAACCTTATCTTTATGAAATCCCGCTTCAAATAGCTCTCTTAATCTCAAACCCAAATGAAAATGGTGAAGAATAACTCAAAAATAGCAAAAGAAATCTTTTATACTTTCTGACCCAAGCTTTTCGCACATGCGTTCCTATTTTTTCTCCTGCGGTCTCGCTTATGCGGCCTAATCCACCACATCTGCGATTTTCACTTAAATGTCCATTACCGCATCAGCAGTTATAATCTCACACTTGTGCTACCGTGGGGTGCACCGCTTCTGCGGTCCCTATTGATCTTCTTCTTGACTGCATTTGTGGTTGCCTTCCGCTTCTGCGGGCATCACAACCGCAGGTGCAGTCATTACAGTAGCAAAAATGCTTCAGCTCCCAAACTCAACTCCAAACCTTCCATAAATCATCTGAAATCACCTCGAGTCCCCCAGGACCTTGACCAAAAGAACAAACAAGTCATAGAATACCATCCAAACATATACCAACCTTCAAGACACCTCAAACAACATCGAAACACCCAAATCACATCATATTCAAGCCTAAGAACTCTAAAATCTTCCAAATTATGTTTTTGATCAAAAATTCTACCAAATCGTGTCCGAATGACCTGAAATTTTACTCACATCCCAAATGAAACAATGGACCTACTGCAACTCCCAGAATTCCATTTCGACTCCTATAGCAAAATCTTACCTATCAATCGGAAAACGAAAAATTCCAATTATGCCAATCCAAACCTAAATCTACTACGACCTCCAAAACACTTTCCAGTCACACTCCTAATCCCAAATCACCACCCGAAGCTATCCGAACCATAGGAACTCACGTTCGAGCGCTTTAACACATAAGTCAACATCTAGTTGACTTTTCCAACTTAAGATTACTTAAATGAGACTAAGTGTCTCAAACCTTGCCAAAACCTCTCCAAACACGAGCCAACCAACCCGATAACACATAATACCAAGAAAATAAGAAGCAATAATGGGGGAAACAGAGCGGTAAATCATGAAACGACTGGTCGGGTCGTTACATCATCCCCCTCTTAAACAAACGTTTATCCTCGAATGTGCCCATAGTTGTTTCAAAAGCCAACAAGTCACCCTATAACCTTACCATGCAGATACCCAGGTATGATCCCATGTAACACTATCTCATATAGGTCCAATAACACAATGTAACTGTAATTTCGCAATCCAAGCTAGCCCACAAACCTTAGAACCACATTTTCACTTTTGAAATTATCTACAAGATTATAATCTCACATTTGTACATTGAATAAGCCCGAACAAGCTATAATAACCCATACATGTAACCGTAGGTGCAATTACATGACACTCCACCTAATGCAAACACTTGTAGCAGTAACTTCTAATCATTGCATTTACTTAAAACATTCAAATTTCGATAATGAGCTTTTTATCAAATAAATCCTCATTCCTGCACTTCCGCATATTGCTAATGATAAATGAAACACATAGGAAGTCATAACCACTCCTTCGATCAACCATTCGTGAAGCTACTTCTCCTTCGCAAAGGACAATAGGAAATGTTTGAGTCGAACCTCGATATCATCCTTCCAACATGCTGAAATCTAATCTGTTTGTATTCATTATAGATCCCACCGATCTCATATAATCCAACACAACTACTGGTGACATGACACATCAATACAAACTAAAGCCACAACTAGTTTAATCTGCGCACCAATAAGCAATAATTCAAACATGCTCAAATCATGAAAATGACTCAAATGAAATAGTTGTACCGCAAGCTCACCAGTACCACCATAACACAATACTGAAAACCTATCACACATTGTAGAACCAGAACACATGAATCTATCTCGTAGGATCATATCTCCACATAGCTTCTCTCTAATGCGCGACTTCATCCAAACACTGGTCCAATATGAAACACCTCAAGTCACTATGCTCAAATCGACAACCACGTGCAATTTTATGTCTAGAACCAAAGAAAATCATCATAACCACTGTGAAGTAATTGACATAGCATTACACCAATCCCAAAGGACACAATCGATACGCCATCCACCGAGAAATACCAAATACTCTTCCAACTCGAATTCCACTGAGAGGCCCAAATAAACACCACACATATGTGCCTATAACCAACAAATCCTAACACCTAACAACACGGAGAGGTAACTAATAGATCTCCCTAGATCACTAATAAGCTAAAAAGCAATAGAATCAACATATCTATATTGGCCTACCAATGAGCCCCTTACTAAGGAGTTCCTAAAGATGCTCCTTCAACTCCTTTACTCTATCGGTGCCATACGATATGGTTCTCGACACCAAATTAATACCGAAATCAATAACCATGTCCCACAACATGTCCAGTAGTAGGAAACACATCTCAAAAATCCGACACTACCAAAACTGAATCAATCATACGAGTCTATGCACTGACATCCATCACGAAGGCCAAATAAGAAGGGCAACCCTTCCCAGCCATCCGCTCGGTCTTCAAAATATAAAAACAACCTACTGGAACATAATTCGTCTAACCTCGCCACTCACTCCGTGGCATTCCTCGCATACCCAACGTCGCAATCCTAGCACAGTAACGTAGAATAACACAACAGTGAGACAAACAGTCTATACCCAATATCACATCTAGAATCTAATATACCAAGCAACAAAGGATCCACTGGGGTCCCCAAACCTCCAATAGTTATCACACAAGATTGATATACACGGTCCACAACCATGACCTAACCTATTTATGAGAACTCCCAGCCTCCAAATCTATACAGCACGCGAATCACCATATTCGATCCCAACTCTAATATCTGGATATAAAATACACCTCTAATACCCAAATCACCCCATGAGAGGTACTTTTATAATTCTTCTGTGCCACAAAGCAAACTCGAATATCAGCAGTCGATCCAACAAGAGAGTGATGTAATACTAATGAAGCATCATCAACTAAATCACATTGCCCTTTTTCTGAAATGTATACCCCCATAAAGACACACCTATTAGTAATATCATTTCCCTAATCATCCGAAGATGCCTGTGATGCCTAAGAATATTATGACCTTTCTTTCAGAACTGAACTGTGACCTTACACATGAAAATATCTATTCTACAAACCATACCTGAAATACCATACCATCTTAGCATAAAGATGAGAACTTCTTATCCCTTCTGAGCTACAAGCAACTACGTACTCAACTACCCAAGAACTTTCCATTGATCCCATCTAGAAGAAAATCACTATACATCCCATGCTCCTCGCGCTCGTAGAAATTATACATCTCTAACCGTGGTAGAAACCATCAAGAACTCTCTGAATTCCATTTCCATCAAACTAAATCGTCAAGACTAAATCCTTCTAACTCAACCAAGTTACGCAAGCTACTAAAATCGAAGATAATTTCCGCAAAACACCGGTAGAAACTCGTTACCTAGAAAGCACCAAAAGAACTAGTCGTGTCCTTACCATGCCGATCCGGTCTACTACCAAGTTATCACATCCATCTAAGTTCCTTCTGATTTATATTCAACTTGATACTTCGTCTTGCTATAACACCACAATTCCTCAACCCAGACTCACCACACGAGACCCAAACATAAAGCCATATCGTCTAAGGCTCACAAGCCGCTAGATACTCTCTTAAATACTCCCAAATGCACCACAATCAAAGTACCTACCCTGAAGTGACTCCCTGCAAAACCAAAGCCATTACCTTCACATTTCTGGTACTAATATATCGAATCCCCTAATGATATTGAAATACCACGAGTCTTGACACCCTCCAATGCAAACCTCAGTTTCTAGACAATTATACAGCTTGAAAATCTCCAACTATTACATGTAAAATCTTGAACATATTCGAACCATTCTCGAGAGTCATCCACTCCACTCAAATCGTAATTGGACAAATCATACGGATCGGACAACATGTTAGCACTCTGACACCACAGAATGTAACTTCACCTTAATGCAACCAAGCGACTTCCTGTTTTATGCACCGTACATGCTTTGCCAATAATAATTCAAGACATTCTGTGACTCTCATACACACATATAACATAACATTACCTTAATTAAAGTTTCCATTGCTCGAGCCATCCTCGGCCTGAACCTCCGTAAGCTGTAACTGATTCACCCGTATGCCTCAAATTGGAATTAACACAGCACATAACCATGCAATCAACTAATCATTAGCAGACTCCCCCATTAGGCCCAAAGCCATAGACCAGAACACATAATAACTCATAATGTATATGCTCTATTACTGCCACTATACCATAGCGAGATTAAACTCAATCCTTCATAAGCTCGTATATAACAGCCCTTCTAGTACTTCAAATCTTCTTCAAATCTCGAGTACGCCCTCGTAGCAGTCAAGCCCACTCTCTTTAGTGACCCAAATTTAAATTGAAACATGTATACTTCATTGGTAAGGAGATCTTCCAACAATGACCTAAGGATCTCACAGAATTCGAAACACTCCACATGAGATAACCCTCATATTTCGCTTTAAACTAACATCTCTTTATACCTTTCCATCGTCATAAATATTAGGCACTCAATTAATCTTCTTGAGTCTGAACTCAAATCACAACGTGAAATCTACTTCATTTCCCAACTAGGAAACATGCAAAGATCCTTCATACCACCCAAAACTCGGGGTTACATATCAAATCACGATAGAAATCAAACACCCAATAGCTCTTGTTGCCCCAAAGCAAACGCTTTTTGCCTTGTTCAATTCCTATGAAAACATCTCGCAGTCACATCACCCTCATCACATAGCTATCCCGTCATCACTTCCCTTAATAGGGACACAACAGAACATATAGATCCAGAAAACACATGCTCATGTAGTCAACACCTCAGAGCTTAAGCTATAGGCAAAATTCGGCCTCAAGTCCTCTAGGTTGGCCTAACATCAACAGACAGAGATCACATCTCGCCCCTCGATCAGGGAATCACAAGTCATCGGTGCATATCTGATACTGAGCGCTCATACGCGCATACAAATGTGTAGAAGGAATTCAAAGAGTTACATTTCAAGCTGAATCAAGGATGCACGATAAGAATTCAAGAATGTAAAGTTTTTCCTAAAGGTTTTGCAGCCTACCAAGGATTAAGTATAGACGTCTCTGTACCGATCCGCGAGACTCTACTAAACCTGCTCATGACTCGTGAGACCTATGTATCCTAGGCTCTGATACCAACTTGTCATGACCCTAAACCCAAACCTAGACGTGATGGCGTATATCGTGAAACAAGGCGAGTCGACACAAACCATCAATAACAAATTAACAGTTATAAAAATTCAATTTAAGTCATTAGCATGCTATAAATCCCAAAATAAAAGTGAAATAGAATAATTTGCGAAAATAACACAACCCGACATTAGGTGTCACCAGTCATAAGAATCTAAAACATCTGTCTAAGTGTACGAAAAGTCTGTACAATCTAGTACAAGGCTAGCATAAGGAAAATAAAGATAGTAAGGAGAAACACTAGGCTACGAATGTTGATTAGCTACCTAGTGAACTCCGAACAACCTGCTGGAAGCAATAAACCCTCACTAGCGGGACCGAAAACTCCTCAATCTACACACAGGCTGGAGGGACTAATGTGAGTACGCCAACTCAAAGAGTAATAAAATTAAAGGTAGCTGATCAATAAGAAAACATGTAAAACATAGCAACATGCTACAAAGAGGCAGTGTAAAACCAATACAATGGAATAAAATAGTGAAAACTTATAGAAACTTCTAAGTTCAGTATAAGCTTCTTTAAAACATCTTTTAACAGTCAAACAAGTGAATTGAAAGCAGCGAGAAAAGATAAACACATAAAATAAGCCCATCAGGCAAAGTACCAACAGAATCAGCCCCTCGGGCTCTCTCACATCTCACACTAGGTACCTGCGCTCACTAGGGTGTATGAGTGTATACGGTGAAAACAGGGGAACCGATTTTCCCCTAATGTGATACTTCGAAGAATGGCCTAGAAGCATGGGATCTCGAGTCGATAGCTTCTAAAGCCCGCCGATGCCCTTTCAAGAATAAACAATTACTAGAGGCACGACGAGCATAAAAATCCCCCAAGGAATGCATCCGGGGTCGACCTAATCTCCCCAAACAGTTCGATGTCAGCCCCCACACAAATGAAAAACCAACGGACTGTCACATATCCTCCCTTTTGTCATTTCAATAGATTCTAAGTTTTGTCTTCCCCTTTCCTATAAAAAGGGGGTCATTAATGCCTTGTAGGGAGAACTCCATTTTTCTCCATAAGTGCAATAATATCTCTCTCTTTATAATCTGCTCACTCTCCTTAGCTTGAAGTCATCTATATTTAATCTTCCTTTTCATCATTCAGAATAGGCCCGAGGCCATCTGCAATACAGCATAACTTTGGCCATAGAGAGCCTAAGTTAATTGTATCTTTACTTGTTACCCCATCCCCGACTATCCCCGATAGCTTGATCCCGGCTTGAACCTCGGCCCCTAAGCCTCCATCGATCTGCTCCACGCACGGGAAACACGCCACTTTGCTTTTCTTACTGCGAGTCTTAGCTCACATTTTATCACTACACTTAACATCTTTAGCATCAACTGCCTTAAAAACTGGTTTGAGAATAGATCACATATTTTTAAAATCCCATTTACAAATTTAATCGTGTTACAACCCATATCCACATGTGTTAGTTCATGCCATATATAAGTTAACATAAATCCAATAAGGAATTATCTTTGAGATGATAAGAAGTTAATCCTAATGGTCTTAAGTGATACAAGGGTGTGTAGGGGTGATTAACAAGTATTAGAAGTTAAACGAATCAAGGATGTTGCAACTATTATTTTCAGGTAAATCTAGAGTTACTTAATACACTCAAGAGGTCATGTATTAAGGTATTTGAATCTTATAATATCCACATCATATGTCTTGAAGTCAAATGAGGTATGAAATAGAAGTCAACAAAAGTTGTCACAATTTAGGTTTATAATTTTACTTAAACATTAAGTCAAATTTTTCTAAGCTTTTATCCCAATTTAAAAAGACTTGCAGGGTGATATACCCACCAAATTAAATATGTATGAGTGTAGTTCAAACGCATTAAACCATTTGAAGATACAATCTTGGTGTATAGAGATATTCATATTTTTGCAAGCCTGTGCAGATTGGTAGGTGACAAGTAGGTGCATCACCTACTTGCCAAAATAATAGGCCAAAATTAAAAGATCTAAGTCGGCCAGAGAGGACTTTTGAGGGGTATGAATTCCATTATTTCACCCATATTTCATACCCTCAAAGCCAAAGTTAACCCCTGAAACTCCTTCGCAAAAATCTCACACAAACCCTAATCGATTTTCCCACTGTTTCATGTTTTATCTGAAGGTAAAATCTAGAGTTTGAAGAACCAAGGGAAGGGCTGAATTATCGAACAAGTAAGGTAAGTTACTGCCAGCATTCATACATTTTTCTCTGCTGTGAATTTATGATAATTCATTCTATACATGTAAGAACTCACGGGATGGTGATCGAAAACCGTGAGTTCGGGTTATTCACTTGTAGCAGACTGTTTTTTGGACTGTTTTGTGTTGCTGTTTGGCTGCGTGTTTTACTACTATTTGGTGGAGTTTTGGAGGTGGGAGGGTATGGGGAAACATCATATATATGTAGGGTTATCGTCTGATATTTATTCGTAACATTTCCGGTTGTTTGACACGACTATGGTGGCCGTCGTATGTATAATGTAATTAAGTTAAGCGTGGACTATTTTGGGAGGCTCAATATGTTTATAATTGATGTTGTTTGGGTTGTTTGGTGATTGTTTTGAATGGTGTGAAGTCATATATATACGGGAGATACTGTATGTTTCATCGTAAAATAGGTTGTGATCGATACATAATAGTTATGACGCTTAAATGATAACGATAGTATCGTTTCTCTTATTGTAGACTAAGGAGTTGTGACAATTTCATAGCTTGAGATTGGGGCAGTATATTCAAGGTATGTGAGGATATCCCTTTCCTTCTTTTGCACAACTCCGATTGTACACAATATAATGAACGAGCTTCCAAAGATACTCTACTCTTAGAAGCTAGCAGTACTTACATTGTTTCCCCTCTTATAGAACATTTGATGTTAATGTTGCTTCTCTTATTCTTATGTTATCAATATTGTTGGTACTTCTTGATTCTCATAAGTTTCATAGTGAAGACTCAGTCCTAATAACGTGTACATAGGATGCCGACCTTAGGTCACTCCAATCGGTTTTGAACGTGATTCTATGAGTAGAGCATGCATTATATATATATAAATATTTCACTCTACCAAGCCACGCTATAGTCGGCCGGATACGGCACCTATTGTGCAACCACTGATTAGTTGGGTTTTACCGAGCTCCACGTGGCCAGGTACAATTCTATCGAGCCTTATGATGGCCAGGGACGTTTTTACCGAGCCTATTACAGCCGGGTACGATATGATGATGATGCCGCCCACAGAGACGTATGTTTTTAAAATTTTATGTATTTATACATATGTATCATGCATTTCATGTCTGTAGCCCTCAGAAGTACTCAAATGTTACAGGTTGTATATTCTCTATCCCTGCTTACATTACTGTTCATATTTATGGTTCCCTGCCTTACATACTCAGTACTTTATTTACATCTTTTTATTTATGGACGATGCATGTCGTGTTGCAGGTCCTGACAGATAGGTAGGTGGAACTCCCCCAGCGCAGTAGGCTGTCCAGTTCAGCGGTGATTGGCGAGATCCCTTCTCCGAACTTGCCCTGGTCTTGGTATGCATTTTTGATATAGACATTATGGGTATGTTGGGGCCCTCTCCAGCTATGTTGCAGCACATATGTTCCTTTAGAGGCTCATAGACTAGTGTCGACTCATGTATAGTTTGGTATGCCTTGTCGGTTGGTTTTTTGTTGTATAGTCTTTCATGGTAGCATGGTAACTCGTACCTTATATATAGTTACTCTATTGTCTGGTCATCCCATGTTATGTATGTTCATGCCATTTATATTTATCTCGTCAGCTCCAGAAGAGAATAAAGAAGGTTAGATAAAATGTACGTTGGTGCTCGGCTAGTATAGTTGGGTGCTCGTCATGGCCCTCTAGTTTGGGTCGTGACAAAATTGTTGTTACCATTTTCACAATAAACAGTATGGCGCCCACAGTGGGGCTAAAAATGATAGTGATTATTTTCTTACTGGTTTCATTACATGAACGTACGTATCTTTCACACTTTTCTTGTCCAAGACCCTTTATTGTCTGGCTCAGTAAACGGAGTCGTAAACAACAACCTCAAAATTTAAGGGGAAAATGGCGTGGCTGTCCCGGCCGCTAGAGCACCTCCATAGAATCCTGATATCGCCCTTGGACTGATCCTAGCGGACGCAGACTCATGAGATGTACAACAAGTTGACAAAACCTATCACACTGATAGGAGCATACGGCACGGCGACCAATAGGAAGTACAAAAAACCCCGGCCGGGGAAGAACAGGAAGTAAGTCATCGCGTAATCTTCAGAATATTGCAGGCACAACAACAGGCCATCACTCAGTTGCAAAGCCACCCAAGGACCCCCAGCACAGTGGCACCAGAGACGGCTCCCCCCTTTAAACAAACACTCAAAAGGTCAAGCAACAACGGATCGATTTTTGATCCCGTCATCATAAAATTACTCGAGGACCTCACCAAAATAATCAAGTCGGGAGAGAAAAAGATTGTGGCTAACGATAAAAAAGTTGAGACCTACAACTCCAAGGTCGATCATATCGCGGGTGCGCCCCAATCCTCAAAGGCTTGGATTCGAAGAAGTTCATTCAAAGGTTGTTCCCCGAGGAGTAGCCCCGAAGCCCATCTCCAAAAAGTTTAGAATTCTGGAACTCCCTAAGTACAATAGCGCCTCCAACCCTAACAAACACGTCATTGCTTACACCTATGCGGTAAAAGGCAATGACATAAAGAACAACGAGATCGAGTCCGTGTTGTTGAAAATATTTGGAGAAATGCTTTCAAAAGGGGCCATGATGTGGTACCACAATTTGGTTCCCAACTCCATAGATCCATTCTCCATGCTAGCAGACTCCTTCAAAAAAGTACATACCGGAGCCATCAATTTAGAAACAAGGAAGTTTCACGTTTTCAAAATCAAGAAGAGGTAGAACGAGATGCTACGAGAGTTCGTATCCCGCTTCCAGATGGAATGAATAGAGCTACCCCCAGTCTCTAACGACTGAACGGTGTAGGCCTTCACCAAACGCCTGAACGATCGAATCTCGATAGCCTCAAAACAATTAATGCAGAATTTAATCAAATACCCGACCATAACCTGGTCGGACGTTCACAACCGATACCAGTCAAAGATCAGGGCCAAAGATGACCAGCTGGGAGCTACTTCGGCCTTAGTATACCCCAACAGACTCCTAGCAGAGGAGAAGAAACCAAACAAAGAAAGATACCAACCATATCTTGAAGATAGAAGAAACACAACGAGGCACAACTTACCCCCCAACGACCGGAGGGAAGACCGACGATAGGACCCCCAAGGGCTCTTCAGGAACCAGGCTTGATCAAAACATGGCACCAATGAACGCACCCCATTTGTTAGAATACATCTTCATCATCGACGTATAGGACATCGTGTTTGCTATTAGCAAAATATGGGACGCCAAGTGGCCCAGACCAATACAGTCGGACCCATCACAGAGGAATTACAACATAGTATGCGAGTTCCACAATATGCACGGTCTCAGAATCGAGGATTACCACCAATTACGAGAAGAAGTGGCCCGACTACTAAACAAAGGGCACCTACAGGAATTCCTTAGTGATCGAGCCAAACACCATTTCTGAGACAGGGAGGCGACCAAGAAAAATGAGACAAACAAGCCATAACACGTCATCCACATAATCGTGGGAAAAGATGATACCCCGCAAGAGCCCGTAATGATGAAAACAAAAATATCCATCACCAAGGGAAAATGGACTTGGGGATATATCCCCGAAGACGCCCTCACATTCAGCAAAGAAGACATCAAGGCTCTATCTCAACCTGATACGAGTCCCTGGTAATCTCTTTCCTTGTAAATTCATTTCAAATAAAACGTGTAGTAGTGGATACAGATAGCTCGGCCAATATTATTAGGTCAAGAGTGGTAGAGAAGCTCGGGCTGACTGAACGGATCGTACCCGCCACTCATGTCCTTAATGGGTTTAACATGGCAAGAAAAACAATGAAAGGGGAAATCATCCTCCGGATTACCGTGGCCGGCACAACCCAAGACACCAAATTCCATGTCATCGAAAGAGATATGAGATATAACACCATGTTTGAACGTCCGTAGATAGACTACATGAGAGCGGTAACATCCACTCTCCATCAGATGATAAAGTTCCCAACAAAGGATGGGACCAAAACCATCTATGTGGAGCAACATGTAGCAACAAAAATAGTCGTTATACGCGATATGCTGCCAACGCCCACGCTTTTGCTCACAGAAAAGCCAAAGGGTGAATCAGACCTCGGGCTCGATCAGGATTGACAAAAGTGAAATCAGCATCACATGCCCACCCTTGAGCGGTCATAATAAGTCGATCCCGAGGTGTTGCTAGCCTATCTCGCTTTAAGGTACGTCCACTTCTTTAATTTTATTTCGAAATAAGAACTAACCCCCATGCAGGCATCCAGCCCGAGAGATTGGGACATTAACACTATCGGAAGAAATCAAGATCCTCGAAGCACACCCATTGCACTCTTTTCCTTCGACCGAGTTTTTATCCCAAAATAAGGAAAGGGTTTTTACCAGCAAGTTTTTAAATGAGGAAACGGCAGCAAAACTACTCAAAAGGGAAAAATTCAAAAGGTTGATCAAAGCCAACCTACCGGCCATTCTGCAAGCAGTGAGGGGCATTACCCTTGGGAGCCTCCCAATCCAAAGGAGAAGGAGAAACACAAAAGCAAAGGTTCCTACGGAAGATGGCATATATGGCCGAACGATCAATATAATTGAAATCCGCCAGAGAAGAAGCATGTACTATTATCGGGTAATAAATCAAAAAATATCCATTTTTCTCCCATGAAAGGAAGGCTCCCTCTCGAAGTAAAACAAATCATCGAAACAACCGTATTCGGCAAAAAATAAGTTGACCCAGCACAAATAGCATGCATGCTATGCCGATGTATCGAAGGATATCTTCTAGCGTCCCATTGAAAAAAGAGGTATTCAAGCTCAAACAAATCGGATATACTTGGAGACTTAAGCGGTTTAGCACCTCAATGACCCCAGGGTCTGGACATCAGGCTCATGGTGCTCCCGCAATACAACCCCAAGATTACAAAGGCGGTATTCAATCCTGAACTAATCCGACATAATTGGAGACTCAATGTAAGCAATTCGACAACTTGCACGACCCCAAGGTCGGAAATCCTGGTTCACCAATCACTCGAAAAACAACTCCGAGCTCACAAAAAGTTGTCTTCAAGTTAACTCGACGACTCGGAGGTTGTTGCCAATCGCCACACACTGGAAAATCCAAAACAGTAAAACCCTAGCCAGCAACCTCGGCATAACCATATATATTATACTAACTGTAAGACCTCAATAGGAATGACAAACTATTAGACCTCAAAATGCATGACAAACCATAAGACCTTAACATGCATGAAAATCTTGATACTGAGGCTATACGTCGCATTTGTAAGACTCCCTAAAAGGAATACCCTCGATGTAGACGCCTAAACTATCACCAAGGGATCAAAATGTCTATGGCCACACGCATACAACTATGGTCGAAATGGCTAACACAACCTATATAACACGACTCGAGGATGCCCGACTGCTGCTAAAAATTGCAGGCTATCACTCTGATATAGTTCGGAAAGAACCAGTTAAAATAGGCTTCCCTCCACAGGCAAAAATGAGCTCCAACAATGTCGACTCCAAAAATACAAGAGCGTTGATCTACTTAACCTACGAGCTATGAACCTTACGAGGTGCACAGAATACCGCAGACAACGACTTGAAATCGAGGTTCCTCTGGAAACGACGACGGGTCAAGCAAAATTACTACAAAAAGACCTTAATGAGAGGATACAAAGCCTATAGCGATCTGATGGCAAAAAAAAAAAGCATAAGAGCCATTGTCGCCAGCTAAGCAAGCCTACGGGCCACATACTGAAAGGTCTCTATGACCATACAGTGTAAGAGCCATTGTCGCCAGTTAAAAAATCATGACAACTTAAGGATTAAAATGAGCTTGAATCATAACCCGATTCGGAGATGGGATCCAAAATAGATAATTATGCAAATCCTAAGGACCATATATCAAAAGGTCTCTACGACCAAGCGGCATAAATATCGTCGTCGCCAAAAATTCCACAAATTTTGGGGGTTAATTACAGCTCTAATCTCAATGTGATTTGGAGACTGGACCCGGAAAGATGCAATATAACTAAAGGCACAACATAAATACCACTATCGCCAAAAATGCAGTAAAATCTAAGGGTTAATTATGGCTCGGATCGCAACACGGCTCGAAGACTGGGCCAGAAGATTGCAATACCCCCTACGGGCACGGCATAAGTACTACCATCGCCGAAAACTTAATAATATTTAGGCTTCGATTACAGCTTGAATTGCAACGCGAGTCCGAGACTGGACCCAAAAAATGCAACATGCCTAAGGGCACGGCACAAGCGCCATTGTAGCCGCCCAAAGACTCGAGGCAATTTAAGGGTCGATCGTAGCCCAAATCGCAACATAACTCAGAGGCTAAGCCCGTAAATAGTTGAAGCGCAGGAGCCCAAGGGCAAATTCGGGATCAAATCGACCCGATAGAATCACCGACAAGCGGAAATCAGAAGATATAAGTTGTGGGATTACCCCTCTTATTATTACATATTGATGGCGAGGCGCAATCCCCACCCTCGTAGTATGACGAAAAGAATATGTGCATAACAAAGAAGGAAAGGAATATTCTTTTCCCTTTTTTGACAGCTACGGCCCGGCGGCCTCCTCCTCGTCTCCCTCATCATCAGATATTAGGAACTTGGCATCAAACTCCTCTCCATTAGATTGTTTGATCTCCTCCAAAAGATCAAAGTTCCCCGGCATGAATCTCCCTCAGGGTCTCCCTTCGGAACCTATACCTCTCGTACTCTCTGATATTGATGGCATGATCTAAGGCTTTCTTCAGCCCGGCCTTAGTAGTAGCAGCACTCCTTGAATGAGCTGACATATCCTGTCCCGCCTTGGCATTATTTATCACAATATCGGCTCGAACGTTCACCATCCCAGTTTTTTCCCTTGATAGCTCGGATGAGAGCCTCGCAATCATCTTTGCCCGAGTAAAATAACTTGCAAGAGCGGCCTAAATTTGCATCTCGAGAGTGGATGTCGCGGATTGAGCCCTCTCTTTAGCCTCGAAATAGGCGCCAACACACACTTACCGCGTCAACCTCACCAAGAGTTGTTCTAGCTCATCTACCTTGTCCTTCAACTGAAACAACAAATGTCCAAGGGCACAAGATAAATACAACTACCACCCCCAAGCACGGGCACAAAAAATGCAAAGAAAGGAAGTCTCAAGTCGAAGCCCAACTCAAAAACTAGACCTAAACAGCCGGGCCGAGCATGGAGGCCTAGCACCTACTCACATCAAGAATCACACTTAGGGGTCCCCGGGACCGTCCGACCAGTTTCGAACTGAGAAGGACCCAACCAAACGCCAAGACAAGCCTGCCTGACTAAAAACAATAGCAGGAAAAAGCTACAGAAGAAATAAACTTTAAACCTTCTCCATATATATCATGTGCGCAAGAAAAGGCACATTCTCTATCTACCGGCTTGCCCTACATATATTCAGAGCCAAGCTATAAAATGGAAAAATCTACACAACAGCACCCTCGAAGGACCATCCAATAAGAACAACGCACGTGACAAAAGAAGGAAAGAAGAGCTACTGAGTTCACACATTTCACTATCGACACTGAGATCACATATTGTACTATCGACGCCGCCTAGAGATTCGCAGCCCCGGGAGGGAGCACATCTGCACCCTCGAAGGACCATCCAATACAAACAACGCCCGTGACAAAAGAAGGAAAAAACAGCTACTGAGTTCACCATCATCAAAGGCACAACTGGCGGAACGTAGGACATGTTTCCCGAAGGACATACTTTCGTCCCTATTAACAACCAACGAGTGCATCGAAGTTGTGGCACCAATGCTCGAGAGGAATGACTCGCCTGAGCCCGGTCTCCACCTCCTCCAAATAAAGCATCCATTAGAGGCAGGTCTCAAAGGCCCCAAAGATGCAAAGGCAACCAAGAACACCAGTCGTCAACGCCCTGTCTGTACCAGTATAATAGCCAAAGCCCCCATCACGGCAAAATAAGGCTCCTAAATGCCATCAACGCCTTCACTAACACAAGGACAGTGCACAAAGGCCTCCGCCAGAGGAAGACGGCCAGCATATATAGCGACATCTTGACAAACTCTTATATAGAATGACCCGCAGACATTGATCAGGGTGATCTAGTTGCAGGCAGATGTCTACCCGGAACCCACATTCGGGGAGCCGCCAATGCCCCTAAACCTGCAAGCCCTCAGTCGGACCTCCTATCAAAGGTCACCACAAAGCTCGAAGACATAATCCTTGCTTTTGTGGCAAAATGTTTAGTGTCCCAGTGTAACTGATCTTAGTGTTAAGTCGGAGCACGAAGAACCCAACGCGCAGCTATTTTTTTTCAAGAAAAATCCCTACAAGGGTCAAAAGAAGTGCCAAAATACAAGCAAACATAGCTAAACGTACGCATCCTCAAAATGGTTATCTAATTCAAGATTGAGGGACGCTCCCAGGTACCCAAAGATGGTCCTCGCCCGGGAAAAAGCCCCCAAAAGCTATGGAATTAAATAATCTCCAATAAATTGGATGGCCCGATAACCTGGACTTATTTGAACGAATGTTCGCACTCAAAGAGGAAGTTAAAAGTCCACAAGTAAAAGGAAACGTTCAAAGCGCCTCAAAGAGCTTAAAAACGTTCAAAAGTGAGGCAAAGCAATGAAGACAGAAGTATGAAAAAGGTTTATTCATATTCATAAGAAATACATAAATGTGTGACCCTCGAGGGGTCCTTACATATGATTACGAAAGCCCACGAGGGGATCAATACACGGATGAAAAATCTAAAGGTATGAATATAGCAAAAACCTAAGGGCCTAGCCTGCCCCTTTTGTGACATCTTTTTCGTCATCCCCTCGGGCGTACGACCTCAAAGATAATAGGAGAAGTGGCAGGGTGAAAAATCAGGCTGTGGAGAAACCCGCTAGTATCAACCCCGCTAAACCACTTCCCAAGACATCGCCTTGACCCGGGAGATAACAGCCGGTAGGAACGACCGCCACACCCTTAGGAATCCAAAAGGGGTGTAATATGCTGAACCGAGGAAGGGGGTGAGCAGCACTGTATATTCTGAGCCCCATCTTGAGCAGCGGTGCATAGTCTGAAGAAAAGACCCCCCAGGGTCAGAAAAAGACGGCCTGCCTCATCGCCCCTAGCTGATAGCAACACTAGCAACAGAAATAATAGCAACAGCAACAGCAGCAGCATTATGGTAGTGTGATTTTGGTAATCAAAAAGAGACCACAGAAGAAGTAAAGGCACATATCGCGTGAAATCATGAAACCCTGGGTCTCAAACATGGCAACTGTAGGAACCTCAAAAGCAACAGAGCAGGAAAGAGAGATTGGTATCAAATAAAGTGGTAGTACGTAAGGTATCCACCAACAACCCTATTTAAAGGGGGAACAAAGCAACCGATAGCGCAATTACCTGCCTCAAAAAACATGATGACAGGTGCAATCAATATACTCATAGAAACTGAATCGATAGCAATGGCTCCAAAGGTTGTAACCTTTCGGATGGCCCTGGAGAAGGGAAAAGGTGAAATACTTCGGTACCTATCGAAGGAAGGCTAAGACATTGGTATGATACCGCTACCAAGGATCAAGAAATAATGTGCTCATATCGTTTCTTATCACTTCCTTCTAAGAAACGCGAAGACTATCTGTATGCGGTGAAAACCAGGGAACCGATTTTCTCTTGACGTGATACTTCGCAGAATGACCCCAAAAGCACGGGATCTCAAGTTGATTGCTTCCTTCAAAGCTCGTCGATGCCCTGTCAAGACTAAACATTTATTAGAGGCCTGACGAGCATAAATATTCCCCGAGGAATGCATCCAAGGTCGACACAATCTCTTCAAATGGTTCGACACCAGCCCCCACACAGCCTAAAGCCAACAGACTATCACATCTCATCCCTTTTTGTCATGTCAATAGATTTTGTACTAGGTTTGGGCTTCCCGTCTCCTATAAAAATGGGGTCACTAACGCCTTGTAGGGAGAGCTCCATTTTTCTCCATAAGTGCAATAATATCACTCTCTCTCTCTCCTTCTAATTTTCTCACTCTCCTTAGCTCGAAGTCGTTCAAATTCGATTGTCCTTTTCATCATTCAGAATAGGCCCGAGGCTACTTTCCATTTATTGTTTCTTATTTGCTCTCCGCAATACAGCTTAACTTTGGCCATAGAGATCCCTAGTTAATTGTATCTTTACTTGTACCCCATCCCCGACTATCCCCAATTGATCAATCCCAGCTCGAGTCTCGGCCCCGAGGCCTCCATCGATCTGCTCCACGCTCAGGAAATAGGCCCCTTCGGTTTGCATACTGCCCATCTTAGCTCACATTTTATTGCTACACTTAACATCTATAGCATTAACTTCCCTAACAACTGGTTTGAGAATATATTACGTATTTTTAGAATCCAATATATAAATTTAATTGTTGTTACCATTTTCACAATAAACAAGGGGTGTCAATGGTTCAGTTCGGTTGGTTATTTTATGAAATTTGTACCATACCATTCTTTCAGTTATTCTATTATGTATAACCAAACTTAAACTTTTTAAAAATCTCCCAATCATGTCAGGTTCTCCTCGATATTGGTACGGTACGATTAATTTTCGATAATTTTTAGTATCATGTAAAATTCACCATTAGAAGTAGAATGCAATAACATACATTCTTTTACAGGACTTAGCAAAACTCTCTAGATATTTTTACTATTTAAAGATTGATGAATTTAAAAATAAAAAAGAAATAAGATAGAATATAGATCCTTCAACTATTCTACAACAATGTGAAAGAAATCAAACAAAGGCAAAAAATATAAATCACATGAGTTGAAAGGTGTACCAAGCTGGGACTCAAGAATAAAATCTATATCGGATTAAATATTCAAAAAGATAAATCTAATTTATATGAAAGAAAACATATTCAATACATTGTAGTTTGCTACTCATAATCGCTAGAATACTTTGTGTCTTGCTAATGAAGATACTTAAAATAACTTACTTTAAGTAGAGAAGTAGCATAATAGGTTTTATGAATTAGTATTTTGAGTTTAATTACTTATTGGCTTGTAATAGTTTTTATAATTCCAAAGTCCAAAGAAAATTTAATGCATTATTATTTTCAAACTTACTATAGAAATATGTTTTCTACATTTAAAATTTATTCTGTAGGTTCGGTATTTTTTTGGTTTATTTTTGTAAAATAAAAAACCTACCTTAATTATCGGTGCGGTTTTAGATTTATATAAAAACCCATGGTTTCTTAAAAAGAAACCTAAAAATTCGTTCGGTCAGTTTAGTCATTTTTTGAATATCCATTGACACCCATACTGGGGTGTATAGACTTCAGGAGGGACCCCATACGCCCAAGCGCAATGTCAAGCCATATCATGGCATAATTAATAGGCACTCGGCCTCATATCAAACCACCTTGTGGCATAACAACTCAAGCCCACGGCCTTGTAATCATAATCAGTACAACACTGTTGCAGCATGCAGTCCGTTCCCATAATAACCTCACAACACAGGCCCTCGGTCCTACTTAGTCAGAAATCTCTAAAAGTCACTCAAGCACAGTAAAATAAGATGCTCATTCCAAATTATTATTAAAAATGTCAAAACAGAGTAAATATGGCTGAATTATAATAACGGTAAAATATAGCATGACTGAGTATAAATATAAAGTCAAAATAGTGAGGAATAGCAGTAAAAATCTCCTAAGGGTCCAAAAGAGTTGACACGATCCCCAAATATAGCATTCAGCCCAAAACATGATGGTAGCAAATAGTTTTCAACCAATTACGCATGTAAAATAGTTATTCGGAATGGACTGAGTCACAATCCCCAAAAATGCATGACCACACGCTCGTTATCTAGCGTGTGCGTCATCTCGAAATAGCACAATGATGTAAAATTTAGGATTTCATTCCCTCGGGACAACATTTATAATCATTACTCCCCTCTATCTGGTCCAAACACTAGCCCACGATGCCTTTTGCCCTTCAAATCAGCCTCAACTCACGTTGAATCTATCCAAAATTAGAATCATGATGCCAAAATATGCAAAGGGAACGAAGCACGTGCGAAAATAATCAAATTGCAACAAAAATCCCGAAATTACCCAAACCCCCCCCCCCCCCCCACGTCTTGGAACCCGATAAAAATTCCAATAAACTCCTTATCCTCCCACGATTTCATCCACATCAAAGGCACTAAAATTAGGCTATAAATGACCCCTAAATCCCTTACTCAAAGGTCTCCAATCTCAACAATTTTTAACCTTTAATTTCTATTAATTTCAAGCCAAATCAGTGAAATAACACCATAGAAACGAGTTTAGGGTCCAAAATCCTTGCCACCATGTAACGACCCGACCTGTTGTTTTGAGCTTTTGCACTTTTCTTGTCAGTTCATAGGAATGACTTTCCCCGTTTAGTATATTATGAATTATGTAAATCGTTGGTTTTGGTTTTCAAGGTGATCAGAATTAACAGTTCTCAGTTTGAAGTTTGAAATTTGAAAGGTTTGATCAAGATTTGACTTGTTAGTATATGACATCGAATTAGAATTTTATGATTTGGTTAGCTCTGTTAGGTGATTTGGGACTTATCAGCGTGATCGGAATGTATGTTGGAGGTCCTAGGTAGATTTAGGCCTGAATTGACGAAATTGAGTTTTTGGCATTTTTCGGTTGATATGAGATTTTGATATAGGGTTGGAATGGAATTACTAGAATTGCAATAGTCCCATTGTGTCATTTGGGATGTGTGTGCAAAATTTCAGGTCATTCAGACGTGGTTTGGTTGGGTTTTTTTATCAAAAGCGTAATTTAGAAGATTTTGAAATTCTTAGGCTTGAATCCTATGCGAATTTGGTGTTGTGATGTTGTTTTGAGTGTTCCAAAGGTTAGAACAAGTTTGAATAATATTATGAGATATGTTAGCATATTTGGTTGAGTGAGTTTTGGGTTGTTAAATGGACTATTTCATGCTTTGGAAAAGTTGCAGATTTTTGAGCTTCAGCTGTTCACCAGAAAATTCTAATGCGAGGAGTCGAGTTTGGAAGCTCATGTCTTGAAATACATAAGATAAAAAAAACTTTTCAAAACATGAAATTTGTAGATATGTAATCTACTTTCCACAAAGTTAAACCATTCATGATTTGGGCATTTTATCAAAAAGTTATGATCGATTGAAAATGGCTGGTGGAGCAATTTCGACAGAATTTTTTGATGCATGGAGCCGATTGTAGAAGCTCATACCTCGAAATACATAGAGAGTTATACGGTGTACAACCTATCAAATGGAATATCTTCGAGTCTAGTTTCTAAATCTTCAAACTATTTGTCATTTGGATATTTTCACAAGGAGTTATGGGCATTTTAACAGAAGATGTACAGCAGAGGAAGATGGTAATAGGATGTACAACTTGCACAGCGCCAGGTACAACTCGACGAAGCCTGAGAAGATTGTTTTAAACACGAGTTTAGCCCATTTCTTTCATTTGTCTTGGACGATTTTGGAGAGCTTAAGGAGGAATTTTCACCAACAAACACTAGATAAGTGATTTCTTCCTATTTTTGAGTTAAATATGTGATTTTACATGAATTTAGGCATGAAAATCAGTAGAAAGGGTGGAGTTAGGGCTTGAGATTATGATATCTTCTAAGGATGATTTGATGGGTCAAACAAACTCTAATTTTTGTGTTCTTTATATGTACAGACTCGTGAGATGATGATTAACATTTTGGTATAAAGTTTGTCTAGTTCGGGACGCGGGCCTGGGGGTCGGGATTTGACTGATTTCGGATTTTGTGCTTAAAAATGATATATTTTCAATTGGAATTCATTCGTTTATTATAATTTGATGATAAAAATTTGAACTTTATAGATTTGGAGCACTTGAAAGTTGGGTAGAGAGACAAGCCCGTTGCAGAGTAGCTTTTTGGGCTAGTTCGAGGTGAGTAATGATTTTAAATGTTGTTATGAGGGTATAAAATCCTGGATTGCACAGCATCGTGCTAAATTAAGGTGAAACACATTCTAGATGACGAGCATGGGGTCGTGCACCGTTGGGGATTGTGACTTAGTCCATCCCCAATGACTTTTTCTATATAATGGGCAGCTGACTGTTTGATATTATTATACTTTGGCTAAATGCCATATTTGTGTTTTGTGCCAACTATTTTAACTCTTAGGAGAATTTTAATGATATTTTCCTCACTGTTTGATGTCATACTTGTGCTCAATCATGCTATATTATTACTATTTTAAAAACTCACCTATGTTATTTTGTTCTAAACACATTAATTGATATTTTGAAAGATATTTGAGTTGAGTTTCATATTTTACTGATGCCCGAAGGGCTTATGAGATTCTGACTGAGTAACGCCGAGGGCCTGTATTGTGAGGATACTTTTGGGTCGGGTTTCACGCTGTAGTTGTGATATACTAATTATAATAATGAGGTCGAGGGCCTGAGATTGTGCGCCACGAGGTGGCTTGATATTGATATGAGGTCGAGATTTTGTTTATGATGCCACGAGATGGCTTAATATTGAGATTGGACCGTAAGGGGCCCCTCCAAGAGTTTGCACACCCCTAGTGAGCATGGGTACCCATTGTGATGTGAGATATAGTCCGAGGGGCTGGTATGGCTCTGAGATATAGCCCGGGGAGATGGTATTATTCTGAGATATTGCCCGAAGGATGAACCTTTATGTACTTATCTTTCTTATTTACCTGTCATGTACCTGTTTACTTATGTAATTGTGCCCGAGGGGCGGATCTTCTATGCTTATCTGTTCTAATTGCTTGCATTCAATTGCTTAACTATTGAAAAGCAATTTTTGAAGAAGTTTAAATTGAGATAAGATGCTTAAGAGATTTCATAGCTTCATTGCTTTCTTGCTGATTTTGTATTGCTTCTATACAGCATGTTGATGTACTCTTTGTGATTTTAGATCACACTGTCTTCATTTAATTTTATTACTCACTGAGTTAGAAGTACTCACTTTACTCTCTGCACCTTGTGTTCAGATTCAAAAATTTCTGAACCTGGTAGTGGGTATTGGTTGCTTAGAGGCAGAGTCATAGGAGTTTAGCAAGGTAGCTGCCCGGCGTTCACAGACTGCTTTTTTCCCTCTCAATTTTATATTTAGTACATTTTGTACTCTAGTTGTATTCGGACCTTAGTAGATGCTCATGACTAGTGACACCCTGGTGTCGAGCTATGTTGTGTTTGTTTTTTCGTAAATTATACTGTTAATTGCTTATTTTTGAGATTTTATCGTATTTACGACTTAATACTTATTATTTTATTGCTTAATACGGGAATGAAAATGTGTCGGCTGGCCTTGACTTCATGAGAAGTTCCATCACAACAGGGTCCGGGTTTAGGGTAGTGAGACTCTATGAAATCCCCTTAAAATCCCTCTTCAAATAGCTCTCTCAAGCTTAAACCCGTATGAAAATGGTGAAGAATAACTCAAAAATAGGGAAGGAAATCTTTTATACTTTCTGACCCAGGCTTTTCGCACATGCGGTCCTATTTCCGCTCATACGGTCCCGATTCCGCGGCCTAATAGACTGTATCTGTAATTTTCACTTAAATGTCCATTACCACATCTACGGTTATAATCTCGCATTGGCGCTATCGCAGGTGTGCCCCTGTCACCACTTTTGTGGTCCCTAATTATCTTCTTCTTGGCCGCATATGCAGTTGCCTTCTACTTCTGCGGGCATCGCACATGTGGCCTCCCAATCACAGATGCGGTTATGATAGCAGCAAAAATGCTTCAGCTCCCAAACTCAACTCTAAAGCTTCCATAAATTATCCGAAATTATCGGCCCCTGGGACCTAAACCAAAAGTACAAACAAGTCATATACTACTATCTAAAGTTATACCGACCTTCAAAACACCTCAAACAATATCAAAACACCCAAATCACATCGGATTCAAGTCTACGAACTCAAAAAACTTCCAATTTACTCATTTGATCAAAAAGTCTACCAAATCACGTTCAAATGACCTAAAATTTTGCACACACATCCCAAATGACACAACGGACGTAATAAAACTCTCGAAATTCCATTTTGACTCCTAAATCAAAATCTCGCCTATTAACATGAAAACGCCAAATTCCAATTTCACCAATTTAAGCCTAAATCTACTACAGACCTCCAAAACACGTTCCGATCACACTCTCAAGTCCCAAATCACCTCCCAGAGTTATATCGAACCATCGAAACTCACATCTGAGTCCTTTAATACATAAGTTAACATCTAGTTGACTTTTCCAACTTAAGCATACTCAAATGAGATTTAGTGTCTCAAACCTTACCAAAACCTCTCCGAACCCGAGAAAACCAACCCAATAACACATAATACCACTAAATAAGATAATAAGAAGAAGAAAAGGAGAAAAAAGAGTGGTAACTCATAAAATGACCAGCCATGTCGCTACATTGGTATTATGGGATCAGACGGTATGACCATGGTGAGATATTGTACAATCACTATTATGGGATTGGGTTGTTCGCCTTGGTAGAATCATACGTAATATTCGAGAGTCAGTGTATTTATGAGTCTTTCTAACTTGATATTTGACATTTTATTTGTTATTGGTACATCTATATATATTCCATTCGAAGATCATGTTATACACATACATCTAATTTTATTGCTTTTACTTGCTATGATTCATACCTCTACTATTATTGCACTTTGATTATTGGACAACTAATAAGTATCAATAACCTCGTTAGTACTTCTTCGAGGTTAGACTAGATACTTACTGGTTTGGCGTTGATTTAAGTACTTATACTATACTTCTTCACTAATTGTGTAAGTATTGAGATAGGTATGTTTAGTGGCCATACCGACATGTAGGCGCATTTGTTGAGGAGACGTTTTGGTGATCTGCTCTCTATATTATGATCCACATCACATGGAGTCCCCTTCCTATTCATTTACTATATTCTATCTATTTTCTATTTTAGGCAGTTGTTGTAGTAGTATTGTACATTCTAGTAGATGCTCATTACTTATGACACCAGATTTTGGGTGGTTAGATTTTTGTTCTTGGTTGCATTTCTCTTATGACATTCGGTATTGTATTTTGATCATATTCTAATCTAAAGATAATATCAGTATTTTTTATATTAACCGAGAAACTCAGCTTATCTATTTTACCATTATTTTAAAATGTGTTACGAAATGTTGATCATCATGTTGATTAGTTATTGGCTTGCCTAATGGCTGTGTTGGGCGCCATCATGGCCTACATTGGGAATTGGGTCGTGACGGATTGGTATTAGATCACTAGGTCCAAATAAGTTTCACAAATTATAAGCAAGTCTAGTAGAGTCTCGTGGATCAATATGGAGACGTCTGAACTTATCTTCGAGAGGCTATAGGACTGTTAGGAGAACTTTTCTTTGTTGATTCATTGTCGTGCGACTTGATCCCGGTTGAAGCTTATGTATTTAGTTTCTTCCTACTCATTCATACGCGAGGTCGAGCATTCAATATTAGTTGGGCATCGACGAGTTGTGGTGATGCTACAAATATAGTGCATAATGTTTTTCCCTGTGTCATAAGGGCATACTAATATCGTCGTCTTGTGGGAAGGGTGTTTAATCATTTCAGCCTAGTGTCGATATATATGGTGCATTGTAATAATTTCACGCATTATTATCATGCAGTGATAGCGTAAATGGTAGTGTGTTTACTCATGTGTCGTGGCTATTGACGTCCAATATTGACCCTCCTTCTTAAAATTAATTTATTTATACTAATTTCCTATAAATAAGCTTAAATTTTTTTCTAATTAATAATACCCATTTTTACATAAATTAATTAATTAATGGTGTTAAATTAATAAACGGTATTGTATAATTATAACTATACAACTCTTACTATTTTGAAACTACTAAAATAACTTTTGTAATCATTAAATAGGTTTGTAATTAATTATAAGATTATTTATTAGTTTTTATTTCAAATAGCCAATTATTTCAAATAAATCTGAAATTAGTGTCACAAATATGAAAATAGTATAAAGCTCCGAAAAATATTTTCTAAGTGTTATATTCTCGTTCAAGCTCTAAGTTGGACACAAAAGTGTATGAAATGTTATAAAGGTGTAAAATATATCAATATTATGATTAGAAGGTTGAATGGATGGTTATAAAAGGAGAGGAGTAAATTGGAACACACTGAAGATGTTTAAGCGATGAACATCACCATAGTTGTATATAACCTAAGTTTCAATGAGCATATCCATCAATATACAATGAATTGAGATTTGAGATTCAAAAGAAAACCCTTGAAGCATAGTGTCTAACACTACAAACCATTTGTCATTTTGATGTTCCTAAAAAAGGTATAGGCATTTTACTGAATACTATCCTGTCAAAAAAATGAGCCGCGTATCTGGGCGCCCAAGTGTGTGCTAGGCGCCAATCAGACAGCCAAACCAGAAATAATATTATTTGGCATTTTGGATAGCGTTGGCTACGGATCGTGACACCGAATACAAGAGATTAAAATAAAAGGGCCGGGGAGAGAGACTAGCCTCATTTTAAATGATTAAACTTTCCCTCTCATCCTTAAGTCGCCCAAGGGTTCTCATACTCACGTGAGTTTTCAATGTCGGTAACGTAAGAATGCGACTTCCAAATATCAATTCTAATATATTTTATCTCAAAATTGCTAGATTCTCAACAAGAATTCAAGAGCAAGGTCTCTCTGCTAACCTACGGTTTCGCGATTCAAGGTTAGTTTCATAACCGCTTTTAACTACAATTGTTAGAGAGATTTATGGCTGATATTTCTCTTAGAAACTACTAGAAATACTTTGATTAACAATGAACACTTTAAGGGTTTCCATGTTTTTGAAATCTTGGAACTTCTATTATTGATTCTTAATTTAACTATGTATAGATTTGTTTGGTGTTGAACCCATTGGATTGGAACAAATGAAGGTATTCAAAAGCAAGGAATCAAGGTGACTAGAGATAATACTTTTACTAAAGTTGTCTTCTCACAATGTGGTTAATATGGGCTATGAATGGAATGAGTGGACTCGCATTATCCAGTAGAATTATAGAAAAGATCTTAGATGATTATCATGGTTAATAACTCAATAATATCATCCTGTTTCATAAATCATGTATCATGCATCCATGACTTGCATATCTTTCTTTAATGCATAAACTATGAAAATTCTTTTACATGATTTTATAGAAATGTATTGATGAGAACTATGTAGATATATCACTACTTTAAATTTTTGTGATACATGAATCACTTAGAAGAATATTTTGGGAGTTTCCTTTGATCTCTAAAAGGGGTTTATAGCCTCTAATGATTTATGTTACCCCAAAACTACTCGCGTCGGAGTAAGAGATTACTGTATCGTTGGTTCGGGCACTATGATAGAAGTGACATGGTAATATGCAAGAACGCGAGCATGCTAAAACCTTGAATTGTGAGGCACCATAGAACTAGTGTCTAGTAGATCTTGTTGCGATCGTACCCCATGCCGATATGGTGACACTTTCATAATCAGAATAAAAAAGAATGTTGGAATCAATGGAACTTCCAAGAAAATAAAAGAAAAGAAAATACTTTAGAAAATTTACAATGATTGTTCTGAGAAAGTTTATATATTTATCTATTTGAATTTTATATTTTTTAAGAAAAGAAAGAGAATTTACATGAATGACATCAAAAAGAATTTTACAATAGATATATGAGTTGTCTGTTTCAACGTTTTATCCGAAGATTTTAGAATTTTCTTTATTACACATACATACTTCTTTGAGAGTCTTGTTTCAGCTTTAGCAGGTGGATTGCTTCACATACTGAGTACTTCTATGGTGTACTGACTTTCTCTTCATAGGAACCTACATTGACACATTTCAACATAGGGACAGATTTTACAAGGTAAGCAGGCTACAAGCTAGGATGTTCTCCTCCCATTACCCGAAGACTTGGTGAGCTCCATTTTAGTTCTTTGGTTCTAGAATTTTGTCTTATTATTTCAGTATTTCTTAGAGGCTTCATAGATAAAGTCAGAATAGAGTCATGGGTATCCACTTTATATTACATTATTTTCAATGTATTCAAGATAATAGAATGAAAATTTTTCATAATATTATTTCATTTGAAGATTCAGAAAAGTATTCCTTTAAATCATATCGAATTGTGTTGAGATGCATTGTATAATAGAAATAGAACAGAATAGAAAATCCAAGATGGTTAGCTTGGTCAAATTAAGGCACAGAGTATTGATTAGGACTTGGTTAGAAATCGGGTGACAAGCTTGGTATCAGAGCAGCGAGTTCAGAGAGTCTAGGGGTCTATGAAACCGTACCAGTAGAGTCTCATTTATTGTCATGAGGGCCCCACTTCTATAAACAAGAGACTATAGACATTTAAGTAAAATTTCCCATTTTTCCTTACTCTAGATTATGTGTTAAAGCTTTATGTGAGAATCAAACTCCTATTTCCGTTGATCAATAGAATGATTGACATACCGATTCGATTATAGCCTTTACGAAGAAAAGCTATCAAGAAATAACCTCTACAAATGAGGTGGTTTATGGTTCTAACTGCCTTTACAGAAGAATAAAGGCAAAGCCGAGAACTGTCCAAGAAAAATGTTTCTCAAAAGGGATAATGAGGTAAGACCGAGATGATTTGACACAGGGTTGTAACAAATCAGAACTATCATAAATGTACTAAAGATTTTGTACTAAAAAATGAGTTGATGATATCTCCCATAAGGTCAGAGTTGTCATGGAACTCACAAGGAGTTGGTGCTAGTAAGGTTAGTAGTAACATAATAAAAGTATATATTTCTACGTTATATTCAGATTTAATTTGGATACCAAGAAGTCCGATCATGATATAGGCCACTTTTAATGAGAAGAGATTAGGCGGAAGAAATATATCAGGATTTGCGTCCTTAAGTTGAGATCAAATTTTATTTCAAAACAATAAGTTATGTACAGGGGTTAGAGTATAACTTATTGTAGTTGCAGCGAGTAGTTTGTGGCTCCTACCAAAGAATGTTCTCTAAATGATGAAGACGATGAGAAGAACTTTGGAGTTTATTGTATGTATTATGACCTATAGTAACACAATGAATACATCTTTTGAAATGCATGCAGTTTAAGAAGTACAAAGAGACATGACCTCGGGATTTCAAAGTTAAGAAAAGTTACCACCATGAGGCGACCCATGGTAGAATGACAACACCAAGCTCTTTAACGATTGCTTGGTCATGAGTAACAAAGAAGAAGAGGAGATAGAAGGGAGGTAAATATACACTGTAAGGCATTCTCTTTAGAGAAAACAAACTCACAAAACTGAGAAAGTCATCCTCGCATTAAGGAGTGAATGAATGCTACAGAGAATGGATGAAGTGAAGAATATACTTCCGTTAAGATACATTTTGAAGCTAGCATAGTCAGAAAATATTCAGAGATAGGGGTGTTCATAAAAACTCAAAAAATTGAACCAAATCGACCAAAAAAATTGATACTTTTTGTTTGGTTTGGTTTTAGTTTTGAATATTAAAAACTGATCAAATTAAGTTTGGTTTTTGTTTTTTAATAAAAAAATTCAAAGAAACCGAACCAAACCGATCATTGGAGTAGCTATTTCAAATTTATGATTACACCTATATGTATATTTTTATACAAAGTTTCAAAATTTTATTGGTGAATATTAATGGTTTGCAATTTTAGTACAATTTTATGTCTTTATATTCTAGTTTGATTGGTAGTTTTCTTTTGTTAAGTGGAAGAATCTATTTCATGTTTTAAAAAAATATTTTTTAATTGAGTCCTTAAATTATGCATCCCATTCAATTATTAATACATTTTAGTAAATAATAAATTTCTCCAAAAGGCAATTGATTTGATAGTGTTACGTTGAAAATGTGGTTTCCAGAATTTGTGTTTGGTAGTATACGTCTTATATTTAAAAAAACCAACAAATAACCGAAAAAAATCGAAAAACCGACATAAATCAGATCGAAAAAAACCAACTTAATTGGTTAAATTTGGTTCTAATATTTGAAAAATCGACTTACCTAATTTGGTTTCTTTTTATGAGACCGAACCATGAACACCCCTAGTTTTGATCGTCGCCATTGGTGCTTAATATGACTTAAGGTTGAGCTTGAGAATAATTGCATGTCAACGAGCTAAGCCCAGCATAAAGAAAGTACATCTACTCTGAGAAGAAAAGGGAGATGACGTCTCAACCCCCCCCCCCCCCAAAAAAACCTTTTGAAAGAAAAAGGAAGAAAGAAATGCCTAATATGAGTCATATTTTCGATGTAACTTTATGACTTTGATAATCATACCTACACTAGAGGGTGCATTTCCTAACCTATATGTGCCTTTTTACGATGAAAGAGTTCGAAGAGAAGTTGAATAGTGAGTAAGCTTGAGTCGCAAACGAGAATAGTAAGAGTGGCTAATTCGAACTTAGAGGCTGAACCACAAACGAGGGAGGTTATTGTGAAATTATATTTGTATGGCAACTTCATACGATATATAAGGGAACTTATATTGGTTTTACTATTATATAATTTCTCTTAAAGGTCACAAAATATCTATATGCATAAAGGATGCTCCATGTTATCCTCAAGAAATTATAGACTAAAGAAAGACTTAGAAAAGGCTATATGCGAAGCCGAAGAGGACTTGAGAAAAAGTACTGTTATTTATTTAGGGAAGAGGCATGTAAATGTTTCAAGTTTTGAAAATTTTTCCTACCTATATATGTACAAGTTTTGATAGCTATGTATGATCATGAGTAGAAAATGCTGAAAATGATTGAGATTTGACATGTTGAAAATGTTGTGGTTGATCTAGTTCCAAAGGAAGCACTATATAAATTTGTAATAAATTTAAAGCGTTGGCCAAATTTTTGTTTTTGGTAAACTATGAAAAAGAGACAGAGAGCTAACGGTAGGATTTTTAACTTTAAGTGACTCATTCGAAATTTGACGACGAATATCATATAACGGGGAAAGATTGTAAAGCCCCGGAAAACTTTTGCTAAGTATTATGTTCTCGCTCAAGATCTAAGTTAGACACACAGGTGTGTGAAATGTTATGAAGGTATAAAATGCAAAATCTTATGTTTAGAAGGTTTAATGAATGGTTATAAGAGGAGATGAGTAAATTAGAACACATTGGAGATGTTTAAGGGATGAATACGACCTTAGCCGCACATGACCTAAGTTTCAATGAGCATATATATTAATGTTATAATGAACTTATATATATATATATATATATATATAAGAAAGCACTTGAAGTATAGTTTCTAACACTTCAAACCATTTATCATTTCGATATTCCTATAAAATGTTATTAGCGTTTTACTGAGGACTATCATGTCAAAAAAATGAGCCGCCTTTTTTGGCGCACAGGGGTGTACCAAGTGCAATCAGAATGCTAAAACTAGATACAATTTCACTTGGACATTTTGGGTATCGTTGGGCATGGGTCGTAATGCCGAATATGTGATATTGAAATAAAAGAGACAGGGAGAGAGAAAATAGTCTTATTCTTTAAAGATTAAACCTCCCCTTATCTAACGGTTCTCATACTACTTAAGGTGAGTTTTCAATGAAATCACTAGAATATTACTTCCAAACACCAATTCTAAGAATATTCCATCTCAAAATCGCTAGATTCACAACAAGAACTCAAGAACAAGGTCTCTCTGCCAACCTAGAACTTCAGAATTCAAGGTAAGTTTTTTAACCGCTTTCAACCACAACTGTTAGAGAGATTTATGATTGCTATTTGTTCGTAGAAACTAGTACAAAAACATATATTAACGATGAACCCTAGAAGGAGAAGAATCAAACCTCGGATTTCTATATTTTGGAAATCTTGGAACTTCCACTATTGATTCTTCGAAAAAGGTCCAAATATGCCGGTGAACTATGCAAAAAATATGTCCGTCGTTATTAGTTTGGCCCATATATATCCAAACCGTCCAATACTTGTGCAAATTTGCCATTATTAAATGGAAACCATATTTTTTTTCTTTTTTTAATTTACTAATACCAAACCCAACTTAAAAACAACCGACCCGACCTGACCCACCCTAATTCTAAAAGACCCAAAACATAAACAACACTGTATTACCCATTTTCAAACAGACAGGTGCACCCATATTCCCTCTTCTTCTTAAATCGTCCATATTCTTCCTTCCGTCTTCTTCTTCCTAAGCAGGTCGTCTAGGTTTTCCATCTTTGAGTATAACAAGCTAGGGTTTTCCATCTTCTGACTAAAGTATGACTACTTTATTAATTCTTTGTGTGTTATATATGGGATTTCAAGTTTTTTCTTTTGTATTTCATATGTAGGGACAAACTATGCTTTGTTAGACTCAATTAAAGAGAGATATTGTTTTTGATATCTTTTTGCATTTTAATACACTAAGGAAAAAAATACAACCAGTTAATTTGGGTGGATTGATGGTTTTGTCGGGTGGTTGGACTTTTTGTATTTTAATACATTAATTTAAAAATCTTGGACAGTATTTGCTATTTGGTTTTTTGGTCTGCGTTTTGAATATGACTACTTTATATATACTGATGTGGTCCCTTCTTTGTCCCCTTTTCTATATCTTTACATGTGAAGTCTATTGAAGATAATTAATAAAGTAGAGGTGTTTCACTATGGAGGTAACTGGGTCTTTTCCCCAGAGATAGAATATAAACAAGATATCAGTGCAATTTTGTCTGGTTATGTCTCTTATCTTGTTAAAATGATTTTATTTGTGAAGAGTTTACAAAAAAGTTAAGGTTTTGCTCTATCAAACAACTTTTAGTGACTGGATCTTCGGGAAGGTACTACTTGGTAACTGATGATGAAGGTGTGAAGACACTTTAGTGCTTGTTTTCTAAAGACTTCAAAGTGATTAATTTTTTTGATATTGATGAGTCTGGCGTAAAGGTATTTGTTCAAAATATTACTCATGATATGGAGGCATATTCTATAGACATTGCCAGAAGCACGAGCAGTATTATCACATTCATTTGCATAATAATTATATAGTTGTTGTAAATATTCATTTAGCTTGTTCATAGAATCATATAAGATTGGGGTTTCAGTTTCTCCAATCTCCATATAAGTATATAAAGCATTCATTAATTGGTGACAATCAGACATTTTAATAGAAGGATTTAAAACTACACCAATTAAGTAAATCGGAGGAATTGGAAAGAAATATTTTTTGAATTTTGCATGCATTTTTTCAACAACATCCTTACATTTTTCTTTCTTCTTAAATTCAGATAGTAGAAAAGAAATTTCAGCTATATGTACTAAAGCCATAGTAACATTGGGGTAATATGCGCCAGAAAACACAACAGTAGCAGTATAAAATTTATGTAAAAATTTAACAACATTATTAATGACCTCCCAAGTATCACTTGTTAACATACGCCTAGGATCAATACAATGTGCATTAGCAACTTCATTTATTGGAAATCTATATTTGTAGCAACATCTTATAAATATATATATGTAAATTCCATCTAGTAACAATTTCGTCTGGCATGAATCTAGGTGTAAGGTTATACTGGATACATTAGTCTTAAATTCTTTTATTCTAGATTGTCTATTATTTCCCTGAATAACACCAACTACTCTTTTAACATGAGTAATCTCAACTGAGAATAAATCAAGGCCACTTTTAACAATTAAATTATAAATATGACATGCACACCTAACATGAAAAATATCATCAAGAGGTGGTTGCAAATGCAATTTTAAAATTGAAACTGCGGAATTATTGTTTGAAGCATTATCAAAAGACATACACAAAACTTTTTGGTTTAGATCATAAAATTCAACAACTTCAACAATAGTACTACTTAGAAATGTAGCAGTATGACTCTGATCTTCATCATATTTAAAAGAGATAATACATTTTTGCATACAAGTATTATCATTTATCCAATGGCATGTAATTGTCAAATAATCATTTCCATTAACAGCATGGCCAATATCAGAAGTTAGACATACTCTAGAAGGAAGGTGGCTAAACAAATAACGTATGTACGTTTGATATTGTCCATGAAGTCTAAAGATATCTGCTCTACAAGTACTTCTAGGGATACCTTTAAATACAGGATTGTAAAACATAATAAGATACGATGAAGAAGCAAAATAAAAAGGTAGACAACCCAAAGCAATCCTTTTTGCTAATTCCTCACGATCCCTCATTTTATCATATTTTACTAGACCTCCAGTAGTAGGGTTAATAGTTGTTTGACTTCCATCCCCATTATTGCCCCATTCTATGGGATGGTCAGATCTCATATGTCTTGTAGGTATCCTAGTCCCCCCTAAATTTCCTCCGGTCAAATCTTTAAAAGTTTCGTCACAAAGTTTGCACTTAACTCTATTAGTACCTTCTATTGTTTCAAACAATTTCCATATCGGACTTCTTCTTTTACGATTAGAAGTCGGAGCCACTAGTGGTCTACTACCCCTTGTAGCACTAGCAACTCCAACTCCAATACTACCAACATTTCCACTAGTAGGTGTAGGTGGTATCTCATCTTCTATTCCAATTTCAATATTTCTTCTATTCCAAAATCTTCTTGTAATTGTTCATAATCTATCTCTATATTATCATTAGGCGATGATTCAGAAACATGTGTTATTGGGTCATTACTATTACTATCGAAAGCTACAGGACTACCTCTTTTTTTATTTCCACCCCTACCAGTAACTTTTCTACACGCTCTTTTAGCAGCACTAAACATATTGTAAAATTTAAAGTATAAGCTAAAATTAAATATGCAATTAAAATATTGAATAAGAGAAAGAGTTAGGGAGTGCATCGAATTCGACAATAAATTGAGCACTTGATTACGCAATTTCGGTGTTACCACGAACAAACATCAACCAACACTTTGAACTTTGAACTTTGAACTTTGAATTTCAATTTCCAAATGACAATTTTCGGTAAATTAAACTCAAGAAAAGAGAGCCAAATAAAAATTATAAAATTAGAATATGAAATATTGCAAATTTAAGGGAAGAGAGAATTTGAGAATTTGAGAATTGAGATTGAGAAAAGAATTTTGAGTGAAGAAATGAAGAAGAATGGGAGGGTATTTATAGATTTTAAGAAGGGTTAATATTGTAAATTAATAAATACAACAAAATAACCAAAAAATGGCCAATTTGCAAAAAATCCGTTGGCCAACGGATCTGAAATAATTTTGACCGTTGCTTGTGGGTCCCACAAAGTCAGAAAATTTAAAAAAAATGTTACCGTTGTGCCAGGCCGGTCCAAGCCGGGTTACCCGTTACGGTCCACTGTGCATGCAGACCGAGCCGGTCCAGTCCGATTCCAACTAAAAAAGCCAAACGGCCCAACCCCCTCCCCCCCCCCCCCCCCCCGCGAACCAAGCCCACCCGGCCCCTTAGTAACCGGGCCGGTCCCGTCCCGATTTACATCGGCCGGGTACAGTCCGGAACCGGTCCGACCCCGCCCGTTAGACAGGTGTAGTTTTGATTGAACCGTTAGATTAGTATTGTGATTTTGAAACCATAACAATGAGAATCATTGAATTCTGAAGTCGTATGAGAGAGTTATGCTCATTTTCGCGTTGGAAAAGATTGCTGGTTTCTGGTGCGAAGGCGATGAACAAAATTATATATATATATATATATATATATATATATATATATATATATATATATATATATATATATGATTAAAATGATAAACAAAGAAAATAATTATGGTAAAGTATAAATATAAAGATTAGATACTTACGCTCTTTCGAAAACAAGAAGACTGCCGCAAATATTACTTCAAATCGAGCTTTAGAATTCTCAAAATACTACTCGATCACCACATAGAATTTCGTATTTGTGGTGATCTTCTCTTTATGTTATGATCCGCAACACACGGTGTCTCTTTCCTCTTTATTTACTATATTTTATCTATTATCTATCCACACAATTGTTGTAGTTGTATTGTATATTCTAGTAGATGCTCATGTATTCGAGTTTTGGGAAATCAGATTTTTGTTCTTGGTTACATTTTTATTATGACATTCGGTATTTTATTCTGATCATTCTAATCTTGAAGATAATGTCATTATTTTTCTATAAAAATCAAGAAATTTCGCTTATCTATTTCACCATCGTTTTAAAATGTATTATGAACTATCAATTATCATGTTGATTAGTTGTTGCCTTGCCTGACAGCAGCGTGGGGCTCCAGCACGGCCTAAAGGTGGTAGTTGGGTCGTGATAGAGGGTCGGAAACAAGCTCGCTATCTTCACAAGATATGGGTAAGGTCTGCATACACATTATCCTTCCCATATCTCACTTGTGGAGTTATACTGAATTTATTGTTGTTGTTATTATTGTTGTTGTCGTAGATCTATACAATATGTCACCAATCATTATTTTGGAGGACATATTTTTAACTTTTATAAATTGAAGATCCTTCCTTCTCATATACAACACATTAGCATACACAATGTAATCTTTAAGATAGTTTTATTTAATGGGAGATTATTCTCTCAATAGCTTTTTATGCTATTTTTGTATTAGCTTTCTCATATATAGGTCAATTGACCAAATCATATAAAGTTATGCCTCATTTTAATATATTTTTATTTATCATATGTTTTATCGTCGCCAAAATTTACTTTATTAGATTTTATATAATATATTATTATTTTCGATCCCAACACTGCCAACATATTCTTTCAGTAAGAAGTTGACAAACAAGATGATTGCAATTACTGAATCCGTTGAGGAATCCGGTGTTATACATAGCTTTAGGAGAAGAAATAAGATCTACTAGCCGAAAAAGGTGCTAGGATATAGCACTATCATCTTTTTGGGTATTTTGCAGCTCTTTTTTTTGTATGTTTTAGATGCAATTAAAGCAAATAAAGTAGATGTTTTTTGGAGTTTTTCATATATATATATATATATATATATACTATAATAGGAACTTATTCACTTATTTCCTCTAGCTTTTGTAGTTTTCAAAAAGTATCAAGATTTCTTTACAAATTATATATATTCTCTCTTAAAAGGCTCCCGTCCCATTATTAATGTATTCAATTAAGGAATTCAATTGTATTATTTTTCTCTCCTCTCCCCTCTCCCTCTTTTTTATACTCAAACCTGGAAACAGATTCCTCTTCAAATATTATTTCAGCAAATTCTGCTTTCAATTTCTTAAAATTCCAAAAGATTTTTGCTACTGGTACAAGAAGCCACAAGAAAAACACAAATGCACGAACGCAATCTGGAAGCAAAACTCAAGCATTACTTGCCATTGAAATGGAACCAAAGAAATACACACCAAAAAAGAATCTTATATGATTCATATATAATTTATATACAGTTATCATACATTTATTATACAATTGTGATATAACTATAAACTTCTTCCTCTTCAAGTTTCAATATAAAATTCCACCTAAAACCGCATGGAAACTTCATAATAACTAGCACAAAACCACCAATAATCATAGCTCTTATTTTTAGATTGAAAATCAAAGAGGAAGCACACATTACATACAAAAAACATACAAACCAATAAAAATTTGATACAAAATATTTTATTAAACTTGTATTAGTATTATATCAAGTATTATTTCATGTATTGATATATTAGATACAATTTAGATATAATTATAATATAATTCTGATATGGCCGTGAAAGAGTTCTGATACAATTGTGATATAATTATCATACAATTATGGTACAGTTTTTGAACTTCTTCTTCGAGTTTCAATCCCAAATTTTACATAAAACCAACCCCCAACTTAACCAATCTCCTTTAAAGTGAGATATAAACTCCAAATTTTATTCTCAATTATTTGGAAGAACACCCAATCCAAACAAATCACAAATTCGTAAATTTCGAATATTGATACAAGTGTGATACAATTATCATACAATCGTGACACAGTTCTAAAACCTTTTTTTCTTCGAGTTTCAATATGAAGTTTTACCTAAACCGTCTTTAAACTTAACCAATTCCTTCAAAATTGATATATAAACTCCAAGATATATTCTCAATCATTTACAAGAATATTAAATCCAAATAAATCACAAACTCATAAACTGCAAATATTGAATTCAAAGCTTTAAAGATTTTTAATAACTATAAATTGATAACTCTTTGATGCTGCAATTTTAGAAATGACATCGATATATTATGTGAAGAGGGAGAGATTTGGTTGATTTGTACAAAAGTGAAAAAAAAACATTCTAAAAATGGGATGAAAATGTTATGAAACAATATAAGAACAAGAACAATAATACAAGAACAAGAACAATATAGAGAAAAGTAGAGAGAGGAGTATTCTTATTGATACTTTGGGATGATTTACAATGGGAGAGAACCCCTTTATTTATAGGGAGGTGGTGACTTAGCCACCAAGTAGTAAACCCTAGGATCTCTCTAAATATGGACATTCACCTTAAATAAAATATTTTATAACACTCCCCCTTGAATGTCTATTCAATAATGTGCCTCGTTAAAACCTTAACTAAAATAAAACCCAATGGGAAAAAATTATAGAAAAGGAAAAAGAGTACACATGTTTGAATATGCGCCTATTGGTTGCCTCGTTAAAAACCTTGCAAGGAAAACCCAGTGGGACAAAACCTTGTAAGGAAAAAAGAGTGCAACGCGCATTAACTCCCCCTGAAAAGAGCATCAATTCACATCCTTGAGCATTTGCATTTTAATCTTGTGCACCATCTTCAAAACGATCTTTTGTAGAGATTTGATAAATAAATCAGCCATATTGATTTGAATAAATATTTCGCACCTTGAAATTATCATTCTTGATAGATATGAACATCTTCATATAATGTCGTGGAATGACTCTTCAATATCTCCATAGAGGTATTCTCGATGACATCATGCTTATAGTTATAGCAAGATACATATGTACACAAGTTGCACTTAGGATGTGGTACTTCAGGACCAAGAATTGTATATGCTTCAAGCAACTTCAATCTTTCATGGATTGACATATAAGTTAAGTCATATAAGCCATATAATAGACTTTAGATGCATATCAAGTTTTCATGTTATGCTAAACAAATAAGATATCGAAAACTGATTACACATACCATTGACTTTATACTTTCAAGTATTTGAACTACATGTCCAAAACTACATGTCTTTCATATGGAATCAATTCTGCTTGAATTGTATCTCTTCCATTTAGCCAATATTTTTGTTTGTATTCGACAAACATAAGATCCTCATCGATATTTAGCGCTATCATAGATGTCGTCGACGAACATTTTATATCGGTTCCAGTAAATTTTCATAAAGACATAACATGGAGATCTCTTTATTCATATATTCAGATACCTGAATCTCTCATGAGATTTTATGAAGTGTTATGTCATGTAATCTTCTAGATCACTTGCCTCCCCATTATGATCACTTTGATCATTTGCTCATCTTCTTTATTAAGAAGTTATTTTGAAACTGATTTGTCTATACGCTTTAAGCGTATCAAAGACTTTGTCCTTCTGGGACTTAATATGAGCATTTGTAGTGAGAATATAGTTACTTTCTTTGGGTCAGCAAATGCGCATGACATGCTTTGCAATTTGTTGCAATTGAATTATCCTTTTATGAACTTCAGGTTCATATTATGATATTCGAGGATCTATATATACAAATGATAATTCATCCCATGTAACCTTTTCTCAAGTGTTTATCATGTCTCCCCCTCATGTTAGAAAAGCTAACTTGTTTCCTCAACTTTGAGAGTCCATCTTTGTGCATTATGGTGTTAATGAAAATATACACCGCACATCAATAATAATAAGATGAAATTATTTGGTTCCTGACCCTGAACCACTTGTGAGGGGAGAATATAATATACTCTCGTATACAACGTATATCAAAGTGATATATATAACTTTGTTCTCATAAGAAACAGTTTTGCTATTAAGTGGAGGCACTCAATAATTATCTTGCTAAACCAACTATGATATAAACCAACTTATCAAGATGAACTATCTTGAATAGAAAATCTGGAAATTGTGCTCGAAGTTATATTACTGAGCAATTTACCTCGCAAGCACCGGCCAGGCTGCGGGTTAATAACAATCGCACATGTAACCATATTATAGATGCATCATATGTGGTATACATGGCAGGTGAATGGGCCCATATTCACCTTTGATATTTCCAGAATTTATGGGATCCAACCCGAACTCTTTAGTTGGTCAATTAATTAATGAGAACAAGTAATACAAGAGAATTCATAACAAACTTTCTAGTTCTTTAATATTTACCCATGTGAATTTTGTATTACTGCACATCATACTTAAAATGATATGGCTAACCCGAATGCCAACTGAATAAATTATCAATATTGATAAACTTCAAATTTACACCATGACATGTGCAATTATCAACAAACTTCAAGTTTATTATGATATGGGTTTTTATATCAATAAACGTACACTTTATTGTGGTATTCTTGTGTAGTACAAACTGGAGAATAAAAGCGGGTAGTTTTTCACATACAGATTATCCCGCTACAAGTTGTAGTAATAGAAGATATCAAATCTTTCCTTTATTTATAGTCTCAATATAATCAATCGCTTTCGCATATACTTTGGAAACTGAATAAGTTTCTTTGAGACTTACTACAACACAATACCTTATTGGTAATCAATTGTGTTTCTCCAACATAGTAATAATTGGCTCTTCTAGAGCTCTCAATTAATTTTGTACTACCACAAATTCATCAACATCCATGTGGTGAATATCTCTTTTAAAGAGAAAGTTATACCATTATGGTCATGTCAAAATTATATGCAAGATATGTTTCTTATTATTGTCCTTTGATAATCACATTGACAAATTATTTTGGCGTACAATAGGTACGTGACCAATGACTATTCATGCCATAACAATGACATTATTTTCATATATCATCTCAAACCTCCTTCTAGGGGTGAGTGTGGTATATTCAATACCAATTTCATGTTCATATTCTTCCAATAATGAATATGTATTTGTGAATCAGATGTTGTCACATTCACTGCGGGGATATGTGATTTTGTTATCCTTTTCAAATCTGTAAATGCGTCTGGCATTCGATTGCTATTCTTTGCAAATGGATAATATTTTGCACCTCTTTTTCACAAATAGAGGTATGTGGATCAAGATGAGATAATGATGCATTTTTCCACAAAATTTTCCGTTTGGTTTCACCAACTTCTCCCCCTAATTTTGGGAAAAGTGTCTCATCGAATTGACAGTCTGCAAATCGTGCAGTGAACAAATCCCCTGTCAATGTTTCGAGGTAGCGAATAATGGAGGGCGATTCAAACTCAACATATATTCCTAACCTTCTTTGCAGACCCATTTTGGTACAATATGGCGGTGCTACAGGCACATATACTGCACATCCAAAAATTCTTAAGTGGGATATATTAGGTTCATGACCCAAAACTCATTGCAACGGGGAATATTTGTGATAATTCGTCGTTCTGAGACGAACTAGCATTGCCGCATGCAAAATGGCGTGACCCTTAACCGAAGTGGGTAGCCTCGTTTTCATGAGTAAATGAGGAATTCAAGATTATTCTCATCTATTGTCTCAATATGATATCCATTTTGAATGATATCTTTAAAACTCAACAAGTTTCTTTTAGACTTGGAGGAGAACATTGCATTATCTAAAATGTTGTTCCTTTAGGCAGAGTTATAGTTGCTCTTCCGGAGCCTTTAATCAATTTACTACTACCAGAAATTGTAGTAACATCTGCCTTACACATACTTAAATGAGAGTAATATTTCTTCTCTTTGAATATCGTATGTGTGGTACATGAATCAATTAATCAAAAGAGATATACGAACATGAGAATAAACAAATTTAATCCGTTGCTTCATAATTAAACAATATTTTCAAAATCTGCTGAGGTTAGTCGATTAACTTAGTTAATAGTCGACTAACTTGGGAAGCAGTCATTAGGTTAGTCGACTAACTAAATCAGATAGTCGACTATCTTGCCTTGCGGAAAAGTCCAGTTTTAATGCGAAATATTAGTTATCGACTAACTAAGTTGATAGTCGACTAACTTAGTAAACAGTCATCAGGTTAGTCGACTATCTAAATCAGATAGTCGACTAACTTAGCTTGCGGAAAAATCTAGTTTTAATGCGAAATATTAGATAATCGACTAACTGTTAGGTTAGTCGATTAACTCTAGTGGAAAATAAAAATATCTTTGAAATTTAAGCATATTGAAACATTCTAAAGAACTAATACTAACATTATATCATAAGGTAACTAATACGAGCTGATACTAATAACTATTAATTTATTCACTAACTAATACAAATAAGTAAAATAAAATCAAACAATTCCATCTTCCTTCATCACAGATCCATCACCAATTAAGTGGTCTATTTTCCCCTCAGGGTGCTCAAAGAAGTCTGCCACATCCAAGTGGGTGATGTCAAAATTGTCGTCAGAGACAGAACTGGTTTCAGGGCATTTACCTTTTAGAGATGCTTGATAAAGCTCAACCAAATGTCTTGGTACACGGCAAATTTTCGCCCAGTGCCCTTTTCCACCGCAACGATAATATATAGTATATGAACTATTTGCTTTTGGATTCTCATCGCATTGCTTGTGGCAGAGTAACCAACTTCAGGTTGTCATATCTCTCCTTTAAGCCATTCCACAAGATAGGTGGATCTTTGACTGTGATATATTCAATTTTCAAACCTTCATCAACGTGACAGTTTCAAACCTTCATCAAGGTGATGGCGCAAGAAAATCAAGGCTTTACCACAGTTTCAAACCTTCATCAAGGTGGTGGCGCAAGAAAATCAAGGCCTTAGCATAGTCTTGGATGGATGCATTATTTCTGTCTTTAATGGCGTCTCCAGGACCCATTGCATCCAAATGGATTTCAGCATCCAACACCTATGTCATATAGTTCTTGCCCGAAATTTCAAGGGCAACGAACTTTCTTTTCATAATGTCAGACATAAAACAAAATTACATCAAGAGCGTGTCCATACTTATGGGCTTTATTACAATTATCACATTCACTTCAGGGAGTGGATCATAATCATCTGTATGTGCTATATACAATCTCATGTCAAATATTACTTTCATAAAGTGAAAGATTATTTTGAGAATCTTAGATTATTTTGAGAATCTTTATTATTCTCATTATCACAATGATTACGATTATAATTCCGTCTACTGCCACGTCCACATCCATTGATACCTTCACGGTAATAATTTTGTCTTCTTTCAGACTTATCACATACTGCTATCACATTCTCTAAAGGGAATGAGAATGAAGCAAATTCAATGGGACGGATTTTCAATTCTTTGCCCACAATCATACATGAATTTAATCATGGCAAGACATAGTGTTAGATAATACGCTTAACGCTAGAGGGAGGGTGAATAGCGCTATAATAAAATTTAGTGTAAACTTGCGGAAATTAAAATTTGCAGGAAATAAATAAGTGCGTTAAATAAACAAAAGGAAAGAACGCACCGATGTATTCTGGTTCACCACAACACGTGGCTAGTCCAGTCCCCGAGAGACTCTCTCGAGATTTTCCACTAACTTGTCAAGCTTACGGGTGCTCAACAAACCTTTACAACTTAAGGACACACGCCTTAACACCTTTGCTCGGAGATACAACACTCCAAGACTTCAACCAAGGAAACACAAGTTCCTTACAACAAGAGAATCACAATTCTCTTACAAGTGTACAAAACACTAAAACACTCAAACAAAACACTCCTTAATGAGTAGATATGAGTAAAAGAAGTAAGCTCAAGATCACAACAACTTTGGACAAGAATATGGCTCTCAAAACTTATGTAATGAATATATAATGATTAGCAATAGAGTATGCAAGCTTATAGCAATTGTATGATCAGTTGTTGTGTGTTATTGTGTTTAAACCACTAAAATGAAGCTGTATTTATAGTTGAAAAACTTGGCATTACCGTTGCCTAATTGCCAATTAAGAGTTGCTAATTTTACTGAATGACAACCGATTGTCAAGAAGCCACAATCGATTGTTTGCCAATCGTTCCAGAAATCAATCCCAGATTTTACGCGTAACAATCGATTATCCAAGATCAACATTCGATTATTAGCAACGTTCAAAAAATCATTTCCAGAATTTACGTAAAACAATCGATTATACAAAATCAATAATCGATTATTCAGCAACGTTCAAAAAATCCTTTCCAGATTTTAATTTCAACAATCGATTGTACAAAATCAACAATCGATTACCTGAAGGTATTTGAAAACTTTACGACAACGGTCAGCTTCACAATCGATTGTGCAATGTTAACAATCGATTATTAATCAGACTTTGAAAATCATTTTAGACACTGCCTCTTGACAATCGATTGTTATATACTCACAATCGATTATTTAATAACTTTGAAAAAGTCTGGAAGACACTGCCTCAACACAATCGATTGTCATATGTTCACAATCGATTATTTTGTGACTTTGAAAAATCTGATGGACACTGTCTCTTCACAATCGATTGTCATTAACTTCATAATCGATTATTCTGAGTTTTGAAAAACTTTGATGTACACTGCCTCATCACAATCGATTGTCATAAGGTTCACAATCGATTGTCATGCATATTTGAAAAACCTGATGCTCACTGCCTTAACACAATCGATTGTCATTAGTTCACAATCGATTGTCATGCAGTCTTGGCTTAACATAATCAATTATCATGAGTACATAATCGATTATCTTAGTCCAGATTTAAGAGGCATGTTTAAAAATCATTTTGACTAAAGTAAATATGCATGATTTAAAATCATTTAGCATTAAATTAAATATGCATGATTTTGTAAAAATAGTTTTACGAGAGAAGCCATGTCATGAGTCAAGTTGTCGGATCAAGATCACAATTAAGAACAACTCATGTAAAACTATAAATCCTGGTCTTGTGCTTGAATCTCGTTATATATATATATATATATATATATATATATATATATATATATATATATATATATATATATATATATATATATATATATATATATATATATATATATATATATATATATATATATATATATATATATATATATATATCAATTGTGTGCTTGTACTTGAGCTTCGTCATATGTCAATTTGCGCTTGTTTGTCATTCATCAAAACCTACACATATGAACACACGTTTTAGTATAATGCTTTGAGAACGTGTTTCTAACAATTTCCCCCTTTTTGATAATGGCAAACTTTAAGCGGGATATGCAAATTAGACAATTCATAATGACGATTTAAGACAAGTAAATATATGCAACAAGTATGCAAAATTAGTTCCCCCTCAATATATGAATTCCCCCTCAATTAATAAGAATTGAGAGTGCATACCCGTTATCTTCCCCCTTTTTCCATTAGCAAAAAAAATGTAATAAGATGCCAAAGATGTAAATAAAGCTTGTTTATTTATTGGAAAGAGAAAACAATTACATAAGGAGGGGACAATAAAACATATCACAATAGAACCAAAAAAAAAAACAAAGAAATAATTCATCATCATTTCCCGCCTCATCATTCGGCACTGCTTCGAAGGGAACAAGACCCGCATATGGATAATGAACATGGTCAAAATATCCATGGATCTCATGAGTCAATTGACCAACAGAGGTGGTCAAGGAAGCAATTTGGTCGGAAATGGATTGGAGAGTGGGCTCTTGAGGCGGACGAGTTCGACGGGTTGGAGGAGGAGCAGGCGCTGCATGATCACCGTCATGATGAAAGGAGGATTCTGAAATTTCCCACTTCTTGGTACTCTTTTTGAGAGGACCGTTGGAAGTGATGAATCCGGAGGCTTCAAGAAAATTCATGATGAGGAGAGCATAAGGAAGAGGACTATCATCTCCGATAGCGTCACGCATGTGAATCTTGACGAACCGACACCAATTGATATTAGCTCTGGTTATTAATGCATGCATGAGCTTGGTGTTCTCTTGGGAAATGGTGGTATGGTTATGTACGAGGCTTGAGGACTCGGGTGATGAAATAGAAAATCAACCGATAATTGGGATCCATTCCCGTAATTGTAGGACGACGGGAAGAAAGATTTGGATCATAAGAAGTAAGTCCGGTTTGATGTAGGAGGACTGTTTCATCAAAAAGGGCTCCGGCCTCTCCGATGTACCGAAAAATGTCTTCACCATTATGAGGAAGACGGGCAATGGTATGAAGGTTTTCATCGGAAAGAAGAATTTGAACACCATTTATATTTGTCACAAGCTCACCGTCATCATCCTCATGAAGGTTGGAGTAAAAATGCTTGAATCAATGTAGTATTGATGTAAGGATGGGTAAGAAGTAAGAAGTCAAGAAGTTGACAATTTTTTAGCATATTTGCAGCAGGGCCATAAGATTCAAGATACTTGTTGGTTGAAAAGCGGGGAGGAAGAATGTCTCGCTTTTCAAATTTTGTTAAAAATCGAGTAAGCTCGATGTCAGAATTAAAGCATAGAACGGAACCATCTTGATAAGGATAGTTTGGAGCAGCAAAGGAGGATGCACCATGCCTAGCAGAACTGGAACGTTTGGAGTGACGGCCCGACATTTTCACTGAGTATTGCTGGAATTTGCAAGAGACTTGAAAGAATTTTGATAGTTTGAGAGCTAAAGTTGATGCTTGAGTAAATAAAAATGTACATATATGGAGCCTATTTATAGAGGGGAGAAAGGCATTTCATTAATGGAAGAATCTGCAGAAAATTGAAAGCTAAAACAGTCAGAAATGGTAAAAATAAATCTTACTGACCGTTTAGGCAATCGATTGTTGGAATGAGATAATCGATTGTCATTAAGATTTGACTGAATCTCGGAACTGACACAAATCGATTGCAGGAATCTTCAGAAGCCAAACGGTGACAAATTTTTGAAATACTAACAGAAAATAATCGATTGTCAAATATGGTAATCGATTGTTATGTTACAGTGAGTACAGAAATTTTCTGACTAGGAAAATAATCGATTGTTGATTTTGTACAATCGATTGTTTTAGAAAAACAGTACTGAATGGCTGAGATGGCAATCGATTAAACAATTAAAAATCGATTATTAAACAAAACTGCATAATAAGCATAAACCATAAATAAACGATTAGTGATACTTGCTAATCGATTTTCTGCACAGTAAAATAATCGATTATTTGCTGTAACAATCGATTGTTCTATGCCATTTCTGTATAATTCCCCCTACCTTTAGGGCGATACCTGCAAAATAGAATTAGACGTCTCTGACGCTCAAGTCAATAATTTGTAAAGAAATAGTAATTTAAACTAGTGTGGTCGAGTGAGATCGTGATCTCTTAAGAAGTGTGTCCTAGGGTGTTCTTAAGAGTGTTTCGGGTACTTACCTTTTCTCCGACGTCGCCAATTACCTGTTCGAGAGGGTGATATTTGATTGTCCTCCACTCGTTAGGCTTTTTCGTTTCATTTTCCAATTGTGGCGCTTCCTCCGTTGGTTGTTTCAAAATTTCGTCTTAATTTTCCTTAGGCGTTTCCTCTTGTATTTTGTCTTTCAAGCTATCTAAAATACCTGCAAGATCAAAACCGGAATCCTTTCTCGCCAAGCGAGCATTATTTTCGTAAAATACAACATGAGGGGATTCCTCCACAGTTTCGGTTCTTTTATTAAAAACCCTATATGCTTTGCTACGTGAAGAGTAACCAATTAAAATTCCCTCATCGGACTTAGCATCAAATTTTCCCAATTGATCTTTTCCATTGTTATGAAAAAAAACGTTACAACCGAATACTCTAAAATGGGAGATATTTGGTTTCCTTCCCTTGTAGAGTTCATAAGGGGTCTTCATGAGTATTGGCCTTATGACTACTCTATTTAAGATGTAGCATGCGGTACTCACGGCATCCGCCCAAAAATGTTTGGGAATCTTAGCCTCTTCGAGCATGGTTCTAGCCATCTCTTCGAGACACCTATTTTTCCTTTCCACCACCCCATTTTGTTGTGGTGTTCGTGGAGCGGAAAAGGTATGCTCGATATCGAGTTCGTCACAAAAGTCCGCAAAGAGATTGTGATCAAACTCTCCCCCATGATCACTTCTAATTGAAGTGACAGTTGTTTCCTTTTTGTTTTGAACACGTTTAAGGAAATACTTAAAATTTTGAAAAGCATCACTTTTATGGGCAAGAAATAAAGTCCAAGTAAATCTGGAATAATCATCAACAATAACAAGGGCATAACGATTTCTTCCTAGACTTTCAATGCGAGATGGTCCAAATAAATCCATGTGAAGCAATTGCAATGGTCTAGTAGTTGAAACAATGTTTTTCGATTTGAAAGATGCTTTTGTTTGCTTCCCTTTTTGACAAGAATCACAAATAGAGTCATTTTCAAATTTCAATTGGGAAGACCAATAACTAAGTTTTGTGAAATCAATTTGTTCAAAAGATGCATGTTTATATGTGCTACTCTACGATGCCATATCCAAGTATCATCCTCTTTACTCATAAGACAATCAACATATTCGGGTGAGGAATTTGCAAGATCAACCATATAAATATTATCCACTCTAAAACCACGAAGGATAATTTTGAAATCGCTACGTCTAAATACTAAGCATTCATCCGAATCAAATAAGGCAAGATTTCCCTTGTCACATAATTGACTTATGCTCAAGAGATTATGCTTTAAACCTTTAACAAGTAATATATGCTTAATAGAGGAATTTTCATCCTTACCGACCGATCCGATGCCAATAATCTTTCCTTTATTGTTATCCCCAAAAATCACACTTCCTCCTTCTTTGTGTTCTAGTTGAAGGAATTTGGATTCGTCTCCCATCAGGTGCTTGGAGCATCCACTATCAAGGTACCATAGTACACTTGATCCCTTCAAACATACCTACAAAACAAATTAATGCGTTTTAGGTACCCATGCCATTTTGGGTCCTTGAGGGTTAGGCATATTTTAATGATGCGATTGAGTGATATGTCTATGTCGTGTAAAACATGCAGGAGCAATATGACCAATGCGTCTACAGTAATGACAAGTCACGTTGGGGTTATGCATCCTTCTAGGTTCATAGTAACTTGATGGACGAAAATGATTTACTCTATTTTCATTATGACTATTGCGCATTTCATGAGAACCATTTCTCCTACTATTAGTTCTAAAATGAGCAGCATTTCAAGAGTAATGGTCATGTCTAGATGTTCTAAAAGGTTCAAAACTCCTTCTAGTGTTTGGCCTAGAATATGCATCATTTCTAGGGTAGTCATTTCTAGGTGGTAAGTTATTTCTAGGTCTTCTAAAATGTTCAACATTTGGTCTAGCATGCATATTTGTTCTAGGATTGCTATTTCTAGGATAAGCATTTGTTTTATTCATCCTAGGTTGAGCCTTAGGTGGTTGGGGTTTGGCTTCAACCTTTTCTTTAGGCTCATTCTTAAAGCCTATGCCATGCTTGGTTGATTTCAAATTAACAAGGACCTTATTCAAATTTTTGTGGGAAGAATTAAACTTATCTAAGGTACCTTTAAGTCTATCTACCTCATTTTTGAGATGCATGCAAGAAGAACAAGTTTTAATAGAACTTTCGGGCTTGTCGGCGCTTCTTTTTCCGAAAAACTTGTTTTCCTCTTTCAGCTTCTCATTTTCTAAAACCAGTTTTTGTAAACCCTTTTCTTTCAAAGAAAGCTGTTTTTGAAATCTTTTTCTTTTAGAGAAGCATTTTATTTTATGCTCTTGACAGTTTACGAAGCCTTAATAAATTCAGTATATAGCTCATCAAAAGCAGTTCCCATTTCTTCAAGAGTAAAGAAGTTTTTAGAAGAGATTTGACATACCTCATCTTGCTTGTCTTCTTGCGCCATAAGACAAAGGTTTGCGGCTTCGTCTTTGTCTTCTTCGCTTGACTCATCTCCGGAGTCTCCTCCCCAAGAAATGTATGCACGTTGCTTCTTAAAAGGTTTCTTCTCCTTTTTGATGTTTGGCAATTTGATTTGATGTGCCCGGTTTCACCGCATTCATAGCACTTTATTTGTTCGCCTTGCTTTTTGCCCTTTCGTTCATACTCCTTTCGCATGAACTTTTGAAATCTTCTGATAACGAGTCCAAACTCGTTGTCTCCGTCCTCATCAACTTGAGGTTGGCTTGTGCTTGCCTTAAGAGCGATTCTTTGCCTCCTTTGATCATCAACAAGAGGGTTAAGTATAGTAGATTCATAAGTCTTATGATTACCTCTTAATGCATCGATGGTGACATTTGAGACGCCAATGGACTCTTGAATCACGTCGGCCTTTGATCGCCATGCCGGAGTGAGACTTCTAAGAATTTTTCAAACAAGTTCTCTATCCGTGAATGTCTTCTTGAGAGCATGTAGATCATTTACGATTATTGAAAATCGTTCAAACATTTCATCCACCTTTTCACCTTCCTTCATGTGAAATAATTCATAAGCATGGGTTAGGAAATCAATTTTTGCTTCCCTTACCTGGTCCGTACCTTCGTACGTAATTTCCAGCTTGTCCCACATTTCCTTCGCCGTTGTGCAACACGATATTTTCCTGTAATCGTCAGCATTTACAGCACAATATAATAAATTAATTGCTTTAGCATTATTTTTGCACCTTTCGGATATCATCCGCGTCATATTCTTCTTCGGACTTGGGAACCCATTCGGTTTCAACCTTTTTGGTTGGAATTTGATTTCCCTTCGTTATCACCTTCCAGAGATGAAAGTTGTTTGCTTGAACGAAGATTTTCATCCTCTCATTCCAGTACGTATAGTTTGTACCGTTGAATAGAGGTGGTCGTGTGGAGCATGTCCTTCATCAATTCCTGCAAAAGAGTCACGAGTAGAAGCCATGGACGGTTCTCTCAAATTGTTAAGTCTTCAGAGAGTTGGGCTCTGATACCAATTGTTAGATAATACGCTTAACGCTAGAGGGGGGGTGAATAGCGTTATAATAAAATTTAGCGTAAACTTGCAAAAATTAAAATTTGCAGGAAATAAATAAGTGCGTTAAATAAACAAAAGGGAAGAACGCACCGATGTATTCTGGTTCACCACAACACGTGGCTAGTCCAGTCCCCGAGAGACTCTCTCGAGATTTTCCACTAACTTGTCAAGCTTACGGGTGCTCAACAAACCTTTACAACTTAAGGACACACGCCTTAACACCTTTGCTCGGAGATACAACACTCCAAGACTTCAACCAAAGAAACACAAGTTCCTTACAACAAGAGAATCACAATTCTCTTACAAGTGTACAAAACACTAAAACACTCAAACAAAACACTCCTTAATGAGTAGATATGAGTAAAAGAAGTAAGCTCAAGATCGCAACAACTTTGGACAAGAATATGGCTCTCAAAACTTATGTAATGAATATAAAATGATTAGCAATAGAGTATGCAAGCTAATAGCAATTGTATGATCAGTTGTTGTGTGTTATTGTGTTTAAAACACTGAAATGAAGCTGTATTTATAGTTGAAAAACTTGGCATTACCGTTGCCTAATTGCTAATTAAGAGTTGCTAATTTTACTGAATGACAATCGATTGTCAAGAAGCCACAATCGATTGTTTGCCAATCGTTCCAGAAATCAATCCCAGATTTTATGCGTAACAATCGATTATCCAAGATCAACAATCGATTATTAGCAACGTTCAAAAAATCATTTCCAGATTTTACGTAAAACAATCGATTATACAAAATCAATAATCGATTATTCAGCAACGTTCAAAAAATCCTTTCCAGATTTTAATTTCAACAATCGATTGTACAAAATCAACAATCGATTACCTAACGGTATTTGAAAACTTTACGACAACGGTCAGCTTCACAATCGATTGTGCAATGTTAACAATCGATTATTTATCAGACTTTGAAAATCATTTTAGACATTGCCTCTTGACAATCGATTGTTATATACTCATAATCGATTATTTAATAACTTTGAAAAAGTCTGGAAGACACTGCCTCAACACAATCGATTGTCATATGTTCACAATCGATTATTTTGTGACTTTGAAAAATCTGATGGACACTGTCTCTTCACAATCGATTGTCATTAACTTCACAATCGATTATTCTAAGTTTTGAAAAACTTTGATGTACACTGCCTCATCACAATCGATTTTCATAAGGTTCACAATCGATTGTGCAGGTTTGAAAAACCTGATGCTCACTGCCTTAACACAATCGATTGTCATTAGTTCACAATCGATTGTCATGCAGTCTTGGCTTAACATAATCGATTATCATGAGTACATAATCGATTATCTTAGTCCATATTTAAGAGGCATGTTTAAAAATCATTTTGACTAAAGTAAATATGCATGATTTAAAATCATTTAGCATTAAATTAAATATGCATGATTTTGTAAAAATAGTTTTACGAGAGAAGCCATGTCATGAGTCAAGTTGTCGGATCAAGATCACAATTAAGAACAACTCATGTAAAACAATAAAACTTGGTCTTGTGCTTGAATCTCGTTATATATATATATATATATATATCAATTGTGCGCTTGTACTTGAGCTTCGTCATATGTCAATTTGCGCTTGTTTGTCATTCATCAAAACCTACACATATGAACACACGTTTTAGTATAATGCTTTGAGAACGTGTTTCCAACACATAGAACTTTTACCACTTCACTTGTTTATAATTCCTTACAAACTCCATTAGAGTTATAATCAAACTTTGTTGTCTATGTTTGTATACGAAATCAAATCGTAGAATTTCAAGAATTTGAAAGGGAAAAGTAAATTACTTACCTTTAAGGTATACCAATAAATGTTGTGATATCAAATATACCTCTTGAGTTTCCATCCCGTTGCATTACTTTATGATGATACAATCTCTTCTATTTTTCCGTATAGAAATTCTCCAGTGAAATTACAATGGCTGAATCGGCGCCAGATGGACCCCAACAATGAAAACCCGCCTGAACTTGAACAGAAAATACAGCGGCTTGTCTTCTGGCTTCTTTCCTTCTGTTCTTCTTTTCTTTCTTTTTCCTCCTCTCTTTTCCTTCTATTCTTCTTTTCCGTTTCCTTTTTTTTTCTTTTTTTTTTCGTTGTCTTTCCTCTTCTATTTTTCCGTATAGAAATTCTGGAAGAAGGAAGAAATCAAATTCAATTAGTTAGAGACTCGTGCTGATAACGTGTTATGAAATAATATAATAACAAGAACAATAATACAAGAACAAGAACAATATAGAGAAAAGTAGAGAGAGGAGTATTCTTATTGATACTTTGCGATGATTTACAATGGGAGAGAACCCCTTTATTTATAGAGAGGTGGTGACTTAGCCACCAAGTAGTAAACCCTAGGATCTCTCTAAATATGGACATTCACCTTAAATAGAATATTTTATAACAGAAAATATGATTTTAGGGGCTTTATATAATTAATTTATATGAGAGTGAGAACGGAGGGGGAAGGGGAGGCTATATTAATTACATCCTAAATTTAAGATGCTCTCGTTATAAAGATTATGTATATAAATAGTAAATATGAATAGAGAACTTAATTTGTAAGAAACCTAAGGAAAAAGGGTGAACAAATTTCTATTATTGTATAACTAGGTAAATATTCTAAATTTTTTTATCAAAAAAATATTGGATGTTGGTAGTCCGGACAATAGTGCTAATCATAACACTTCCTGATGTAATGATGCATATTAAGTATATAAAATATGTTTCACCTTTAACCAAAAAGAAAGAAAAAAAATTCGATGCTATGAAACAATAAAAGAAGAAGAAGAGTATTGCAAAGAAAAGTAGGTAGAGAGAACTATTATTGATTTTGGGATGATTTATAATGGAATAGAACCCTCTATTTATAGGGAGAGGGTGGATTAGCCACCAAGTAATAAATCCTAGAATCTCTCTGGAATATAGACATTCACCTTAAATAGAATTCTATTTATAACACTCCCCCTTGAATTTCTATTCAACAGATAATGTGCCTCGTTAAAACCTTAACTAAATAAAACTCAATTGGAAAAAAATTCTAGAGAAGGGAAAAGAGTACACATATCTAACAATACGCCTTTTAGTTGCCTCGTTAAAAACCTTGCAAGAAAAACCCAATGGGACAAAATCTTGTAAGGGAAAAAGAGTGCAATGCACATTAACTCCCTCTGATAAGAGCATCAATTCACATCTTTGAGCATTTGCATTCCAATCTTGTGCATCATTTTCAAAAAATCTTTGATAGAGATTTGATAAACAAATCAACCATATTAACTTGAATGAATATATTGAACCTTGAAATCATCATTCTTAATAGATGTATTGTCTTCATATAATCTTGTTGAAATCATCAGTTCAATATCTTCACATAGAGGTAAAAACTCTTGCTATCATATTATCATGCTTATAGTTATAGCAAGGTACATTTGTACACAAATTGCACTGAGGAACCGGTTCTTCAAGATCAAGAAGTATATATGCTTCAAGTAACTTAAATCCTTCATGGATTATCATATACGTTAAGTCATATAAGCCATATAATAGACTTTAGATGCATATCAAGTTTTTATGTCATGCTAGACAAATAAGATATCGAAAACTGATTGCACATACCATTGACTTTATACTTTCAAGTATTTGAACTACATGTCCAAAACTACATGTCTTTCATATTAAACCAATTCTATTTGAATTGTGTATCGTCAATTTGGCCAATATTTTGTGTTTGTCTCGACAACCCTAAGATCCTCATCTATACTTAGCGCTATAATAGATGTTGTCGACGAACATTCTACATCGGTTCCAATAATTTTTTCATAAAGACATAACATAGAGATCTCTTTATTCATATATTCAGGTACCTGAATCTCTAATGAGATTTTATGAAGTGTTATGTCACGTGATCTTCTAGATCACTTACCTCCTTATTATGATCATATTAATCATTTGCTCAACTTCTTTATCAAGAAGTTCTATTTGAAATCGATTGTCTATACGCTTTAAATGTACCATTGACTTTGTCCGTCTAGGATTTAATAGGAGCATTTGCAATGAGAATATAGCTACTTTCTTTGGGTCAGCAAATGCGTCTGGCATGCTTTACAATATATCACAAATGAATTATCTTTTTATGAACGTCAAGTTCATATTATGATATTTGAGGATCTATACATACAAATGATAATTTGTTCCACGTAACTTTTTCTCAACTGTTTATCATGTCTCCCCCTCATGTTAGAAAAACTAACTTGTTTCCTCAACTTTGAGAACACATCTTTGTGTGTTGTAATGTTAATCAATATACACCTCACATTAATAATAATAATATAGAATTATTTGGTTCATGACCCTGAACCATTTGTGAGGGGAGAATGTAATATACTTTTGTATATAACCTATATCAAACCGATATATATAACTTTATTCTCATAAATAGTTTAGCTATTAAGTGGAGGCACTCAATAAATTATTTTGCTAAACCAACTGTGATATAAACTAACTTATCAAGATGAACTATCTTGAATAAAAAAATCTTGAATATGCTCTAAATTAAATTATTGAGCAGTTACCTCCCAAACAACAGGTTGCAGGTTAATAATAATCACACATGTAACCATCTCATAGATGCATCTTATGTGGTATACATGGTAGGCGAATGAGCCATATTCACCTTTGATATTTCCAGCATTCATGGAATTCAATCCTAAATTTAGTTGGTATATTAGTTGATGAGAACAGACAACATAAGAGAATTCATAAAGAACTTTCTAGTTCTTTAATATTTACTATGTGAATTCCTTATTATTTTTTGCACACCGTGCTTAAATTGATATGGTTAAACTGATTATGCCAACTGAATAAACTATCAATATTAACAAGTTCAGATTTACACCATGACATGTGTAATTATCAATAAACTTCAGGTTTTTATATCAATAAATATCCATTTTAGTGTGGTGTTCTGTCACGACCCTAAACCGGCCCGGCCGTGATGGCGCCTATTGTGAAGACGAGGCTAGAGGACACAACATATATTTATCCCTTACGCATTAAGAGTCACTATTAAACCTTTAATTGATCAATATTTCATAATACAAGTCTAAATAAAATGCGGAAATAACATACAAGCCCAACATCGGGGTGTCACTAGTCATGAGCATCTATAAAGTATGAATATAACAAGAAGTCTAAAGTAATGTACTAAATACAGTAATAGCAATGTGACGAAGGAGCGGTGCTGCAAACGTTATGCAACCACCTGCTAACTCTGATGTCTCATCTAAGCAAATCAACACCCGCTACTGGGTTTCGATCCACCTGCATCTGCTCACAACGTGCAGGGAGTAATGTGAGTACTCCAACCCAGTAAGTAATAATAGTAAATAAAGACTGAGCAGTAGGAACCAATGAATCCACATTCACATTAGGCTCAATAAACACAATAGGCTTTCAAATCATAATACGAGTCAACCTTCCCTTTTAAAATTCAGCTTTTAGTAAAAATCATTTTGAAACACTTTCTAGCAGCTTCAGTAGGGTTCAATACCATTCAAAATGATAATAGCTATTAAATCCATAACCGGCCCCTCGGGAAAAACATAGTTCGTAAAACAGCCCCTCGGGCAAAACAATAATCATAAACACCTCATAAATTGAAGTCTCGGTGGAAATCGCCAAATACCAAATTAGTGATTAATTTCTGAACGTCTCATAAACCCCAGTTTAAATAAAAATTTGTTTTAAAATATTTGTTCAACTTTTCGACAGAGGCTCAATATGAAGATGAGTGAAAAACAGTCAATAAATCAACATATTCGCTACAAACTCGCTTTTAGGAGGAGTGAATTCAATAAGTTCATAAACGGGCCATTCAAGCAACATGTCACTCATGTACATGTATATATATCGCCCTTCGGGCTAAGCCTCTCGGTCACTAGTTATTCATATCTTACCAAACATTACTCGTACTCAACATTCATGCTCAATAGGTACCATATAGTAACCGCAGCGGCGTGCAGCCCGATCCATATATCGCTGGGGCGTGCAGCTCGATCCATATATTTCATCGACAACGCTCACTGGGGGTGTACAGATTCCGGGAGGGACCCTTACGGCCCAAGTGCAATATTGTTGCGACGTGCAACCCGATCCAACATATCGCTGCGGCGTGCAGCCTAATCCATATAAGTATTGTAGAAACTTGCAGCCTGATCCGTATATATATATATATATATATATATATATATATATATATATATATATATATATATATATATATATATATATATATATATATATATATATATTGTTGCGGCGTGCAGCCCGATCCATGGATATATAATCCTCACAACTAGGCCCTCGACCTCTCTTAGTCATTAACCTCACCAGCATACTCTCAGTCTATCTCAGTCGTCAATCTCACCATCATACCCTCGGTCTATCTCAGTAAAACAAGGAACTAAACCCAAAACCGTTTTCACACTTTCAAGAATATTGCTATAAAGCCAAATTTGAGTAATAACAGGTAAAAACATGACTGAGGATATGCTTTCAAACAACTAGAGTGAGGAAAGATATTAAAATTTCCCTATGGGTCTCAACAAGTCGGCACAAGGCCCTAAATATGGCATACAACCCAAAATATAGTAACATCAAACAATTAACTATCAATTACGCATGAAAATAATCATTCGGGGTGGACTAGGTCACAATCCCCAGCAGTACTCAACCCCACGCTCGTCATCTAGCGTGTAAGTCACCTCAAATTAACACAACGATGTGCAATCCAGGGTTTCAAACCCTCAGGACAGCATTTACAATCATTACTTGCCTCGAATCGGCAAATTCCCTAGTTCGCGATGCATTTTCCCCTCAAATCGGCCTCCACGCGCATTGAATCTATCCAAAATCATAGCGAATGCATCATAATATGCTAAAGGAACAAAACCCAAGCGAAAACAATCCATAACGGGCACAAATCCTGAAATCACCAAAACCCGAGCCCCGGGCCCACTTCTTGAAACTCAGAAATTTTCACATCAACGGCTCCTTATCCTCCATCAAGTTCATACATACCAAAAGTTCTAAAATCCGACCCCAAATGGTCTGTCAAATCCCAATTTACAATAATTCCTAACCCCGATCGAAAAGATGACGAAAATGCCCTCGGGCCCACGTGCCCGAATTTTCAAAATTTTCAAATAATAAGTTTACCCATAACCTCACCAACTCAAATATATGATTTACTCTTAATTCCATACCAAAAATCATGGTCAAATTCCAAGAACATCAATTTTCTAGGTTTTCATCTAAACCCTTTGATTTTCCTTAAGTTTTACATGTTAATCTACCCAAAATCTATGTATTTAACTTTAGATGCGTAGAAATTAATTACCTCTTTGATGATGACGGAATCCCTCCTCAATATTCTCAAATCTCCCAAGGCCAAGTGGGAAATGAGGGAAATGGGCTGAGTTTAGAATTTAATAAGTGGACAATGCCCTCAGATGTCACATTTGTGACACCTGGTTTGCAAATGCGACAGTCGCAAATGCAACAAAACCATCAGAATTGCGAACGTGAGCCTCCCCTGCCAAGGTCGCAAATGCGACCAAGAGCTCGCAAGAGGGAACCCTGTTGAGGTCGCAAATGCAACCAAACTGTCGCAAATGCAAACCCTGCCTCGGGCCAGGCTTCTTCGCAAATGCAAGGCCGCAAATGCGAACCGTTTCTAGCATTTGCGAGGCCTACAAATGCTTCCAAAAAATACGAGAAAACATGGGGTGATCCAACTCCTCTCGCACATTCGAAACTCACCTGAGGCCCCCGCCGCGTCCAATCACACCAACACGCCCTAAAACCTGATTCAAACTTGTTGCAATCATCAAAACACCTCAAAAAACATCAAATTACTCAAAATTCATCGAATTCAAGCCTAAGTTTCCAAAAACTTCCGAATACACTTTTGATAAAAAATCAGAGCAAACGACGTCTGAATGACCTGAAATTTTTCACACACATCACAAAAGACATAGCAAAACTATAACAACTCTCTGAATTCCATTCCGACCCTTGGATCAAAATCTCACCTATCGACCGGAATTCACCAAAAATACTAACTTTGCCAATTCACGCCAAATCCTTCCTCGGACTTCCAAAATGCATTCCGATCGCACTCCTAAGACATAAATCACCTAATTGATCTAGACAAATCATAAAAGTTCCTATCCAAAATCATATACAAATAAGTCAAATCTTGGTCAAACCTTTCAAATTTGAAGCTTTAAACTGAGAATTGTTCTTCCGAATTCATTTCAAATTTTCCTAAAAACCAAAACCAACAAGCTACATTAATCATAATACATTACACAGGGAAAGTCATGCTCGAGAACTGGTGATTAACGTGTAAAAGCTCAAATCGATCGGTTGGGTCATTACATCATCCCCCACTTAAACACAAGTTCGTCCTCAAACGTACCCAGAGTTGTTCTAGAAACCAACCAATAGCTGAATAACTGTATTATGCATATACCCGGGGGTGATCCCATGTCACCCTATCTCAGATAGGCTTGATAACACATTATAATTGAAATTTCACAATCCAATCAAGCCCAAAAACTATAGGACCACATTTCCACTTCTGAAACCATCAATACGATCAAAACCTCACACCCATACTCTAAATAGGCCTGAACAGCTGTAATAACCCATGCCTGCAACCTCAGGTGAAATTATATGATATACCACATAACTCAAACACACAAAGCGATAACTTCCATTCACAGCAACTGCACAAATCTACCGAATACCGATAGAAAACCTCTTAACAACTAAAGTCTCATTCCAACACTTCCATATACTGCCAATAATAAATGAAATATGCAGTAAATCATAACCATATCTCAGATCATCCATTCATAAGGCTACTTCTCCTTTGGAAAGGACCATAGCAATTTCTGAACCGAACCTCGATATTTATCCATCAAGCATGCTAAAACCGAATCCAAATTTATTCATTATAGACCCCAAAAATTTAATCTGATCCAATACCATCACTCTGGTGACATGACGCATCAATACAGGCTAAAACCACAACTTTCACAGTCTGCACACCAATAAGCAACAATCTGAATATACTCACATCATGAAACTGACTCAAATGAAAGAGTTGTACCTCAAGCTCACCAGTACCATCATAACACATTGCCTAGAACCCGTATCGCATCATAGAAGTAAAACACACTAACCTAACTCGTAAGGTCATATTTCCACATAGCTCCGCTACCATGTACGATCCTATCCAACCACTGCTCCACATGGAATACCTCAAGTCAATATGCTCGAAATCGACAACCATGCACAATTTGATGTCTAGAACCAAGGGAAATCACTACACCCAAAGTAAAACAAATATCGTATCCCACACAACCAGATAGTACATAACCGATAATTCCATTCAGCGAACAAAACCCAATTACTCTTCCCGCTTGACTTCCACTATGGGTCCCTAAAGAAACCGCACCATATGTGCCCATAATCAATAATCCATAATGTTTTGCAACACCGAAGGATGACTCATAGACCTCCCTAGATTACTAATAAGCTCAATAACAATACAATCAACACATCCCTCAACAATACAATTCGAAATCAATAAAACCATCTCGATGTAGGACACATATCCGCATAGGTCCGCTAATGGACCACACATCAACTCCAGTTATACATAACAAGTAAATAATCCTTCGAAGGTCCACATTGAGTGAATCATAGCACATACTCATAACTGACTATTTTACCCACATTTTGCCATCCACAACCACAAGCCAACCTGCATATGAGAACTTCCAGTCTCTAAGTCCATAAAACACGCAAATTACCATATCTGATCCATTTTCGCCACTCGCATGTATAACTCACATCTAGTATTCAATCATTCCATGAGAGATACTCTAAGATTCTTTTGTGCTGCCAAGCAAACTCGAATACCAACAGTCGATCTGACAAGAAGTGCCATAATACTACCGAAGTACCCTCAACTTAATCACATTGCCCTTTTTACTGAAATATAGACTCTCGTCAAATTATTTCCAATTAGCAGTACCATTTCCTTAATCATCTGAGGCTACTTGTTGCCTAAGAGTTTTTGTGAACTCCCTTTCAGAACTGGATTGTAACCCATCTAGCCAAGAACTTCCATTGATCCCATCTAGAGGAAAATCACTACGCATCCCACGCTTCTCACACTCGTAGAAAATACATATCTCCAACCACGATAGAAATCAACAAGAACTCTCCCAATTCCACTTGCACAAACTAAAACGCCAGGACTAGATCCTTCTAACTAGACCAAGCTAAACAAGCCGTCAAAACCCAGGAGCATTGCTGCGAAGTACCTGTATGAACCCATTACCTTTAACACACACAAAGAATTAATCATATCCTTACCATACTAGTCCGATTTACTATCAAGCTACACCATTCATCTAAATTTCCATCTGATTCATCTTCAACTTGATATTTCTTCTTGTTATAGCACCACAATTCCTCAATACTTTTCTCTGAAGAACTTCTTGCGAATCTAAATCTATTACCTTTACCTTCAGGTTACTGATACATAGAGCCCCTCAATTAACGTAGAAATACCGCATGTCTTGAGCCCTTCTAATTAAAACTCGACTTCTAGTCATACATATAAATTTAAGATACCCAATTGCTACATGTAGAATCATGAACACATTAGAACCATTCTTGAGGGTCATTCACTTTATTCTTACTAAACTTAACCCGATCAACAGAACCGAACAACCATCGCCTCATCCACTTCTGACACTGCAACGCATAACATTTTCTTAGTCAAAATTTTCCTTTACTCGAGCCATCCTCGGGATCTATCCCCGCAACCAAAACTGATTCACCACATGCCTCAAATCGAAACCCACATAGCACATAACCGAGCAATCAGCTAATCAATAGCAAACTCCCCCACTTGGCTCGAAGACATAAATTAGAAATTACCCAATAACTCATACACTTATATCCTATTGATGCCACAATACCATAGTGAGATTAAACTCAAGTCCTTTGTAAGATTGTGTAAAAACAAATCATCTAGTACTTTAAAGCTTCTGCAAATCTCGTGTTCATCCTCGCAACAGTCAAGCCCACTCTCTTAAGCAACCCAAATATAAATTTCAACACATATTTTTCACTTGTAAATGAGATATTCTAATAGACAACATAAGGATCGCACCACTTCAGAACACTCTGCAGGATATAACATGTCTACTTTGCCTTGAACTAACATTTATGTATACCTCCCACCGTCACAGACATTACGTGATCAATTAGTCTTTTTGAGTTTGAACTCATACCGCAACATAAAATTTACTTCACTCCTAACTGGAAAACATGAAAAGATCCTTCCTCGTCACTTCCAAGTCACATTCTCGTAGTACTAACATACTCATCATATAGCTATCTAGCCATCACTTCCACCAATAGGGACAATACCAAATATATACGTATAAAACACTTGCTCACACAATCAACACCTCGATGCTCAAGCCATAGACAAATATACGGCCTCAAGTCCTCCAGACCGGCCCAACAACGAAGTCACATAGATCATATCTCTCCCCTTGATCGGGGAAAATCACAAGCCATCATGGCACATCTGACACTGAGCGCTCATACGTGCATACGAACGCGTGGAAAGAATTTCAAAAGTTACCTTTCAAGCTGAATCAAGGACGCATGATAAGAATTCAAGAATGTGAAGTTTTCCTAAAGGTTCCGCAGCCTCTCAAGGATAAATACAGACGTCTCCATGCCGATCTGCGAGACTCTACTAAACCTGCTCATGAATCGTGAGGCCTAGTAACCTAGGCTCTGATACCAACTTGTCACAATCCAAAACCGTCCTGGTCGTGATGGCGCCTCTCGTGAAGACGAGGCCAGCCGACAATACACTCACATTAACCCCTTACGTGTTAAGAGTCACTATTAAAACGTTAATTGATCAATATTTCATAATACAAGTTTGAATAAAATACGAAAATAACATAAAAGCCCGACATCGGGGTGTCACTAGTCATGAGCTTCTATCAAGTCTGAATACAACAAGAAGTCTAAAATAATGTACTAAATACAGCAATATCAATGTGAGGAAGGGAGCGATGATGCAAGCGTCATGCAGCCACATGATAGCTCTGATGACTGCGTGTCTAAGCAAATCAACACCCACTATTGGGTTCCGTTATACCTGCATCTGCACACGAGGTGCAGCGATTAATGTGAGCACTCCAACCTAGTAAGTAAGAAGAGTAAATAAAGACTAAGCATTAGGAACCAATGAATCCACATTCACATTAGTCTCAATAAACACAATAGGCTTTCAAATCATAATACAAGTCAACCTTCTCATTTAAAATCCAACTTTTAGTAAAAATCATTTTGAAGCACTGTCCAATAGTTTCAATATGATTCAATACCATTCATAATGATAATAGATATTAAAGCCATAATCGGCTCCTCGGACAAAACAATAATCATAAACACCTCATAAATTGAATTCTCAGTGGAAATCACCAAATACCAAATCAATGATTAACTTCTGAACGTCTCGTAAACCCCAGTTTAAATAAAAATTTGTTTTAAAATATTTGTTCAACTTTTCGACAGAGGCTCAATATGAAGATGAGCTAAAAACAGTCAATAAATCAAGATATTCGATAGAAACTCGCTTTTATGAAAAGTGAATTCAATAAGTTCATAAACAGGCCTTTCAAGCAACATGTTACTCATGTACATATATATATATCACCCTTCGGGCTAGCCTCTCGGTCACTCTTGACTCATCTCTTACCAAATATTACTCACACTCAGTATTCATGCTCAATAGGTACCATTTAGTAACCGTTGCGGCGTGCAGTCCAATCCATATATCGCTGCGGCGTGCAGCTCAATCCATATATTTCATCGACCGAACTCACTGGGGGTGTACAGACTCCGAGTGGGACCCTTTATGGTCCAAGTGAAATATTATTGTGGCGTGCAGCCCGATCCAACATATCGCTGCGACGTGCAGCCTGATCCATATAAGTTTTGTTGCGGCGTGCATCCTGATCCATATTACATTTTATATATATATATATATTCTATGGCGTGCAACCCAATCCTTAGATGTATAATCCTTACAACTAGGCCCTCGGCCTCTCTCAGTCATTAACCTCACCATCAGACTCTTAGTCTATCTCAATCGTCAATCTCATCATCAGAACCTCGGTCTATTTCAGTAAAATAGGAAACTCAGCCCAAAACAATTTTCACACTTCTAAGAATATTGCTATAAAGCCAAATTTGAGTAATAACAGGTAAAAACATGACTGAGGATATCCTTTCAAACAACTAGAGTGAGGAAAGATAGTAAAAATGCCCCTAGGGGTCTCAAGAAGTCGGCACAAGGCCCCAAATATGGCATATTCCCCAAAATATAGTAACATCAAACAATTAACTATCAATTACGCATGAAAATAATCATACGGGGGGTACTAGATCACAATCCCCATCGGTGATCTACCCCACGCTCGTCATCTAGCGTGTAAGTAACCTCCAAGTAACACAACAGTGTGTAATCTGGGGTTTCAAACCCTCAGGACAGCATTTACAATTATTACTTATCTCGAACCGGTGAATTCCCTATCTTGCGACGCCTTTTCCCCTCAAATTAGCATCCACACGCGTCGAATCTATCCAAAAATCATAGCGAGTGCATCATAATATGCAAATGGAACAAAGCCCAAGCGAAAACAATCAATAACGAGCACAAATCCTTAAATTACCAAAACCTGAGGCCTTGGGCTAACTTCTCGAAACTCAAAAATTTTTGTATCACTGGGTTCCTTATCCTCCCTCGAGATCATACAAACCAAAAGTTCTAAAATCCGACCCCAAATGGTCCTTTAAATCCCAATTTACAACAATTCCTAACCCTGATAGAAAAGTTGACGAAAATGCATTCAGGCCAACGTGCCCGAATTTCCAAAATTTTCAAATAATAAGTTTACCCATAACCTCACGAACTCAAATATATTAGTTACTCTTAATTCCATACCAAAAATCGTGGTCAAATTCCAAGAACATCAATTTTCTAGGTTTTCATCTAAACCCCTTGATTTTCCTTAATTTTTACATATTATCTACCCATAATCTATGTATTTAACTTAAGATGCATAAAAATTACTTACCTCTTTGATGATGACATAATCCCTCCTCAAATGCTCTCAAAATCGCCCAAGGCCAAGTGGGAAATGAGGGAAATGGGCTAAGTTTCGAATTTAATAACTGGACACAGCACTCAGATGTCGCATTTGCGATACTTGGTTCGCAAATGCGACAAAACTATCGAAATTACGAACGTGAGCCTCCGCTTCCAATGTGGCAAATGCGACCAAGAGCTCGCAAATGCAAACCCTGCTGAGGTCGTAAATGCGATCAAACTGTCTCAAATGCGAACCTTGCCTCAGGCCAGGCTCCTTCGCAAATTTGAATTGATAATAGGCGAAATCTAGGTGATTTAGCTATTATATGCCTCCAATTGATTATATTCCAACGTAATAATATGGTTAATTGATGAAAAATGGGCTCTAATTGTGATTTGTATACATTGCAGGATGAGGAGCTTATATGATGCTTTCAAGAGGCTATTGGAATGATTTATGAGCAAGAACGACCCCTCGGATATGAGTGCTCACAAGAACGAAAAAGAATGGAAGAAATCATGACCCAGATGCGCGAGCTGACGCACGAGCTCGCAGAGTAGTTCGCGCGCGTTAAGGGCTGAGGCAGAATGATGCGTGAAGTTACGCGCGTGCCCGTGCGAGGCCAGTCCGGAAAAGAGTTATTTAGAGGTAAAACTGGAAATCTGGAGAGAAACCCACGTAACCTATATAAAGTCAAGCTGGCCCAAGGTTAAATTATCAAGGTTTTCATAGGGCAAAACTTACATTTGAGAGTACTTTGGCAAGAGAAACAAGTGTGAGAGATCACCCAAAGCATCATTATTCTTATTCTCTTTTATTTTTCTTGCAATCTTTGATTATAAATCATCTAGTAGTTTTATTCATCCATTGTTATGAGTATCTAAGTACCTTAATCTAAGGTTTTGGTGGAACCCGTTGGGGATGACTTGGTTGTTTTATTAATATAGTTGGATGTGGTTGTTAATCTCTATTTGTTCATCTATGTTTTGATTGTGGTTAGTTAAAAGGGCCCTCAATTATCCATTCCTATTTATTATGTATCTACTTGAGAGAGAGTGTATATTTAGGTGATTGTATGAAAAACATCACTCCCGGAGTATAGACGAGAGTCATAACCGAGGCTTTAGAGGTTGGATTAGAGATAACGATACCTCGGGTGCAATCTAAGTGAGTTGTATTGTGAATCTAGCTAGCATAGCTTGAGAGAGTGCGCATAGTAAATTATCATAATTGCTTGAGAAAGATTTATAATAGCTGGAGCATTCATGATTGATAGAGATGACTAAATCATAGTTATAAGACATATACAACCAAAGAAATTACTAATGGGGGAAACTATTACCTTAGACCTTATTCCATGTGTCTACACATCGAACATAGTTACCTTTTAGCTGTTAATTACTTTCAGTCTTTAGTTAGAAAAATCAACCCTTGTGAATCAAAAAGTTTGGGAAAACAGATTGTTTGAATTTAGTAAATCTGACAATAGTAATTGATAGGTTAATTCTCTGTGGTTCGACTCTAGGCACAAATACTCAGATTATATTTGCAACGCCCCCGTAGTTTTTTGTGAGACTCAGTTGAGCATGATCAAATTTTAGCGTCGTCGCCTAGGAAGTTAACAGTGTTATCAATTACAATTGAAAGAAGTACAAAAATTCTAAGTGTAGTGAGTTTTCTCTATACCCAATCTTTTCATTGAAAATCTAACGTTTGTGGAAAACATGTGTATGCCTAGAAATTCTTCAAGGATTGAAGAACTACTAGAAGGATTCTCAGACCCCGAGAAAACATTCAGGGCATTGAACCATGCCAACAAAAGACTTCAACAACCTCAACAAATACACCAACTCGAATTTAATATAGGTGAAGTAGATAACGTCAATGGAAACATCAGGAATAAGCTAGCTGACTTAAATGTCAGAGGAGTGGCACCTCTTGTGCCCGAAAATGCACTTTATGACTAGTCACATCCTACGGCTGATAATCTAGCCACTGCCATAGTTGTGCCCGCAATTCAAGCGGAGACATTCCAGATCACCAACAACATGTTGCATTTGCTGCAGAATAAGGGACTGTTCTCCAGGTCACATATTGAAGACCCGCAACAACACTTGAAAATCTTTCTGTCAATTTGTATGAAACAGAGGCAGCCAAATGCAACTCCAGAAGCTATCAAACTACTATTGTTCCACTTCACGATAACCGGGGCAGCTCATACTTGGCTAAGTTCTCTCCCTATCAACTCTATTACCACTTGGGAGGAATTAGTCAAGCAGTTCCTGAACAAGTTCTATCCGCCTAACAAGAATGCACAACAGATTGATGAAATATTGTAGTATAGGAAACATTCCACGGAGATCCTTGCAAGAAACTTGGGAAAGATTTAAAGGGATGCTAGTAAAGTGTCCTCATCATGGCATTCTAGACCAGATGCTCGGCCAGAGATTCTACATGGGTCTAGCTGACAACTTGAAAGCGAATGTGGATGCTTCAGCTAGAGGTTCTTTCTTAAGCAAAATATTCACCGAGTGCAAAATTCTTCTCGATAAGATGTCACAAAATGTGGGGTGGATGACTAGAGGTACAACACTAGCACCCATAGTGTACTCAATTCCGCTGGATCCCAATAATTTGCATGAAGAGAACATGGCCACACTCCTGGCCTAGATGAGCTTACTGACAAAGAAGATTGATGAGATGGGTACAAAACAAGTGCATATCATTGATAAAACGAATGGAGGACTATGTATACCGTGTATTAATCAGTCATATGCATGTTCATGGAGCTGAGAGGGTGAAAATCAAGGGGCAGGAAGATAAGAATTATGTCAACAACTATGGAGGTCAGAGACAAGGAGCACAGCAGTGGAGACCGCAGCAAAATCAACAGTACAAGCCTAATATGCAGCAGCCTCGGGGTATGCACCCTCAAAACCAATTAGTGCCAGTACATTATCAGAAACCACAGGGTTATCCACAACAAAATCAGCAGCAATTAGCTTATCAACCACCTCATCAGCAGCAAGATAACAACATGGTGGAAATCAGGGGTATGCTTCAGCAACTCATTGTGAACACCTAACTTTTGACCTCACCCAAATTCTATACTATTTTAGTGTAAACATTTAAATTTTAATATATAAACTTTTATCTTTCTCTTAATAGGTTTCATTTATGAAAATTAAAAAAAAAACAAAAAAAATTATTTGCATTTTTAGAGTATAACTTTTGTTCCTATTTTTAAATAGAAGAAAATTTACAAAATATATATATATTTCGTTTCTTCTAATTTTAAATGTAAGCTGTAGTATTTTTCATAGTATAATTTAAACTGTAATGTAAATATTAGGTTTTCTTATAGCTTTCTTTAAATCTAAAGTAAGTTTTACATGCGTGTGTGCGTTTTTTATCTTCTTTTATTTAATTAAAAAAGGAGTTAGGAAAATTTAAATAAATATATATAAAGTTTATAAAATATAAAAAACATAAAAATAAAATAAAATAAAATAAAACAACTCAAATTTCCCACTTCCCCACTTCACGTAACTTCCTTTCCCACTAACTCTCACGTTCCTAACTTCCCAATCCCCACTTCCCCACTTCCTTAGAAGTTATAAAACTACTCATACTCATCTATATAAAGAGAAGGAGACTTCTGTTATAAAAAAAAGAGAAAGGAGATCTGACAAAAACAGAATCGTAAAAAGAAGAGTAAGGAAAGATAATTGAAAAAAGAGAAGAAGAAAGAGCATTGTTCTGTTAGGGTAAACATTCATTTAAAAAATTATTTAGTTAAGTTAACTACTGAGAAGCCGGAGTTCGAGATTTCGTTCGCGATTCTAACTTCGTGGTTCTAGAAAAGTTAGATTGCTAACTTTGAAAATCAGTAGATTGTAGCTGTGATTGTCCTGAAGTCTTTACAAATGGTTTCATCTCTGTCTCTTTAATATTTGGCTCATACATTGATTTGATAGAAGAAACCATTAAAAGAGATCAATTATTCTGATAAATATAGTTGATATCATCGTCTTCTTTGTTTACCTGTAGCAAATTTTTTAGAGTATAAATAACTTTATTTGGATCTCTATTTGTTTATCACAGTTGATATTTAGTAACTGTCTTATGCCACACATCTCTTGTTCTTCACCATTGATTCAAACATAAACTGAGACCTAACATAAAGTTAGTGTAATATAAAAGAAATACATTTCTTTCATTTTTTCACAAATTATATTTGTGGGTTCAAAAAAAAGTGCATTTCAACTCAAAAAAAATAAAAATAAAATAAAAATGAATGAATGTCAGTCATAAGTCTCTGTCGAAAACCCTTCATCCCTATTAGTAATTGTTTTTTTTTAAACAAGAGTTATTCTTGTAAGCTTAAATCACTTCTGTAAATTGTTAATTTGGTCATGTATTAAGTCTTAAAAGAAAAGTATTAACAATATATATATATATATATATATATATATATATATATATATATATATATATATATATATATGTTTATAAGAGAAAAACTAGAATTACGTTACTTTTTTTAGTTAAGACTATCTACTGCCTTTGGCATGTATGCAATTTAAGTTGTTATTTTATTTTTTGAGTAAAATATGTCCAATTACGTTAGAATTGATTGTTGAATAATGTGAAATATGGTGGATCTATATTTCGAAGGATTCCTTTGGATCAAACATATGTTTGCAAAATTCTTAAAATGATGTATAGACTATAAAAATTCCATCCACTCTAAATCCGTTGACCATATATATTTGATTCACTTCTACATATAAATTATGATGCCGACGAATATATGTACAAGGAAATATTGCAATTTGTGATGCTATTTTGTTCGAAAACTTGAATAAGTTTTGCACCCAATAAACCAGTTTTTTATCCATAATGCAATAGCTTCACAATAATCTCAAAGTATATTTTAGGAAAATAATAATAAACACCATTAGTATATGTGTGCTTTTAATTTATTATTATGATTGTGTACGCGTAACATGGTTAAAGCGTCGATTTTCAAATTAAAACTAAGGTATACGTTCGCGTGACTTTGGCCAAGTAATTTTAATATTAATTAAGGGCTATTAATTATGTATATGTACGCATGCTATGATTTTTAACACACTAAATAAAATGAGTACACGTACGCATGACTCGTTTCGAGATAATTTTGTTATCACGAATAATTAAGTAACTAAAAGCGGTGAAAAGTAAAATACACATGGGTTCTAAATTATGTAATTAAAATAATTTAATTAAGCCAAGTATAATTATTAAAGCGACCGTGCTAGAACCACGGAACTCGGAAATGCCTAACACCTTCTCCCTGGTTAACAGAATTCCTTATCTCGAATTTCTGGTTCGCAGACTTTAAAAATAAAATTTTCCTCGATTTGAGACTTTAAAATAAACCGGTGACTTGGGACACCAAATAAACTATTCCAAGTGGTGACTCTAATAAATAAAATAATACCATTTCGAATAATGTCACTTTAATTGGAAAAACTATCATACCCCTTCGGGTGTGTAAAAAGGAGGTGTGACACTCATTGGGTCAAATAATAAAGTACAGGAAAAATTGCAGTGCGTGATTCAGCCGTAAAGAATGTTGAAACGCATTTGGGTCAGCTGTCCATGGCTTTGAACGATCGTCCTCTGAGAACTTTACCTGCAGACACAAACATAAACCCCAAGGAGCAAAACCCGAATCAGCTGATTGCAGTCAGTCTCCTTAATGGTAGAGAGATTTAGATAGAGAGTAGGAAAGTGCACAAGCCAGCAAGAATACTACACCAGCCACTCCAGTTCAATTAGTGGTAGAAGAACCAACAGAACTTAATAAAGTGGTGGTTGAGCAGAGCTAGGAGGAAAAAGGCAAGAAAAAGGAGAAGCAAATTGCAGAACATGTGGCACCTTTTATGCCAGAAAATCCTAACAGAGAGAAGCCAGCAAGCAATGCACAAAGGGTGATACCTGCACCCTTCCCTCAGAGACTAGTCAAACAAAAGAAGGCAGATCAATACAAAAAGTTTATGGAAATGCTGCGTCAAATTCAGTTGAATATTCCTCTGATGGATGCCTTGAGGGAGATGCCCGGTTATGCCAAGATGATGAAAGATTTAATGTCATAGAAGTTTGATTTTTAGGATCTATGTATCGTAACTCTGACACAAACCTGCAGTGCAATGGTGGCAAAACTAATGGCTCAAAAGATGTCTGATCCAGGTAACTTCACTATTCCATGCACAATTGGAAGTTATGCCTTTGCAAAGGCGTTGTGTGACTTGGGAGCCAGCATAAATCTGATGTTGCTGGCAGTGTACACTAAATTGGGCATCGGCAGAGCTAGACCGATTTCTATGCTGCTACAGCTGGCTAATTGCACTGTGAAAAGACCAACTAGTATTCTTGATGATGTGCTGGTGCAAGTGGGGAAGTTCGTGTTCCCTGTAGACTTTGTGATTCTGGATTGTCAAGTGGATGAGAAGATACCCCTTATTTTAGGGAAACCATTTTTAGCCACTGGGAGAGCACTGATAGACTGTGAGACTTGGGAACTAAAAATGAGATTGAACAATGAAGAAGTCATATTCAATGTTTAGAAATCAATGAGGAGACCCAGTGAATTTAGTAATTGCTCTCTAGTGGAGGCAGTGGATGTGATCCTGCAAGAAGATGATAGGACCCTAACTGTGAAAGATCCATTGGAGGCATGTCTGACGAATTTAGAAGAAATGGATGGTGAAGGGTTAGCTGAATGGGTTATGGCACTGGAAGTCCAAGGGTTTTGGTCAAGGGAACCTCAGTTCGAGTCCCTTGAGCTGGAAAAGAGGGCCACTCCTCCAGCAAAGCCATTAGTAGAGGAACCACCCAAGCTGGAGCTGAATCCACTCCCAGATCACCTCAGGTATGTATTCTTAGGCCCTGATTCGACCTTGCATGTTATTATATCATCCTGTTTGCTAGATGTGCAGGTAGAACGACTCTTACAAGTACTATAGGATAACAAGACTCCCATTAGTTGGACCATGACATACATAAAGGGTATCAGCCCAACCTTCAGTATGCATAAGATTCTCCTGGAAGATGGGCACAGACCTTCCAGGGAACATCAGCGAAAGTTGAACCCTAATATGAAAGAGGTTGTAAAGAAAATGGTGATCAAATAGTTAGATGCGTGAATCATTTTCCCCACCTCTAATAGTAATTGGGTCAGCCCTGTCCAATGTGTTCGGAAAAAAAGGGGAATGATTGTTGTGAAAAATAACAACAATGAGTTGATCTCAACTCGTACAATCACAGGATGGCGAATCTGCATGGATTACCAAAAATTAAACACCGCCACCCGAAAGGACCAATTTCCCTTGCCTTTCATTGACCAAATGTTGGACATGCTGGCCGGAAGATCGCACTTCTGTTTCTTAGGAAGATATTCAAGGTAATATCAGATATCAATAGCCCCCCAAGATAGAGAGAAGACATCCTTCACCTGTCCGTATGGCATCTTTGCTTTTCGGAGAATGCCCTTTGGGCTTTGCGACGTACCAACGACTTTTCAATGGTACATGCTAGCCATTTTCATAGATATGGTGGAGGACATTATGGAAGTCTTTATGGATGATTTCTCCGTGGTGGGAGATTCATTTGAAGACTTTCTTCACTACTTAAGCAGAGTGCTCAAAAGATGTGTGGAGACAAACTTAGTGCTAAACTGGGAGAAGTGCCATTTATGGTACAAGAAGGGATAGTCCTAGGACATCAAATGTCCAGAAAAAGAATTGATGTCGACCATGCTAAGGTTGACGTGATTGAGAAGTTACCACCTCCCACTTCAGTCAAGGCGGTGAGAAGTTTTATTGGATATGCCAGATTCTACTGGCGTTTCATAAAAGACTTTTCCAAAATTGCTAACCCATTATGCAAACTCCTTGAAAAGATTAGACTTTTGTGGTTTCTAATGATTGCAGGTTGGCATTTGAGGAACTGAAGAAGAAGTTGATAACTGCACCCATCATTGTTGCACCCTAGGAGCAGTCTTGGGGCAGCAAAAAATAATCTGATACACTCTATTTACTACGCAAGTAGAACGCTAAGCGGTGCACAACTCAACTACACAGTGACAGAGAAGGAGATGTTGGAAGTTGTGTTTGCTTTTGACAAGTTCCGATCATATCTGATTGGTTCCAAGGTAATTGTGTATACTAACCATGCAGCTCTCAGGTACCTAATTGAGAAAAATGAGTCTAACTTGCGCCTGATTCATTGGGTGCTGCTGTTGCAAGTATTCAACTTCGAAATTTGTGACTGTAAGGGCACAAAAAATCAAGTTACTGATCATCTATCACGACTTGAAGGAGCTGAAAAATTAGTTGAGGTCGAAGAGATTCTGGAAACCTTTCTAGACGAGCAGTTACTCACAGCCAATCTTGAGGATGCGCCATGGTATATAGATTTTGCAAACTACCTGGCCTGTGATATAGTTCCATATTACCTTTCATTTGTCCGAAAGAAAAAGTTATTTCGTGATTGCCGCATGTATTATTGGGATGAACCTCATTTGTTTTGAATATGTGTTGATAACATTATCCGGAGGTATGTCCCCGAGATAGAACAATCTTTGATTTTGCAGGCTTGTCACGCATCAGCATATAGAGGACATTTTGGAGGGGTCAGAATAGCTGTGAAAGTGCTCGAGGCCGGATTCTTTTGGCCAACTGTGTTTAGAGATGCGCACCTCTAGGTAAAGGGCTTCAAATGAATGCCAGAGGACGGGAAACATTTCCCCTCGCTATGAGATGCCAATAAAACCAATTCAAGAGGTAGAGGTGTTTGATGTGTGTGGGGGATTGAATTTTTGGGTCCATTTGTCAGCTCATTTAGCAATAAGTATATCCTTATTACTGTGGACTACGTGTCTAAATGGGTAGAGGCTACAACGTTTCCCGCAAATGATGCAAGAGTGGTGGTTGCATTTCTGAAAAAGAACATATTCACCTGGTTTGGGAGACCAAGATCGATCATCAGTGACGGAAGCATTCACTTCTGCAATAGAGCCTTTGAGAAATTACTTGATAAGTATGATGTACGCCACAAAATGGCTACTCCTTACCATTCGCAGACTAGTGGGCAAGTTCAAGTGTCCAACAAGGAGATAAAGAGTGTACTAACGAATACCGTGAATGCCACACGAACTGATTGGGCAAAGAAGCTTGATGGCGCACTCTGGGCCTATAGAACTGCGTTCAAAACACCAATAGGTATGTCACCATACAATTTGGTATTTAGGAAGGCTTGTCACCTGCCTGTGGAGCTAGAACATCGAGCTTGGTAGGCACTGAAGCAATTGAACATGGATCTTGAAGCAGCTGGACAAAATCGAATGACAAAGTTGCATGAGCTGGAAGAATTAAGATCTCAAGCCTTTAAAATCACGAGGCTCTACAAGGAAAGAATGAAGAAGATGCATGACAAGCACATCTTGGACAGAGACTTTAAACCCAATGACAAGGTATTTTTGTATAATTCACGGCTGAGATTGTTTCTGGTTAAGTTAAAGTCCCGACGGTCAGGACCATTTAGAGTGGTGCAAATGTTTGCAAGTGGAGCTGTTGAGATCGAGTCGGAAGATGGGACAAACAAGTTCTTAGTCAATGGGCAAAGGTTGAAACATTACCTTGGAATAGCTGAAGAAAAAGGGAATACAGTGGTGACTAATTTAAAAGAACCCCAGTATGTGAATGAGGAATAATGGCTCCACTACTTACGGCGTGCCGCAACGTTAAATCAGGCACTTCATGGTAGGCAACCCATTGAATTGTTGTAAACATCGTGCCACGGCATTAAATAAGGTGCTGGTTGGGAGGCAACCCAACGATAGTAGTAGTGTTTTATTTTTGAGTTTTGGCATACTAACTAATGCAGGTGACGAAAGGCGGGTGAAAATACCATCGAACGCGAGCAACACAGGTGAAAAAACGTACAAACTGTGTGAATTTAATAAATCTGACAATAGTAATTGATATGTTAATTCTCTACGGTTTGACTGTGGGCACAAATACTCAGATTATATTTGTAACGCCCGCATAGTCTTTTGCGAGAATCAGTTGAGTGTGATCACGAATCCTCACTCACAAATGCGAGATCGCAAATGCGAACCATTTCTCACATTTGCGAGGCCTGCAACTACTTCCAAAAAATATTGTAAAACATGGGGTGCTCCAACTCCTCCCGCACATCCGAAACTCACCTGAGGCCCCCTAGACCCCGTCTAATCACACCAAAATGCCCTAAAATCTCATTCAAACTTGTTCCAATCATCAAAACACCTCAAACAACATCAAATTACTCAAAATTCATCGAATTCAAGCATAAGCTTTCAAAAACTTCCGGAATACACTTTTGATCAAAAACCCGACCAAACGACGTCCGAATGACCTGAAATTTTCACGCACATCACAAATGATATAGAAAACTACATCAACTCTTGGAATTCCATTCCAATCCTCGAATCAAATCTCACTTATCGACCGGAATTCTCCAAAAATACTAACTTTGCCAATTCACGCCAAATCCTTCCACGGACTTCCAAAATGCATTTTGATCGCGCTCCTAAGACATAAATCACCTAATGGAGCTAGCCAAATCATAAAAGCTCTGATCTAAACTCATATACAAATAAGTCAATTCTTGGTCAAACCTTTCAAATTTTAAGCTTTAAACTAAGAATTGTCCTTCCAAATTCATTCCAAATTTTTCTAAAAACCAAAACCAACGAGCTACATCAGTTATAATACATTACATGGGGCAAGTCATGACTGAGAACTGGCGATTAAAGTGCAAAAGCTTAAAACGACCGTTCGGATCGTTACATGTTCTTTTATTTGTGTAGTACAAACAAGAGAATAAAGCGGGTAGCTTTTCACATACATATTATCCCGCTACAAGTTGTACTAATAGAAAATATTAAATCTTTTCTTCATTTATAGTCTCAACATAATCAATCGCTTTCGCGCGTACTTTAAAAATTGAATAAGTTTCTTTGAGATTTACAACAACACAATACCGTATTGGCAATCAATTATGTTTCTCCAAAATAGTATAATTGGCTCTTGCAGAGTTCTCAATTAATTTGGTACTGTCATATATTCATCAACATCCATATGGTGAATATCTCTTTTAAAGAGAAAGTTATACCATTATGGTTGTGGTCAAAATTAGATGCAAGATATGTTTCTTGCATTAATGTTATACTGTAATAATCACATTACAGAAATATTTTGGCGTATAATAGGTACATGGCCAACGACCATTCATGCCATAATAATGACCTTACTTTCTTATATCATCTCAAACCTCCTTCTAGAGGTGAGTGTGGTATATTCACTACCATTAGAACATTCATAGTCTTCCAAGAATGCATACAACAACAACAACTACCCAGTATAGTCCCACAAAGTGGGGTCTAGGGAGGGTAATATGTAGACAGGCTTTACCCCTACCCGAAAGGGCAGAGAGGCTGTTTCCAATCGACCCTCGGCTCAGTGAAGGAAAGGAAAAATAAAAACAAAAATAAAAGAGCATTAGTAACTCCAGCAGAAATAGCGTAAATAATTAGCTAAACATAAGAACGATAAATAAAATAGCATGGAAATATATCAGACAGTAACTACCATAAATATCTGCCATAAGGGAGACACAATCCAATGCACAAATCATCTATGGATAGCCCTGCCAAGCCTCACCCAACCCCGGGTGAGGAGTACGAAAAACTCTAGGGGCCCCTATCCTACAACCCTGATACTAGACCTCCAGACTTTCCTATCAAGAGCCATGTCCTCGGAAACCCGCATTTTAGCCATGTCGTGCCTAATCACCTCTCCCCAATACCTCTTAGGCCTCCCTCTGCCTCGCCGAACGCCGACCATCGCCAGCCGCTCACAACTCGCACCGGGGCATCAGGACTTCTCCTCCGCACATGCCTGAACCACCTCAGCCTCGCTTCTCGCATATTCTCATCCACCGGGGCCACCCCCACATTCTCTCGAATAACTTCATTCATAATCTTATCTAACCTGGTGAGCCCGCACATCCACCTGAGCATCGTCATCTCCGAAACCTTCTTCCATGAATGCATATGTATTCATAAATCAGTTGTTGTCACATTCACAGCGTGAATGGACCATAATCATCTATATGTACTTTATAAAATTTCATGTCAAAGATGACAAATAATACTTTCACAGAGTGAAGGATTATTTTGAGAATCCTGATTGTTCTCATTACCACAATGATGACGATTATAGTTTCGTCTATTGCCACATCCACATCCATTGATACATTCATAGTACTAATTTTGTCTTCTTTCTGACTTATCATATACTGCAAACACATTCTCTAAAGGGAATGAGAATGAAGCAAATTTAATGGGATGAGTTTTCAATTCTTTGCCCACAATCATACATGAATTTGATTATGGCAATGCATACAACTTTTACCACTTTGGATGGATGTAATTTCTTTCAAACTCTATTAGAGTTACAATCAAAATTTATTGTCTTTGCTTGTATTTAAAATCAAATTATAAAATGTCAAGAATTTGAAAGAGAAAAGTAAAATATTTACCTTAAATCCAGAATTTAAACATGAAGGGAAGTTCATAGAACAATTAACAATCATCATGCTCAATCCCAAAGCTCTACTCAATTAGTTAGAGTCTCATATTGATAACGTGTTATAAAACAATAAAAGAAGAAGAACAATATTGTAGAGAGAGAGAGAGAAAATTCTTATTGAATTTTTGAGATAATTTATAATAGAATAGAACCTTTTATTTATAGGGAGAGAATGACTTAGGCACCAAGTAATAAACCCTAAAGTTTCTTTAGAATATAAACATTCACCTTAAATAAAATCTTATTTATAACATTCGAGTAAATATGTACTAGATTGTAGCTCTGTCTCCTTCATTTTGGTACTTGAAATTTTACAAGGTAAGGTAATTAATAAGGAACTAAAAAACCGAGGGGGTGGGGAATAGGAAAAGGGAAAAGAAACTTGTGGTTTGGCTTACAAAACAATAATATATTCGCATGAATAACCTTAGCCACTTCAAGCAGTTTTCTTGTTCTTCAAGCTAAAGAAGGACACCATTATTAAACTTTTCCGGTAAAAAAAACAATTAAGGATTTTTTTATATAAATTGCCAGCCAAATTTATTATTTATTTAATTAGGCGATATATATGGGTTATACATTAATTAACATATTTATATACAATTCTAAATGAATTATATACATATTGTATATTCAGTGATTATTTTTAATTTAAACAATTGAACGAATGGCTAATTAGGTTAATATTCAAAATCATATAGGGAAGAGCCTTAATTGTGTCTGATCAGCTTACTGCAACTTGTAAGACTAAGTGGGAAGGAAGATGAGTGCTATTGGAAAACGGTAATTATTTGATTAATCAATGTAATTAAGTTATAAACACGAACAATATAAATAAATTACTATGTTATTAATCTTTTTTAACCTTTTTATAAAAGATTATTTTTTCTTTTCTAAGAATGATCAATTAAAAATAAACTTTAGTATGCTATGATAAAGTTTAACTCGTAAAAGTTTAAAATTTCAGCATTGCATGCTAGAGTTTCATATGTGGGGAGGGGTTTTGAATTCCAACGTAGAGTGTTGAAATTTTATATATATGGAGGTTTCATGCTCCAACACAATATGCTAGAATTTCACATGTAACTTATGTATATTATATTTGATTTTTTTATATTTAGCTACGTATATTTGTCTAAACTATATCTTCACATTGTTAAGTAAGTATTTCTTAATTTTATTTCAAATGGTGGCCAAAATTTTAAAAGACGGATACAAAAGTGATCACCCGTGCCACTTTCACAGTAAATTTAGGCTATCAAATAAAAGTACAGAAAGTTATATTTATTGACCTTGAAAATAGGCGGTCTTGATTTTTTTACTCTTATTTGACTCTTGGGCAAACTTTTATGGTCAAAACTCAAAAGTGTTGTATCATGGGTAAAGCGAGAGGAAATATTTATTAAAATGAAAGTTCTACCCATAAAACAAGCATATTTAAAAAATGATAGTGGCACTAAAATGTCTTTATTTTTATTAATCACCCATAAAAGTAGGGTAAGTTACATATTTGACTGATCTATCAAACATAATTATATTCTCTTGATAAATATATAACAAAAATATATTATAATTATGTATAAAATATGTATATTATTTATTAATATATAAAAATATATTATAATTTATCCACTATTATTTTTGAAAACGGCTATACAATAGAGTTTTACCAGAGAAGTATGTCCAAGCTGCTAAAGCCCAAATGCTCTTTCTCGGTCCATATTGGTAAAAGCCAACATTTCTCAGTCCAGCCCGATCCAAAACCCTAGAAGCTCTATACATTTATACATTATTCTCTGTTAGGGTTTCAGTTAGCTCTCTTTTTTTCTCAAGCAGCAGCAGCGCATTTCGAGAGCAGAGGAAGAAAATGCCGGCAGGTCACGGATTGAGGTCTCGTACGAGAGATTCATTCTCTCGCGCATTCAGAAAGAAGGGTACCATCCCACTTTCCACCTACTTGAGGATTTTCAAAATTGGAGATTATGTTGATATTAAGGTTAACGGCGCCATCCACAAAGGAATGCCACACAAGTTCTACCATGGTCGCACTGGTCGTGTTTGGAATGTCACCAAGCGCGCCGTTGGTGTCGAAGTCAACAAGCAGGTACCTCCGTCCCTCTCTCTTTCTATCACACACACACACACACAAAAGGGATACTAATTCGCGCATTTAACTTTTTTCTGTTTGTTATTTGTTGATTGGATTCATAGGGTTAGATAGTAGTTACTGAGTTTCTGTAAAGAGATCTGGCATCTTCTCATTTACAATATTTTTAATGTAATCAGCTATGTCAATCTCTTTGTATTTGTTTGTTCTTGTAATGAAATAGCGTCAGTGGCTGAGCTAGGAATTTATATGAGGGTATTCAAAAAAATACTTGAGTGTTACTCGGTACCCAAGTGTGTGGCCTAGTTGTCGATAAGGTGGATAGTGGATTGAGAAGAGATCTTAGTTTTAAATTTCAGTGAAGTCAAAAACACTAGTGAGTTTTTTCCCATTTGTTCAAGCCTTGGTGGACAGAGTGGGTGGCAGCAGGTACCTTTTTTGAATTAGTTGAGTTGTCCATTGGCCTGACACCACAGTTATCAAGAAAAACTTGAGTGTGACTCATAGGATTTGAACCTATGACTTGAAACAATGTTTGAACCCCCTTTGCCATTACACCAGAGCCTTCCCGTATGTCTAGGGGATTAGATAATCTATGTGTAAACCAAAAACTTCGTTTTAACCATCTTACCTACCTTTAGCTCTGACCCTAGCAACATGTTCTATCTTTTGGCTGGGGTTCTGTCCATGAACTGCTCTGGGTTCCCTAACCTTTCCCGTGCAGTATGTGGAAAGGCTGTTTAGATGCCACTATTTTGTGATTTACTTTTTACAAAAACTCGTCCTTTCACAATTGGAAGTCTATTTCTTGGGAGGCGGCGGTACCTGATTTTTTTTATTTGATGTTGTATGTATTTGTCATGAATAGACTGTTGTCTTCATTTGTTGCTTGAGTTAGAGGAATTGAGTGTCGGACTAACAATTTGTCAGAGCTTTAAAGGGGTTGAGTTTTCCACTTAACGCAAGTCTCAGTATATCTGTGAACATCTACGAAAATAATGGGATGGCATTTTGGAAGTTGGGAAATATTACTTTCTAAACAAGTCTGTATTTGTTGTATTATTCAATCTGGACTTCATTTGTGGTTTATTTTTAAGTTCCTATTTGGAGTAGATTAAAGACATTGTTTTTCAAGTTTATTGGGCTTTATCTGTTCTTTCTGACTGTTCAAATGCTTAGTAACACATTTTTCTGTTCTTAGTACCATTAGTTTTTGAAAATACTGCTGTGATTTCCCACTTAACTGTGTGCAATAGTTGAATATGATTTGAATTGTCAAAGAAGATTTAATTTTGTGTTATATGATTATGTGGCCTCCCTTTTTTGTCTTCTGTTAGCATGTTTAACTGTTTTTATCCTTACTGTGAAGGTTTGTTGCTGAAGGTCCTTTTAAATTGTTTGGTTTCCTTGTTCCTTTGGTTCTCATAAACTTTCGTGCTGTTGTCAATCCCTTTCCACTTTTTCTTGTTCTATAACTCAGGTTCGTAACAAAATCTTAAGAAAGAGGATCCATGTGAGGATTGAGCATGTTCAGCTTTCACGATGCACTGAAGAAGTCAAAGAAAGGATGAAGAAGAACGATCAACTAAAGGCCGAGGCAAAAGCTAGAGGAGAAGTCATCAGCACAAAAAGGCAACCCGTGGGACCCAAACCAGGTTTCATGGTTGAAGGTGCTACGTTGGAGACAGTTACTCCCATACCATATGATGTGGTCAATGATTTGAAGGGAGGTTATTGATCTTAGTCTGTTTCGGAGGTGGTGTTTGTTCTATCTGCTTTTCTGAAACTGAAAGACAGGATTATAGTTTGTTGGTGTCACCTGCAGATTTCGCTTGTTAGTTTAAATTTTGTTTACATTGTCATTAGAGGCCTTTGTTGAACTTTTGCTATAAATGGAAGCGAAGAATATCTATCTATTACCTATATTCTCTGCATTTTAAGATGATTTTTTTCATATAGCTGTGTTCTTTAGCAATTTGATAATAACCTGTTTGAGAAGTACCAGACTCAGTAGTAGGATCGTTTATGAATTTTGCTTACCATATTATTGTTTCTTTTCTATATTCAGCTTGGATTTGCTTATCCAGTTGGACTCCACCTAGTACTCCTCCCCATGTACTCTTTCCCTATATTGGAGGGCTAGGCTACCTTATTTTTGCCTTATCTATTTATTTCAACCTTATGTCGTTGTCACTTTCCTATATGTGTTACAAAGACGATTTAAAGATTTAATGTGTTGACAAATCTGTTGGATGAAATTTGGTGTCAAAGATTGGAGATATTGGCACTTTTGTGGCACTAGAACATTATTTTGGTTTTTCCAACTCGTTGGCTCAATTTTCCACCTTTGACTCACTCCAATTGCATTTTTCCATTTCATTTCCTAAACAGCAATCGACCTCCGTCAATAATTTCCTCTTCACTTTTGAGGTTGAATATCTTATCTTTCAATTCCTTTTCTTGTCCGTATAGCTAGTCCATGCAGTGGAGAGAGAGAGAGACTGGTTTTTGATTCTATCACTACGGTCACTCGATTTCTACCACCGCATGGGCAAACATGCACAAAAAAGGAAAAAAATGAAGTAATATAATTATTACATTTCAAAAATAAAATTAAAGGAAAGGAAAAATCCCAGTCAAAAAAAAAAAAACCACATTTTAAATCCAACCCCTCTTACTTTTATTAACCGAAGCACAGATCCTCTGTTTATTTTAACTTCATTCATACTCCCTGCTAATTGTCACATTGAAATGGAGCGAGGACTTGAACCTTATGGGTTTGTGATTGTAATTTTTTTAAGTTATTGGGTTCTAAATTAATAACTTATTCATATATAATGAATTTCTTAAGATAAATACAATATTTAAATAAAAACTATTGGGTTCGACCGAACACGTATCCCACCCTCTTGCTCTGCCCATTGAATCAGCATAGGTGGTATTCAAAATATATAATCAACAAAAATGAATTAAACAAAAACAAATTCAAATACTCAAATCTCAACTCAAGCCAATATCATATATGAGCTACAGCATCTTTATCGAATGTGATCATTGATAAATCACACCAGGTAGTCACTTTAATGGTGTACTAGTTAGAACGTAACCACAATTGATATTGTATTTAAAATTTAGCTATTTTGTTGTTGCGCTTCTTGTTTTTTTATTTTATTTTTAACCTCCTCCTTCAAACATGTCATGGTCAGATGTGGTCTCCAATCGAGAGCGTCTGAAGATCACTCAGTCAACTTTCAGACCGAATCAATATAATTTTGGTTCAATTATCAATAACAATATCCCTCAATATTCCTATACAATCTCTAATCTCCTTTCCTCTTGTTTGCTTTTCGTTACCTCACGCTCTTTTCTTGATGCTATTTCTTAGTTTTCAAATTCAAGAATTCTATTCTCTACTGGGTGTAATCACTTTGTGGTATATTTAAATAATACGTAAGTTCTTTTTTTTTGTCACGATCCAAAACCCGCTACAGATCGTGAAAGCCAGCGGTGAACCATCACAATAATTTCATTTTATTACTTTTGAAATCATGAATCTTATAAATGAAATTTACACTTTTAAATCCACGGGTACGTACACAATTAGTAGCTTATAAAAGAAGTGAAAGGTGATAATAATATACAAATCCGCAAGCATCAACTAGCATATCTCAAAATCCGGTGTCATAAGTGCATGAGTATCTACTAAGAAGTACAATAATAATCCCACATATGTCTAGAATACAAGTTAGACAGAAAAATGTAAATAATCCAGATGGAGACTCTGTATGTTACTGATCGTAGCATGGCATGCAGCTCACAGTAAGTCCCCGCAATAGCTGCGCCTTCGCGCTTGAAAGACCGCCAGAAATACATACCTGCACAATAAGTGCATAAGTGTAGCATGAGTACGTAAATCAACGCGTACCTAGTAAGTATCTAACCTAACCCCGGAGAAGTAGTGATGAGGAGTCGACATCGACACTTAATAGTGGTCCAGTAAATCATGTGCAGTAAGAAGTAAACAAATGGGCAGAGAAGATAAATAGAATAAATAAATATAAATACGTGGTACTATCCCCCTCTGAACAGTAAACTCAAGCTTTCAATTATCAGCTACCCCCTCAACCGGAGTATATAAAATGGACCTCACCAGATAGGTCGTCATGACTCAAATCAGGAACACACACAAATACACTGGTTTCTTATCAAATATTACACATGACGCTGCCAAGGGGAATGGTCCTATCCCATAAGAATATCTCATGAAGTTGCCGAGGCAAATGACCCGATCCCATAAGAGTATTTTATGAAGCTCCTGCGGCGAACAGCCTGATCCCATAAGAATGTGGTACTGCCGAGGCGAACTAGGGCTGCTTATCGGGCGGGTTGGGCGGCTTTTTACTCTTAACAGTTTGGCTTAACGGTTATCGACTTTTAAATGTATTAATCCATTAGCCACCTGATAAGATATCGGGTGAATTGGTATCGATTTAGCTCTTATCGGGCGGTTATCGGGCGGTTTATCGGGCTAACATACATATTCACTAAGGAGATGACTATGTTGGTAAGGAGATGATAACGTCAAATTTTGAATCTGTTGGTAACTTGGTATTTGGCAGACTGCTAAACTTGGTATTTGGCAGCCTAGGAAAAAGGTATTTCATACACAAAACACATATCAAAGGCAACCAATATTCTTAGCAAACCCATATTCTGTTTCTTAACAGTGGCTCAAGAAAAGAAAAAAGCTTTAAACAAAGATAGAGAAATCCCACCTTTTCTCTGCTGGCTCCCTTTTTATATATATAAATATTAATATAGCAGCTGAGATCGTGCAAGAAACATCTTTAGTCTGAGAGATACAAAATGAGAAAATGTGAATTGGGCAAAAGTTGAATAATCTTGATTTGCATAGAGTGTAGTCGTCAAACTGGAAAAGAAAGAGTTAAATATCTGGTGCAATTTGAATTAGATTTTGTTTCGCTGATAGAGTAGATGGGATTTTGGGTTTGGGAAAATCAGGTCAGAGGATACGGTGGGAGGTTCGCAACTTCCCAATCAACTTGGGGAAACCTTCAATTGCAAGTCTCCTAAGTGTAGGGAACTCTCCATTCCCGTTGTTGTTGTTCTCTCATAGTTGAAACAAGCTTCTCGTCTTGCAACTCCAAAAGGTCCTCCTACATCACAAAAACCATTAAGAAGCAAAAGCGTGTCAAGCACAAACAGCAAGTAAAATGACTATACACACAAGTTCAAGTTGCTTAAAACATAACACCTAAAAGGGATTGGTTGATAAGGCTCAGAAGTTAAGAAAACTTAGATTTACATCAAACATGATTGTTGGGTGTTAATGGTATCATTAATACATAAAAGCCGAGAGTCTTAATCGATACGACATGCTACTAAAATTTTCCAACTCTTGACTTTCCTTCTGATAATTTTGATATAGCATGTGATATAACATGTAAAGCACAGAAGTGAAGAGTTTCAGAAAAAGAATTGCTGATGAATAATCTTAACAAATATATTAACACTACACGTCAATTACGGAAGTGTCTTTTCCATTGCTGGCTAAATCTGAAAAAAATTAAAATAATAAGTCGTGCGATAAATAAAAGCATATCAACAACACTTATATTATAACAAATATAGTAAACAATATTATTACCTTGTTCAAGCTGCTCGATTTTATCAAGATCTTCCTCAATACTGATGGGTTGTTTTAATTTTTCATTTCGAAGCCAATCTTGAAGACACACTAGAGCTTGCACCAATTTAGGAGTTAATGAACTCCTAAATGGATCAAGAAGACGTCCTCCCGTACTAAACACACATTCAGATGCCACACTTGAAACCGGAACAGCTAATACATCACGAGCCATCTCCGCAAGAGCAGGAAATCTAGCTGAGTTCAATTTCCACCAAAGAAGAACATCAAATTCTTTAGTGTCATCCTCAGTTTCTTCACCTAAATATTTATCTAACTCCGTTCTAGTATCACACCTCCACTCCCACTTTTATGTTTTTTTATATCTTGCATGAGTGATTCTGGCCAGAGAAGAACTCTCATGTTCAGAGAATGAAGGTCGCGGAGATGAGGATGCTCAGGTGGATGTGCGGGCTCACCAGGTTGGATAAGATTAAGAATGAATTAATTCGAGAGAAGGTGGGGGTGGCCCCGGTAGATCAGAAGATGCGAGAAGCGAGGCTGAGGTGGTTTGGGCATGTGCGGAGGAGAAGTCCTGATGCCCCGGTGAGGAGTTGTGAGCGGCTGGCGATAGTCGGCGTACGACGAGGCAGAGGGAGGCCTAAGAGGTATTGAGGAGAGGTGATTAGGTATGACATGGCTTGAATGCGGGTTTCCGAGGACATGGCCCTTGATAGGAAAGTCTGGAGGTCTAGTATCAGGGTTTTAGGATAGGGGCTCCTAGAGTTTTTCGTACTCCTCACCCGGGGTTGTGAGACTTGGCAGGGCTATCCATAGATGATTTGTGTATTGGATTGTGTCTCCCTTGTGGTAGTTATTTATGGTAGTTACTGTTAGAAAATACGCTTAACGCTAGAAGGGGGGTGAATAGCGTTATAATAAAAATTTGCGTAAACTTGCGGAATTTAAAAATTGCAGGAAAGAAATAAGTGCAATAAGTAAATAAATAAGAACGAACGCACTGATGTATCCTGGTTCACCACAACCCGTGGCTAGTCCAGACCCCGAGAGACTCTCTCGAGATTTCCACTAACACTGTTAAGCTTACGGGTGCTCAACAAACCTTTACAAACTGAGGACACAAGCCTCAACAACCTTTGCTCGAAGATACAACACTCCAAGACTTCAACCAAAGAAAACACAAGTTCCTTCTTACAATACAAGGGACTAACACTTCCCTTCAAGTGTATAAAACACTTAGCACTCACTTAAACAAGACTCTCTTAATAGAGTAGATATGAGTAAACAGATACGCTCAAGAACGCAACAACTTTCGTCAAGAATTTTGGCTCTCAAAACTTATGTAATGAGTAGAAAGTGATGAACAATATAGTATGCAAGCTAATGCAATAATATGATCAGTTGTTGTGTATAGAAGACTGATTTGAAGCTGTATTTATAGTTGCAAAACCATGCATTACCGTTGCCTAATTGCCAATTAAGAATTGCTAATTTTACGCAGTGACCATCGATTGTCAAAAAGCCACAATCGATTGTTTGCCAATCGTTCCAAAAATCATTCCCATATTTTACGCTTAACAATCGATTATCTAAGATCAATAATCGATTACTGGCAACGTTCAAAAAATCATTTCCAGATTTTACTTAAAACAATCGATTGTCAGAAATCAACAATCGATTACTTGGCAACGTTCAAAAAATCATTTCCGGATTTTACTTAAAACAATCGATTGTCAGAAATCTACAATCGATTACTTGGCAACGTTCAAAAAATCTTTTTCAGATTTTATTTAAAACAATCGATTATTAGAAATCTATAATCGATTACCTGACGGTGTTTGAAAATATTTTGGGCAACTGTCAATTACACAATCGATTATGCTATGAGAACAATCGATTATATATCAGTCTTTGAAAAATCAATTAGACACTGCCTTAATGCACTCGATTGTCAAATGTACACAATCGATTATTTAGTGACTTTGAAAATGTCTGATAGACATTCAACACAATCGATTGTCATAAGTTCACAATCGATTATTTTGTTGCTTTGAAAAACTTTGATGTACACTGCCTCAACACAATCGATTGCCATAAGGTTCACAATCGATTGTCATAAGTTCACAATCGATTGTCATGCAGCTGACTTAACATAATCGATTATCATATGTACATAATCGATTATCTTAGTCCAGATTTTAGAGGCATGTTTAAAAATTATTTTGACTAAAGTAAATATACATGATTTAAAATCATTTTGCTTTAAATTAAATATGCATGATTTGATAAAAATGTTTTTACGAGAGAAGCCAAGTCTTGAGTCAAGTTATCGGATCAAGATCACAATTAAAGAACGAATCATGTATAACTTTATATCTTTGCTTGATCTTGGTCTTGTGCTTGAATCTCGTTATATATCAATTGCGCGCTTGTGCTTGGACCTCGTCATATGTCCATTGCGCATAGTTTGTCATTCATCAAAACCTACAGATATGAACACACGTTTTAGTATAGTGCCTTGAGAACGTGTTTCAACAATTTCCCCCTTTTTGATAATGGCAAATTTTAGTCGGGGTATGCATATTTGATAATTCATAATGACGATTCAAGACAAGTAAAGATATGCAATTGGTTCCCCCTCAACATATGAATTTCCCCTCAATTTATGCCAATGATTATTAGTGCATAGCCCCTTATTCTTCCCCCTTTTGACATTAGCAAAAATGGAAAAAGTAAAAGACATAAAAAGGCAAGTAATATCAACATAATCGATTATTGATACTAGATAATCGATTATATGCTAAAGAGAAAGCGATTATCCTTAGGAGAAATCGATTATCTGCATCTATCTTTATAATTCCCCCTGCCTTTAGGGCGATACCTGCAAAAATTCGTTAGACGTCTCCGACGCTCAAGTTAGAAATCATGAGAAAGGGAAAATGCAATGCATGACTTAGATCAACGTGGAGTCAAGAATCCCGAGTTCACTACGAATTCGGAAGAAGGACTCATTCTCTAAGGGTTTTGTAAAAATGTCGGCCAATTGATCTTTGGTTTAAACAAATTCAATTTCGACATCACCCTTGAGAACGTGATCTCTTATAAAATGATGCCTAATTTCAATGTGTTTGTTCTTGAATGAAGAACGGGGTTCTTCGTCAAGCATATGGCGCTAGTATTATCACATCTAAGAGGGATATGATCAAGACTTAGGCCATAGTCCTAGAGTTGTTGTTTCATCCAAAGGATTTGAGCGCAACAACTCCCCGCGGCTACATATTCAGCCTCGGTTGTGGACAACGCAACACTTACTTGTTTCTTGCTAAACCAAGAAACGAGAGAGCTACCGAGCAAATGGCAAGTGCCACTAGTGCTCTTGCGGTCCAATTTGCATCCAGCAAAATCGGAATCGGAATAGCCAACAAGTTGGCATGAAGAACCTTTGGGGTACCATAGACCCACATTTACAGTACCAACAAGATACTTCAATATCCGTTTCACCGCAGTTAGGTGAGACTCCTTCGGACACGATTGATAACGAGCGCATAAGCACACGCTAAACATGATGTCCGGTCTACTAGCAGTAAGATAAAGGAGAGATCCAATCATACCTCGATACTTTTTGGTGTCGACTTCCTTACCTTTCTCATCTTTGTCTAGATGATCGGATGTGCTCATGGGAGTGGCCATTGCTTTTGCGTTGGTCATTTCAAATCATTTCAGCAATTCTTTGCAATATTTAGCTTGACAAATGAAAGTTCCTTCTTTCATTTGCTTTACTTGCAGCCCCAAAAAGAATGTTAGCTCACCCATCATAGACATCTCAAATTCGCTTGTCATTAAATCGGAAAATTCCTTGCACAAAACATTGTTAGTAGCACCAAATATAATATCATCCGTATAAAATATCATTGTTTTTATGCTTAACGAAAAGAGTGGTGTCAACTTTCCCCCTAGTGAAATCATTTTCCAAAAGAAATTTACTCAATCTTTCATACCAAGCTCGGGGAGCTTGTTTAAGACCATAAAGAGGCTTTTTAAGTTTGAAGACATGATTTGGAGATTTAAAATCTTCAAAACCCGGGGGTTGTTCAACATAAACTTCTTCTTGAATAACACCATTTAGAAAAGCACTTTTTACATCCATTTGATACAAATTGAAATTCATAGAAGATGCAAAGGCAAGTAATAAACGAATAGCTTCTAACCTTGCTACGGGAGCATATGTTTCTTCATAGTCAATACCCTCTTCTTGATTGTAGCCTTTTGCTACAAGCCTAGCTTTGTTTCTAGTGATTACACCATTTTCATCTAATTTGTTTCGAAAAACCCATTTCGTAATTATGGTATGATTTTCGGGTCTTGGCACCAAATCCCAAACGTCATTCCGTTTGAATTGGTTAAGCTCCTCTTGCATTGCCAAGGTCCAAAATTCATCCCCAATTGCTTCGGAGATGGTTGTGGGTTCAATTTGAGAAACAAAAGCAGTATGTCCTAAGGTGTTCTTAAGAGAGTTTCGGGTACTTACCTTTTCTCCAACGTCGCCAATTACCTGTTCGAGAGGGTGATCTTTAATTGTCCTCCATTCGTTAGGTAGTTTCGTTTCTTTTTCCAATTGTGGCGCTTCCTCCGATAATTGATCCAAGATTTCATCTTGAGTTTCCTTCGGAGTTTCCTCTTGCACTTTGTCTTGAGGACTTAGTGAGTTTAAAATACCTGCAAGATCAAAACCAGAATCCTTTCTCGCCAAGCGAGCATTATTTTCGGAAAACACAATATGAGGGGATTCCCCCACAGTTCCGGTTCTATTATTGAATACTCTATATGCTTTGCTACGTGAGGAATAACCAATAAAAATTCCTTCATCGGATTTGGCATCAAATTTTCCCAATTGATCTTTTCCATTGTTATGAATAAAGCATTTACAACCGAATACTCTAAAATGGGAGATATTTGGTTTCCTTCCCTTGTAGAGTTCATAAGGGGTTTTCATGAGTATTGGCCTTATGACTACTCTATTCAAAACGTAGCATGCGGTACTCACGACATCCGCCCAAAAATGTTTGGGAATCTTAGCCTCATCGAGCATGGTTCTAGCCATCTCTTCGAGACACCTATTTTTCCTTTCCACCACCCCATTTTGTTGTGGTGTTCGTAGAGCGGAGAAGGTGTGCTCGATACGGAGTTCGTCACAAAGGTCCGCAAAGAGATTGTGATCAAACTCTCCCCCATGATCACTTCTTATTGAAGTGACGGTTGTGTCCTTTTCGTTTTGAACACGTTTAAGAAAATATTTGAAATTATGAAAAGCTTCACTTTTATGAGCAAGAAATAGAGTCCATGTAAATCTAGAATAATCATCAACAATAACAAAAGCATAACAATTTCTACCAAGACTTTCAATGCGAGATGGTCCAAATAAGTCCATGTGAAGTAATTGCAAAGGTCTAGTAGTTGAAACAATATTTTTCGATTTAAAAGATGCTTTTGTTTGCTTCCCTTTTTGACAAGAATCACAAATAGAGTCTTTTTCAAATTTCAAAATTGGAAGACCAATGACTAAATTTTGTGAAACTAATTTATTCAAAAGATGCATGTTGATGTGAGCTACTCTACGATGCCATAACCATGTATCATCCTCTTTGCTCATAAGACAATTCACATATTTGGGTGAAGAATTTGCAAGATCAACCATATAGATGTTACCCATTTTAAAACCTCGAAGGATAATTTTAAAATCGCTACGGCGAAAAACTAAGCATTCATTTGAATCAAATAAAACAAGATTTACCTTGTCACATAATTGACTTATGCTCAAGAGATTATGTTTTAGACCAATAACTAGCAATATATGCTTAATAGAAGAGGAGTCATCCTTAGTGACCGATCCAATGCCGATAATTTTTCCTTTGTTGTTATCACCAAAAATAACGCTTCCTCCTTCCTTGTGTTCTAGTTGAAGGAACTTGGATTCGTCTCCAGTCGTGTGCTTGGAGCATCCACTATCAAGGTACCAAAGTACACTTGACCCCTTCAAACACACCTACAAAACAGATTAATGAGTTTTAGGTACCCATGCCATTTTGGGTCCTTGGGGGTTAGGCAAATCATAGTGATGTGATTGAGTGTTATGTCTATGTCGTGTAAAACAAGCAGGAGCAATATGTCCAATTCGTCTACAATAATGACAAATCACGTTAGGACTATGCATCCTTCTAGGTTGATAGTAGTTGGACGGATGAAAATTGTTTACTCTATTTTCGACAATATGACTATTGCGCGTTTCATGAAAGTCATTTCTCCTACTATTTGTTCTAGGACATGCAGCATTTCTAGAATAATTATTTCTAGGTTGGAAGCCATTTCTAGGTGTTCTAAAAGGTTCAAAATTCCTTCTAGTGTTTGGCCTAGAATATGCATTATTTCTAGAGTGATTATTTCTAGGTTGCAATTGTTGAAAGCCATTTCTAGGTTTGTTATATCTAGGATGAACGTTTGTTTTATTAATCCTAGGTTGAGCCTTAGGTTGTTGGGGGTTGGCTTCAACTTTTTCTTTAGACTCATTCTTAAAACCTATGCCATGCTTGGTCGACTTCAAATTAACAAGAACTTCATTCAAATTTTTATGAGAAGAATTAAACTTATCTAGGGTGCCCTTAAGTCTTTCTACCTCATTTTTGAGATGCATGCAAGAAGTGCAACTTTTACTAGAACTCTCGGGTTTGTCGGCGCTTCTCTTGCCGAAAAATTTGTTTTCTTCTTTCAACTTCTCATTTTCCAAAATCAGTTTTTCCAAATCCTTTTCTTTCAAAGAGAGTTGTTTTTCAAAATCTTTTTCTTTCAAAGAGGCATTTTCCTTTATGCTTTTAACAGTTTTGGAAGCTTTAATAAATTCACTATACAATTCATCAAAAGTATTTTGCATTTCCTCAAGAGAATAGAAATTTTTGGAAGATATTTGACATACCTCTTCTTAGTTGTCTTCTTGTGCCATGAGACAAAGATTTGCGGCTTCGTCTTCTTCTTCCTCACTCGACTCGTCTCCTGAGTCGCCTCCCCAAGATATGTATGCTCGTTGTTTCTTGAAGGGTTTCTTCTCCTTTTTGGCATTTGGGCAATTTGATTTAATGTGCCCGGTTTCTCCGCACTCATAGCACTTTATTTGATCTGCTTGCTTTTTGCCCTTTCGTTCATACTCTTTTCGCATGAACTTTTGAAATCTCTTAATAACGAGTCCGAACTCGTTGTCTCCGTCCTCATCATTTTGAGGTTGGCTTGTGCTTGCCTTGAGAGCGATCTTTTGTTTCCTTTGATCATCAACAAGAGGGTTAAGTATAGTAGATTCATAAGTTTTAAGATTACCTCTTAATCTGTCGATGGTGACATTTGAAACGCCAATAGATTCTTGAATCGCGTCGGCCTTGGATCGCCATGCCGGAGTGAGACTTCGGAGAATTTTTCGGACAAGTTCCTTATCCGTGAAGGTCTTCTTAAGAGAATGTAAATCATTAACGATTTTTGAAAATCGTTCGAACATCTCATCGACCTTTTCGCCTTCCTTCATGTGAAACAATTCATATGCATGGGTTAGGAAATCAATCTTAGCTTCCCTTACCTGGTCCGTACCTTCGTACGTAATTTCCAGCTTGTCCCACATTTGCTTCCCGTTGTGCAACATGATATTTTCCTGTAATCATCAGCATTTACAGCACAATATAATAAATTAATGGCTTTAGCGTTGTTTTGCACCTTTCGGATATCATCCGCATCGTATTCATCTTCAGACTTTGGAACATCTTTATTTTTAACCTTTTTGGTTGGAATTTGTTCTCCCTTCATTATAACCTTCCAAAGATGAAAACTATTTGATTGAACAAATATTCTCATCCTCTCCTTCCAGTACATATTGTTTGTACCGTCGAATAGTGGTGGTCGGGTGGAGCATTGTCCTTCACCTATTCCTGCAAAAGAATCACGAGTAGAAGCCATGGATTGTTTCTCTCAAACGGTTAAGTCTTCAGAGAGTTGGTCTCTGATACCAATTGTTAGAAAATACGCTTAACGCTAGAGGGGGGGTGAATAGCGTTATAATAAAAATTAGCGTAAACTTGCGGAATTTAAAAATTGCAGGAAAGAAATAAGTGCGATAAGTAAATAAATAAGAACGAACGCACCGATGTATCCTGGTTCACCACAACCCGTGGCTAGTCCAGTCCCCGAGAGACTCTCTCGAGATTTCCACTAACACTGTTAAGCTTACGGGTGCTCAACAAACCTTTACAAACTGAGGACACAAGCCTCAACAACCTTTGCTCGAAGATACAACACTCCAAGACTTCAACCAAAGGAAACACAAGTTCCTTCTTACAATACAAGGGACTAACACTTCCCGTCAAGTGCATAAAACACTTAGCACTCACTTAAACAAGACTCTCTTAATAGAGTAGATATGAGTAAACAGATACGCTCAAGAACGCAACAACTTTCGTCAAGAATTTTGGCTCTCAAAACTTATGTAATGAGTAGAAAGTGATGAACAATAGAGTATGCAAGCTATAGCAATAATATGATCAGTTGTTGTGTATAGAAGACTAATTTGAAGCTGTATTTATAGTTGCAAAACCATGCATTACCGTTGCCTAATTGCCAATTAAGAATTGCTGATTTTACTCATTGACAATCGATTGTCAAAAAGCCACAATCGATTGTTTGCCAATCGTTCCAAAAATCATTCCCAGATTTTACGCTTAACAATCGATTATCTAAGATCAATAATCGATTACTGGCAATGTTAAAAAAATCATTTCCAGATTTTACTTAAAACAATCGATTGTCAGAAATCTACAATCGATTACTTGGCAACATTCAAAAAATCATTTCCGGATTTTACTTAAAACAATCGATTGTCAGAAATCTACAATCGATTACTTGGCAACGTTCAAAAAATCTTTTTCGGATTTTATTTAAAACAATCGATTATTAGAAATCTATAATCGATTACCTGACGGTGTTTGAAAATATATTGGCAACGGTCAATTACACAATCGATTATGCTATGAGAACAATCGATTATATATCAGTCTTTGAAAAATCAATTAGACACTGCCTTAATGCACTTGATTGTCAAAGGTACACAATTGATTATTTAGTGACTTTGAAAATGTCTGATAGACACTGCCTCAACACAATCGATTGTCGTAAGTTCACAATAGATTATTTTGTTGCTTTGAAAAACTTTGATGTACACTACCTCAACACAATCGATTGTCATAAGGTTCACAATCGATTGTCATGCAGATTTGAAAAATCTGATGCACACTGCCTTAACACAATCGATTGTCATAAGTTCACAATCGATTGTCATGCACCTGACTTAACATAATCGATTATCATATGTGCATAATCGATTATCTTAGTCCAGATTTTAGAGGCATGTTTAAAAATCATTTTGACTAAAGTAAATATACATGATTTAAAATCATTTTGCTTTAAATTAAATATGCATGATTTGATAAAAATATTTTTACGAGAGAAGCCAAGTCTTGAGTCAACTTATCGGATCAAGATCACAATTAAAGAACGACTCATGTATAACTTTATATCTTTGCTTGATCTTGGTCTTGTGCTTGAATCTCGTTATATATCAATTGCGCGCTTGTGCTTGGACCTCGTCATATGTCCATTGCGCATAGTTTGTCATTCATCAAAACCTACAAATATGAACACACGTTTTAGTATAGTGCCTTGAGAACGTGTTTCAACAGTTACTGTCTAATTATTGCATGCTATTTTATTTATGATTCTTTTGTTTAGATAATTATTTACGCTATTTCTGCTGGAGTTACTAATGTCTTTTGTTTTTGTTTTTGTTTTTGTTTTTGTTTTTGTTTTTACTTTCCTTCACTGAGCCGAGGGTCGATTGGAAACAGCCTCTCTTCCCTTTTGGGTAGGGGTAAGGCCCGTCTACATATTACCCTCCTCAGACCCCACTCTGTGGGACTATACTGGGTAGTTGTTGTTGTTGTTGTTTTTCTTGTGCTTTCTTCTTTGTTGTCTTTTTTTTCATTTTTTTTAGGTCAAGTGAGAGAGATATATTCTTATTCAACAAGATAATCCACGCATGAAGAAGACAATCTTGGGGTGTGAGGGGATGAGTACTCATCCTTGCCCAATTACCGAAGAGATTACTCTCAAAATGGCCCGATTTTAGAGAGATTACTCTCAAAATGACCCGATTCTTGGAGAGATTACTCTCGAAATAGCCCAATTCTTGGAGAGACTACTCTCAATGTGGCCCAATTCTTGGAGAGATAACTCTCAAATTGGCCCGATTATTGGAGAGATTACTCTCAATGTAGCCCAGTTCTTGGAGAGATTACTCTCAAAATGGCCCAACTACCGGAGAGATTATTCTCAATGTGGTCCAATTCTTGGAGAGATTACTCTCAATATAGCCCAAATCTTGGAGAGATTACTCTCAAAATGGTCCGACTACCGGGAGGCCAACTTAAGGTGCAAAGGGACTCATATGTCCACCTTAAGATTGGAAAGTCATAGTTCACTTTAAGGACAAACCCATGAAGAGGCCAACTTAATGTGCAAAGGGACTTATATCTACACCTTAAGATTGGAAAGTTATAAATCTTTAACTTGAAGACGACATCAACTTGAACACTTGGAAAAATTTAAATATTTGGCGGACTTTGCAGACTTCAACTTAAAGATTCAAAGGGCTTAATAATTCAACTTTAATATCGGCGAATTAGAAGACTAAAACTTGAAGGCTGGCTAACTTGAAGACTGCAACCTGAAGGCTTATATATTTCAATTTGAAGATCGGCGAATTTGAAGACTTCAACTTGAAGATCGACAGACTTGAAGACTTTAACTTTGAGTACCGACGGACTTGAAGATATCAATTTACCATGGAGGGTTTCCCCTTTAAAATCAAATGAGATCAAAGTTCCATAATAGGATGGCATTTCAGCTTGATTTTGCATTCCTCCATACTTCACTCAGACAACAATTGGGGCAATATGTATCTTTTGAACTTATGCGACTGAACTTAGATGGAACTCTAAGCTGCCTACGTACCTCGGTGAAGAGGATCAAGTCATACCGTTGTTCAAACTAGGTAGATTTTTTTTACGTCCTAACGTTTTCCTAGGTCACCTCTTTCAAGATTTTCAACCTAGCGGACATTTTTTTTACATCCTATCTTTATCCTAGGCCGCCTCTTCTGAGATTTTCAACTTAGCTGACATTTTTTTTACCGTACACAGTTTATACTCTTATGGGCCAGGAGTGTAGCAACATGCAGTTTAGGCTCGTGCATCAAGGATAATACTTCTTCATAAACTTGCCATTGATAGGGCCGATCCTCATACCATCTGCATCAACCAGCTTGTAAGCCCCACTTGAGTAAGCTTATTGTATGACATATGGCCCATCCCACTTTGAAGTGAACTTCCCTACCGGTTTATAGGAAGTAATTATGGGTCTTAGTACGGCAAGGACTTGATCTCCTACTTGAAAGGATCTCGGGCAAACTTTTTTATTGAAGGCACGAGACAATCGAGCTTGATAACAATCAAGACTCTGTTGAGCTTCCAACCTCTTCTCATCAAGGGACTCCAACTTTGCTAATCAAAGTCAAGCATTTTCTTCATCAGTGATCCCTTCTTGAATAGCCAGTCGTAACGAAGGTATTTGACGTTCAAGTGGCAAAACGGCTTCAACTCCATAAATGAGTGAATAAGGAGTCACCTCTGTTGGCGTGCAGTTAGTCGTCCTATATGCGTACAGAGCTTCTTCCATACGGTCATTCCAATCTCGTTTGGATTTGGAGAGGACTTTCTTTAACAAGTTGCATAGAGTCTTATTGAATGCATCAGCTAGACCATTGGCAACATCATTGTACATCGAAGAGTTATGTTGCTTGAAGCCAAAGAGATCACAAATCTTGTTCATTAGCCTATTATCGAATGGCTTTCCATTATCCATTATTATGTAACGAGGAATGCCAAAACGATAAATAATGTTTACTCGGATGAAACCTGCAACATTTTCCTTCTGTACTTCCGTAAGAGCAACAACTTCAACCCATTTTGACGAGTAGTCAGTTGCAGCCAAGATGTATAGGTGCCCATAGAGGATTTTGGCAGTGGTCCAACAACATCCATTCCCCAAGCATCAAATGGCCAGGATGCAACAGTCGGGTGCAACACTTCAAAAGGTTAATGAATAAAATTCATATGGAATTGACAAGCCTTGCATCTTTGAGCGTAGTCCAAGCAATCTTTTACCATCATTGGCCAATAATATTCCATCCTTTTTATATGGAAGTGGAGCTTTGGTCCAGACTAGTATGACCCACATACCCCAGAATGTGCCTCTTGCAAAGCTTGGAAAGCTTCTTCTTCTCCTAGGAATCGCAAGAGTACTCCCTCGAACGACCTTCTGTATAGAGTATCATTATAGTAAAGGAAGCGAGGTGCACGGCAACAGATTTTATTCCTTCTCCTCAGATTTTCTGGAAGTATCCCATAACATAAGTAGTCGATAATGTGTTGTCGCCATTCTTCTTTCTCAACTTCAAAAATAGCAACAAGATGCTTGAATTCGTTTTGTTCACCTTCAACCTCATTTGGCGGCGGTACTACCCATTTTTGGCATACGGTAACTCGCGCTTGGTCAGGCAGGACTAATGATGAAGCTAGAGCATCTAAAGCATCAACCTTCTTATTTTCTTTCCTTGGCACATGTTGAATAGTCACATCACTGAGCCACATGTCCACGCCCCTTCTCCTAAAGCAAAATTGGGTTTACGACATTTGGGAAGACAACTCTATTCCTTTCGGGAATTTGGGTTTTGGAATTTTGAAGAGTCGCCACCTAATGATTAAAGTGCATTAGGACACAAAAAAGGTTTTGGTTTGATGAAACCCGAGTTTGGGTAAGGGCTAGATATTATCTCGAGGAGAAGGTGTTAGGCACCCTTAAGATCCACTAGTGTGGTTCCCGGCCCTGTTATATTGTGACTTCACATAATCAAGTAAGAAATTAAGGGCTCAAATAGAGGGACTTGCATGTAACATTACGTATAAGTTGAAACTTTTGAGGGAAAGTAGAGAAGGTACAAAATTTATGAAAAGATTTAAGACCTTAATGAAAGCGGATAAAGAAAGGCAAATAAAAGGGAGGGGAGTCCTAAGCTTATGACTAATTTGGATCATGTCAATGCAATATCCAGTAATCACTCCTTGGAAGAGGGGCTACATAAGATATAAGTGTATCGGTCATCATCTCTGCATCTACCCTTCCCACCCCGTTTAGGTATTAAATGCGGAAAGGTATCCTTACCTATCGTATGCTCTTACCCATCCCAATCCTATCAATACCGGAGGCATGTGGGATTACTAATCCTATGAGGGAGGGAGTGAAGGCTTTGAGAGTGTTCAAAGGACAAAATGCTAAGGCGACAAACAAAATATATAGCAAGTACGGGGAAAGCAATTAAAGATAAGGCTCAAATAAACCTCCTCGAATCAAAGGAAAGCACATAGTCTAGAATGTATTACACATACTGGTTATGGTCTAAATTAAAACTTAGACATTGGAGGCAGATTGGCCTGTTACATGTTTCGGATAAGAAACCAAAATTAGACATGCTTGCTGGCTGGGATTAGTAGACTGATGTAGTTATAGTTTTTACCCTAAAGCTTGCCTGGGTGTTAAATGGAACCTATAGGCATGATGTCTATCCATTCAGAGAGAAGTAAACTAGTTGCAGAAAAGAGTTGCCGATTGCAGGGACATTATTGCTACTGATTTTAGACTCGCCGATTCTGATTTGGCTGATAGCTCCTATAGGCATGCTTTCTAGGCGTTACTAATTTTTAAGCGCTATTAACATGCAGAAGTTCTATAGGCATATCATCTATATGTAGAATTTCAGGGATGGCTTATAGGCATGATATCTATAGGAAGTGTTTAAAACCTATAGCCATGGTATCTATATGAGATGCAATATTTCAGAAATAGTAATTCCCTATGGACATGGTATCTATATCAAATGCAGAATTTCAGGAGTAGTGATTCCTATGGACATGGTATCTATGTGGTAAAATGCAGAAACTTAAAGACATAGTTTCTAATGCAAAAGTGAAACAACTTATAGGTAGGACTTCAACATGCAATGCGTAAGCAAAAGAGCAGGCTGTGATTGTAAAGTAAATACCTAAAGCAACATGTCTACCCATATGCATACATGAATGACTCTCCCTTTTTACACCATAACCCTGGAGTTATTACAGATTATTACAGACCCGAATGAATAAAGAAAAGTAAAATACATCAGAAAGCTAAATGGTCCCAGCCAAAGAGAGCCTAACTCAGACTTCTGTCGAAAGCATGAAGTAAACCACCTCCCAGGATCATATTTCCAAAGACTTTCTCTTATTTGGGATGTAACAGAGTTCCCTAAGAATCTCAAACGGATTCTGGGTAGTGCTTACACCCAAATATATTGCAGAATTGGATTATGGTGCAGTGTAGAAGGGCCAGCCCTCAAATGTCCAAGTTTAGAGGGAAACTCAAGGCTCACAAGGCAGGGATCATAAGGGGGGGGGGGGGAACAGAACTTAGGTTCTAAGAGTAAGTGCAATTGTAATAAAAGGGGAAAAAGCAAGCTGGTTGTCATGCCCAGCAATTTTGGGGTGCTGGCACACCCCTGACAAACTTGTCACTCTAAATTGAAGAGTTAAGACTTGTTGAAGGTCAGGTTCACCCTTGGACATCAATTTGGATGCTGCCAGGATATACCTTAACTCAGCACACATAGAGGAATGGGTTATGGGATTCATAACAGAAACATAAGACAAAGGAAGATGGGCAAAGGGCATGATCATCAATGAAATATGTTGACACACCTTTTACTTGGGGTCAAAGATTAGTTCATGAACAACAAATCACATTGCCATGCCCTAAATCCCCATTTATAAACATATAAAGGGTCAGGGGGTAGGGATCAAGCATTTATAAGAAAGCAAAGCAAACATAACATATGAACATGTCAAATTCTGCAAGTAACATACGTAGATATAAAGACTTGTAAAGAAACACATTGGAGTGATATTGGGAATCAAAATTAGGAAATACCAGTTTCAGGGATGTGAATAAATGAAAGCAGAAATCTTGTAAGCCAAATTCGCAAGCAATATAAAAGATCTCATAAAAGAGCAGAGAAGAGCATGTGTAAGAGTATGCAATTCGAAATGTGCAGTAAGTGATGTTGTGAAAGTATAGAAGGGTCGTGACCTTTTATAGTGTAGCAAGCAAGTAAGAAAAGGAAATAAAATAACATTGAAAGCAATCTCCCTTTAATTAAGGGACTGTGATTTCAAACGGGTAAAGACAATTAAGGAAAGAGTTGATCAGAACATTTTCCCAAGCAGTACAATAAAGGGTAAAAACATAAAAGATACTTAAGGCAAAAGTCCAGTGGTACTTGGTTGTGAAAAAATAATGAAAGGGAATCAATCAAACAACCAGTAAAAATCAAAGTTGAAAGCCTTGTTTGAATGAAGCAGGTCAGAAAAATGGTAAAGGAAAGTTCAATTAGAGAAAAATCAGTAACAACCAATTAAACAACATTAAAGGAATTCGAAATCAATTAGCAGTTGGCAAATCTTTTGAAAGAAAAGTTCTAATATATAAAGCACATTGACATGTCAAACAAGAAAGAGTTGTTATGCTAATTAGAAAAAAACTAGCTAGAAAGTTTCAAAATCATAAGCAAAAAGGGTTCAAATTTAGTTCATAGACTTGGAATGAGTCTGAGAGATTCAAGGATTCGGAGTAGAGCCCTAGTCCAAACACACAATCAAACTTGGCAAAAACCTCCAATCTTAGGGTTCTCGACTTGAGTAAGATACAGAGACGAGAAGACAAATAACTAAATAGGCTCAGAGACCTCTTTCAGAGTCTCATGAGAAAACATACATGCACAGTAGCAGGTTCAAGGCAAATAGAATGTAGAAACTGATTCGAAACACAGGAAACACGTTTTAAGCAAAGGTTGGAACTTGAACAAGTTCAGAAAAAAGGGAGATAATACAAATGTGAACACAAGCAAATGGAGCATGTAAGAACATGAACAGAGTCTAGTAAACAAAAAACAGTAAACACATAGTAAAAGAATAGAGAGAACATAGCAAAGATTAATAAGAGTAACACGCATAGCAGAATCCTAAACAAAGCTCAATAGAAGGCAGATAAAGGACCATAGGAATTTAGCCAGAAAAATATAGTAGAAAACATAAGAATCGCTAGGAAAGGTATAGCAAGAAAGCATATAGGAACAACACAGTATGATAAACATGATAAAATATAGTAGAAAAAATCTACAAGATCATATAAAAAAACAAAGTAAAAAAAACATACAAAGATGATACAAGAACACAGCAGAGAACAACACAAAGAAGAAAACTCCTAAACATTTTCCAGAAAACCCTAAATCACCAAAGAAAGGTTTTAAAAAAATAATTTTCAAAGAAAACTTTAGAGAAATCATTTGAAACTCACGCATAACATAGATACACAACAGATCTAAAAAGAATCGAAGAAAAATCTCGAATAGTTAGGGTTTCAGAGGAATCCTAGAGCGAGAAAGGCTTTGGAAAAGGTCCAATCTAGGTCGGAATCATGCCCAGGAGGCTAAAATACGTTGGAGCGAAGCCGGAGATGGACGGAAACCTCAAGGCGGCGAAGGTCTGGTCTCGAATCCTTCAAGCATCAGACACGTAGGTGTAATAGGAAGAGAGCATACGCCATTTATGGCTAGAGAATCCATAGATTTCGTTAGGATTGTGGTCGGAGACAATGGAGGTCATGGGAGAAGAGGGAACCAGAAAGTTCTAGAGAGAAGTGAGAGGGAGAGACGATAGAGAGAGAGAGAGAGACGGTCTCAAAGAAATGAGGGGGTGAGGGGAGGGTCGTTGAGGGTTTAATTATGGTAATAGTAATCTAGGTCGTTGATCTTATTTGATCAACAGCTCAGATCAATTAGGGATTCGGTCGGGTTGGTTTAGGTATTGGGCTGGGTTATATTAGGGATTGAGATGGGTATATAAAAATATGATAGGGGTGTGGCCAAATTGGCTAAAATTGAAATGATAGGGGGTTGCTTTTTAAATAGCCAATTTTTCCTCTTTTATAATTTTATGAAATAGTTAAAAAGATTTTAAAACAAATTAGAGGTACTGGACTGATTAATAATGTATAAATATTAATCTAAAAATATTAAAAGTGATTTTATGATGATAAAATGTTGTTAATTGTAAAATAGGCTATAATGCAATTATATGCAATTTAGCTTTAAAAATACCAAATAAATATATACAAATACGCAAAAATTACTTTAATTATATCTTGGTGTAAATATGAGAATAAAAATAAATTACTCACCAAAAATTGCTAGTTTAGGAATAATTATTGAATTTTGTAGTATTAAATTAGACGATAAATTGATTTTAAAATTTGTAAAAATAAAAGAAAAATACCAAAACTCTTGGGCATGCTTATATATGCATGTATATGCTATTTTGAGAATATTTTGAGTATATAAAAAATACTTAGGGAAAAATTGGGTATCAATACCACCCCATCAACTTTTTTTGCGTAATCATGATATGGGCGTAGTTCAGGCTTTTTGATCTCGTAACTACCCAAAAGCTAATTGACCACTAACAGGGAGTCACCAAAGACTTGAAATTGCAATTGCTTCATATCAACGGCCATTACAAGCCCAAGTATTAATGCTTGATATTCAGCAACATTGTTCGAACAGAGTTATGTCAAGGTGAAGGAATAGGGCAACACTTCACCTTTAGGAGTGACAAATACTATGCCAGCCCCGACTCCATCATGATGCGCAACACCATCAAAGTACATCTTCCATGGAGGTTGAGCTTCTATAGCCATGACGTCCTCATTAGGTAGTTCGTCAGTTAGCTCTCAATCATCAGGTATAGGGTGATCTGCCAAAAAGTCCACTAACGTTTGTCCTTTTATAGCCTTTTGAGGGATGTACACGATTTCAAATTGTTGAAACTGGAGGCACCACCTTGCTAGTCGATCACTAAGGACAGGTTTTGACATCACGAACTTGATGGGATTTGTTATAGAAACAAACGAACGACATGAGCTTGAAAGTAGTGCTTCAACTTTTGAATTGAGAAGACTAGCGCCAAACATAACTTTTCAATAGGTGAATAATTTAGCTCATTTGGTGTCATCATTCTGCTCAAGTAGTAAAGAGGGTTTTCTTTTCCCTCACTATTTTCTTGGGCCAACAGTGCTCCAACAGACCTTTCTTGTGCCGCAATGTGTAGTATCAATGACTTTCTGGGTTTAGGGGTTGCTAAAACTGGAGGCTTCATCAAGTAGTATTTAATGCTCTCAAAGGCATTACTGCATGCTTGGTCCCATTTGAAAGGGATACCTTTCTTCATAAGGTGACTGAATGGTTGAGACCTCCCAGCTAGGTTTGGTATGAATCTTCTAAGGTATGCTAGCTTTCCTTGCAGACTTTTCAATTCATGGATATCTCTAGGCTTAGGCATTTTCAAAATGGCATCCACTTTGGCTTGATCAATTTCGATCCCTCGATGTCGGACAATGAAACCAAGGAACTTTCCAGAAGTAACTCCAAAGGCACATCTTAACAGATTCATTCTAAGTTGGTACCTCCGGAGCAATTCAAATACCATCCTCAAGTCTTTCCTGTTGTCGCCTTGATCTCTTGATTTCACACAAAGTCGTAAACATAGCATTCGACATTCTTGGGGAGAAGATCATCAAAAATATTCTGCATAGCCCTTTGGTAAGTAGCACCAGCATTTTTCAAGCCAAAAGGCATTACCTTGTAGCAATAAATACCCTTTGGGGTGCAGAACACAGTATGCTCTTCATATTTTGGTTCATGCGAATTTGGTTATAGCCCGGCGAACCATCCATGAAAGACATTGCCTCGTAACTAGTGGTAGCATCGATCATTAGCTCTGGAATAGGAAGCGGGAATTCATCTTTGGGACACACATTATTGAGGTCCCTGAAGTAAACGCATACTCGAATTTGGCCATTCTTCTTCCTTATAGGGACAATACTTGAAACCCATGTTGGGTATTTAACTTCCCGAATAAATCCAGCTTCAATGAGCTTGTTAACTTCAGTTTCAATCAGGGGAACCAAGTCTGGCCTAAAACGCATTTGGGCTTGTTTAACAGGGCGAGGACCATTTTTGACTACAAGGTGATGGACTACTACTTTCAGGTCCAAGCCATGCATCTATTTGTAACTCCAAGCAAAGACATCCCTGAACTTTTTGAGTAACTCAATATAAGTGCTCTCTTCATCAGCTTCTAGTAAAGCACTTAGGTAGGTGGGTCTTGGTTCTTCATCGGTGCCAAGGTTAACTTCTTTTATGGCATCAACTGTCATCTTCACTCCTTCTTCAAGTTCAGGTGGAGCATCTTTCGTATCTTCATCTTCTTGAGGGTCTCAATCATTGGAGGATATGTGATAACACGGCGAAACATCCTCCAATTCCGCATTATATTCCATCGAAGATGGAATACCATTCTCGACATAGTAACATGATACGAAGAACCCATACTTTCTTCGTCTTCATCACGTTCTTTAGTATAGACCACTGTATATGGCTTTACCTTCAGTACTTCTTTACATGAAACCATAAGTTTTGTTTGTCACATCATTCAAGAAGGAACCGAGTTTGGAAATCCTTAGAGATCTCATGGATTTTGGGTGAAGCGGGTGTTCTTATGCTTTGAAAATTTCTCTAGAACTTGTTCCCCTTCTTTATTGGACCCAATATTTCAAACACGGAGGTCCTCACAAGTGGTCTTCCCAGTCGATCAAAGACAGAAGGCTTGGTAGAAGCGGTTGATTCATCTTCTACAGTGATATAATTGTTGCTCGCCCCTTCTTATTGAGATGCGCATTGGAGACGGTTGCTTGTATCCTAAGCCTTCACGTGGTTGCCTCGTTGTAGCTTCTGATGGGAGCTCCCCTAACTTTGACGTCTCATTGGGATTGTATCCAGCTTTTGTAAATAGCTTGTAAGAGTTAGTGTCAAAACCTTCATCTGTTCGCTTTGTAGGGAGTGCCACATTCTGCAAACGATTTTGGGCTAAAACCTTGCAAGCGGCATTGAGGACGACTTTACTGCCACAATTCGTTTGACCGGAAGAGTTAACTCTTTTAGCATGTTAGCTTGGAGATTAGATGGTTCACCTTCATCTTTCTTCCTTTAGTCTTGCCATAAGACGTAATATTCCCTCTATAAGATTTATTCGTGTTGGGTTATACCTCCTTACTAACAACTTTGGCTTCACAACTAGTCACCCCTTCTCTTTTATTTAAGAGCTCTTTATTCTTTCTTTTCATGCAATCATCAGCAATCAACTCCATCACAGTACGATTCTTTAAGTAGAACTTTGCATCGGCGAAGTGTGACTCAGCCTCGGTGAATGGCTCATCATTAGCAACTATCGTCTTCTCAACTCTACCCTCGTAGTATTTTAAACATTGATGGTAGGTAGATGTAACTACTTTATTCTCATGTATCCAAGGCCTCCCAAGAAAAACATTGTATGAAGTCTTCGCATCGATCACATGTAGCCATGCACTTGATTGCATGTCTTCAACAGTGATTCCCGGCCTGATTGCGCCTATGGCTCTTTGCCCCCCTTGGTTAAATCCTTAGATCATCACACAACTTTCTGAGAGTTCGTGGGAATACCAAGTTCTTTCACAGTGTGGATCGGCAAAATATTCACTGAGGATCCTCCATCAACCAAAATCTGATTTACCCTTTCATCGCGCATATAGCTAACCAGGTACAATGGGCGGTTATGATGAGTGTCACATAGCAAAAGATAGTCATTTGTGAACGTGACCTTTTCCTCACAAGCATTAATTTCCTAAGGAGTGGACTCGATGGGCTTTTCCGAAGATGGTGCCAACGGTAGGTCATCACTCTTTTCTTCCCCTTTGTCAGCATGGCAACAAGAGGCATCAATGCCCTCATGGGAAATCTTCGTATGGAACCAACTTGGTAAGAACTCCTCCAAGGTCACTGGATAGCGTGGCTTTTGAGGGTGGTGCATCTCCATTTTTGCTTTCTTCAAATGCCTAACTCGATTTGTTTTCATTGGTCTTTTCACCAGCATCTTCCTTATTGATTGTTCTACTAATTCTTTTTGTGGGTTCCTTTTGTGGAGCCTACGACGAGTTACCAACATCCAACCTTCATCATCATCAAATTGGTCGTCTTCAACTTTGTTGTTCTCCAGTAATTCTTCATTTTTTATTCCTTTAATACCGCATAATTCATTCAGACCAAATGAGCCAAAGGTGATAGAGACTTGGTTTGAGCTTGCTTTCTCATCTTCAAGCACAATCTTCTTTTCGCGAGCCAAGTCCATGAACTTGTCCTTGAAGACAAAGCACTTCTCCGGAGGGTGGCTTACAAGTCGGTGATATTTGCAGTAGTATGAGTCATTTGTTTTCCCAGCTTCAATTGGTCGCTTCATCTTCGAAAGTTCAATGAGATTTAAATTGAGTAGTTCTTCAAAAATGGCTGGCACATCAGAATCTAGGAATGGGTACTCATTCTCCCTCATCTCTTTAAAGTCAACTTTCCACTTGGCTTGTCTTGAAAAGAAGTGGATTTCATACTATGCTTCTTGCTCACCTTCGTCGTTAACTTCATAGGTGACATATTGACATTCATAGCTTCTTTGCTTTCAGACTTGGGTACGAATTTGCCCCACTTCCTGACTTCTTGCTTGTCATTTGCTTTGCGAGGTTCATAGATGGGTAGCCTTTCATTTCCAGCGGAGTCCATGCTCAATTCCATGTCATGGGCACGAGTCGTAAGTTCTTCAAATGTGTTTGGCTTGATACCTGCAAGATGTAGCGCAATCCCCAATGCATGCCTTGGATGCACATCTCTATGCTTGATGCTTTACTAAGCTTATCTTTGTAATTGAGGCTTACATTCCTCCAACGATTGATAAAGTCAATAACTGGTTAACCCTTTCGTTGATGAGTATTTGTAAGCTCTATCATGCTTACCGTGCGTCTTGTGCTGTAAAAATGATTAAGGAATTCTTGCTAGTTGATCCCAACTGTAATAGATCCAGATTCGAGGTCCGTGTACCAGTCAAAAGCATTTCTTTTTAGCAAGCGCACAAACTGATTGATGAGGTAATCTCCATAAGTCCCAGCATTGTTGCACGTCTCCAAGAAGTGCGCAACATGTTGCTTTAGGTTACCTTTACCATCAAACTATTGAAACTTCGGAGGTTGATAGTCAGCAGACATCTTCAACATATCGACCCTTGCAGTGTACGCCTTTGCATATGTAAGGGAGGATTTGGTAGCAACTTTATATTTGTTCTTAATGGTTCCTTCGATGAACTCTTTCAGTTGATCGATTGGAATCATCCCTTCATATGAGATAGGGATAACCTTAGTGGATGCTTCTTGTCTTGGGGGAGAGTCACTCTTTATAACTTCTGGGAGCTTGCCAGGTGCATGGGTAGATTCTTCTTCCCTCAAGATTCCCACCCTATCTGTTAGCTTGTCAATCTAGCCTCTTGATTTGCGTGCATTTGGTCAAGTTAGCGATTGCTTCCGTCAAGTTTGCCAACTGCTCCTCCATGGATGAAGTGTTTGTCACCATGGCTTGCATGATTGTCGTGGATGACAGAGAGTAGCATAAATTTTCGCACAGATTGATCCTTGATTGGCTCATGCTATGTGGTGTAAGTGGGGATGATCCATCACTTGAAGCATCATCATCTTTCTTCACAGCAGAGTGCCTGGAGCCGGGGAGGTCAAGCAGAGCAAGAGGTTTCTTGATCTTTTCAGCAACATCACTTCCTCATTCAAATGCGTTTGTGGCAGATCTTGCTCCTTTTGAGGATGAAGATCCGAAAATAATGATTGATGTGGACGAAACTTGCGGTGTTTGTTGTCCTAAAGAGCTTGCTTTGCTCCTCGTAACTGGTCCGAAGCTTCCAAAGGTGACATCGATGATGCTTTCCACATCAGCATAGAACTTGGAGTTAGCAGCCTTGGTGGAAGTTGAAAAGAAGTTGATTTTCTTTGAAGCCATTTCAATGTTCTTGAACTTTGGTGATTGAAAAGTTGAGATGAGAGGTAGAGATTGTCCCACTGGGCATGCCAGAATTTGTAGACAATAAATTACGGACGAGAAAATAAAATCAAGACCGAAAAATATTACAACAATCATTGTATTTTTATTTCAAATATTTGAGTGTTACAATCTCTATGAATCCTTTGATTCTTCTTTCCAATAATAAATAAATTCAAGGGCCTTTGAGCTTGATCTTGAATCTATATTTGTTTCCACGAATAATGATCTTGTTCGTGAGCTTGAGCTTGATCTTGATTGCTTGAACTTGATCTTGATTCATTCTTGAGTTTGAACTTGATTTCTTGAACTTGAACTTGATTGCTTGAAGCTTGAAATTTGTAGAGAAATTTACGACGTTTGATCAACGAGTTTTCTCTTGCTCCTTGTTATCATTTCTGGTGTCTTTTCTGAGTTATAAAGACCCATATTTATAGTTGTGGAAGGGAGGAGTTGTGATAAGACCAAACTCTTTCCGACCAATCAAATTGAAGCATGACATGCCCATATTTGATTGGCATGAACATGTCACTTGCACATGTGACACTATTTCATTGGCATTTAGTGTGACTGGGCATGCCTTGTTATTTTGACACGTTGCATGGTCCTATTGGCTTTTCCGCTTGACTTGGCGCGCCATGTCATTTGACACGTGGCGCAAGGCCTCTACGAAGATGTCATCTTGGGCTTAATGAAGCGGGCTCATTACTTTAACCCAATGTAATGGGCTAGCCCAATAATATTGGTCTTATATAATTAATCCAATTATATTAGCCCAAAATATTTATTTGGACTAATATATTTAAAATATAATCCAAATTATTTATTAAATTTAAAATCAATAAATTTTATATGCCTACGTGTCTTCGTAGCAATTCCCCTAGAGAACACTCTCTAATGAACATTAAGGGATAAAATGATGGTCACGAGAAAATTGTTAAGTAAAATACATTTTATAAGGTCTAAAGTCTAAAATGTTACTTTGTCATTTTAATTTTTATTTAAAATATATTTTATACCAAAACAACTTTCTTTAGTAACTTGCATTTGTTATTTTCTTGTAGCTCTTTTAAATAAGAAAATAAGCCACCTATTATTACACACTTGTACCTTAACATATTTTTTCAAAAGAGCATAACAATCCATTACATTAAGTTTTGATTCTATTATATTATTTGGTTGATTTCAATGCCATATAGTGGTGATAATAATATATACACACGCACAACACACACTATATATTTTGCATTAGTTATAGACACTAATATATTTCGTTTTCTTTGATAATAAAATATATAAGTATATATTTGTGTTGGAATCAGCTGATTCAGACGACTCTCTGCAGCCCCGCTACGACCCCTCTTTCTTCTCTCCGTAAACCCTAACTTGCCAATCAATCGATTCCCCCCCCCCCCCCCCCCAACTCCTCTCTTTCTCTCTCTAAATCTCTCTCTCTAATCAAAATTGAACTTTCCCTCTTAACTGTTCGGTCGATCGGCTTCTCCCAAATCTCTTAACTCCGCATTTGATTCGCTTTTCAATTCTTTCCCTCTGAATTTAACATTTCTTAATTCAAAATTCCTAGGGTTTTTGGTGAATTTGTTAGGTTGTTGAATTAACGGAGTAGAGCTGCAAGAAAGGCTGGCGATTTGTGCCGAAGGCAGGTGATGGCGGATCCGCCATATGTCGGTCCACGCACAATAACTTTTGTTGAATTTGGTTGTGTAGTAAATTTGAGAAGAGAAGAGTGGCCCATACTTTGTGAGCTACGAGAATGCTGAGTGTGTTACGGGTGCATCTGCCGTCCGATATTCCGATCGTAGGCTGTGAGCTCACTCCTTATGTGCTTTTACGTCGTCCAAATAAGGAAGTCATTTCTGAGGATGTCCCTGAGGCTGCCCCTGTTGATGGCTATTTCTTGAGATACAAGTGGTCAGTTGCTTTATTTTTTGCATTGTGTATAGATTTAAGTTATATACACTAACAGTGTAAAAGACAGGCTTTTGACCTTTCATAGTGGGCGATAAGCATTTTTACCAGATTGTCACTTAATGCTTATCACGATATTTACCTATAATTATCAATTACTTAATTGTTATGGAGCCTAAACTCTGTATTAATTCCACTGTATGTTTTGTCTTGTGATTTGAATTTTTCAGCTACTGCTTTGTCTGAAAAAGGGTTACTTTGTGGCATATCTACTTTAGCATTTGGTATTCTGTACTGTTTAGTGTGTTAGTGTTTGAGAATTTGTAGCTAGTAAGTGGAATACTAATTGTTTGAATTGATCTGAATATGTGATATACTTGGAAATAGCAAGCTGTTCTATGGTCTCCTAATCTTTTTGTGGATTTGTGTTTCACTTGGTGTGGAATGGCATTTTTCTTTTGAGGCTTGGGGGTGGGGTGAGGGTTAAGGGTTAAGGGAGTGAACTGAAAGTTGTATACTTTTGGCAAAAAGAAATATGTTGGTTGAGGCTTTCTTATCCGTACAGTGGCCCCTGCTTGTAAACAAATAGTTTATGTGTCTAAAATCCTTGCTGCCACTCTCCTTCAAGTGCAGGATGTATGGTCTGAAAGTGCAGCTTGGATTCGTTTTCTGTCCTAATATATGATTAAAATACCATGATAAGTGTTATCAAAGTCTAAGCTCCATTTATGAGCTATAAGGCACAGTTTGCTTCACAAGCTAGTGAGTGTAGATCATTGATTTTTGAAGAGGACAAAGCTGTTATGGCATATTTTCTAAATCACATAGCTTAATGAAACTTGAAAGCATTGTGCTGCAGTCGTTTTACCCATTGGAGCTTCATGTGTTTGGTCTTATTGAAAAAGCTTCTAACTCAAGTTTTGCTTTGCTATTTTCAAATATTTTCCCTTTGATAGAATGGCATTAAATTTAGCACAAGTCACTATCTTCAAAGGCATTAGATATAGCAAACATCAAGTCTGCTTTTTGAGAATTTGCTCCCTCCGCTCCATCTTATGTGAAGACGTTTTCAAGGGCTCAAAGTTTAAGAAATTAAGGAAGAATTTTGATGTGTAAGCCAAATATATGCAAAGTACCTAAATTATAGTGGTAGTGAGAGTTATGATGAAGCTCATTTTAGTGGTGGTGAGAGTTTCATGTCTCTTCATTTTCTCTCTCGTTAAAAAAAGAATGAACTTATTTATCAAGTGGGTCCAAATAGTCATGTCATTAAGGGTAAAATGAGGATGCTAAGCTGAAATAGTTTTCAAAGAAAGAAAGGTGTCATTCTTTTTGGGTCAAACTAAAAAGGATAGTATGTCACATAAAATGGGTTGGAGAGAGTATGTTAGTAAGATATAACAACTGTGGATATATCTCGTTCTTATTAAATGTTTGTCCTTAATTGGACGCGGAATTCCATATATTGGAAGGTGAGGTAATTGATTATGTCAGATAAAGGATCTAACTGCAGTAGGGTTGTCATTATTTACTCAGCATGAATACGAGCTCACTAAACACTCACAATTCATTTTCTAATATTTTTAACTCATGGTATTACCTTACTTTTAGAGAAGACTCCCATCTGGATCTTGTTGGCTGTCTATCAAATATCCCAATTTCACAACTTCTGTAGCTGTATTAAAATGTTAAGAGTCAATTATCCTAGGTGTTTTAGTTGATTTCCTGATACCCAATATATCTTGTATCTCGTTTGTTAGAAATTTATAGCAAGTACATATGTTTTATGGTCGATACATTTTAACTTGTTTTCCAAATCTCTTGGTGACTGTTGCTGAAAGCACTAGCAATCAATGAAGTGGACCATACGCGAATTGAAGAAAAATAAGTGCTATACATGAGCTGTTAAAGCAACAAAATGCTACTAGGTGCAGTTATTATTGAGCTATCTGTTCCGCAGCCAGCTTTGTCTTGCTGTGTAAAAACATTAACATTTACTCGACAGAGTGTGAGGGTGCAATGAGACCAGTTGGCTTGTAGCATGTGTATGCCAGTTTGCATGCAGTAATTTGATACCGACCTGTTGTTTAAGATTTATATTATGTAATTAATCTTGTTTTTTTCATCAGTTAGGAATCATTTAATATCTAGTAGTCTATTTGTGAAAGCAAATCCTAAATTGCTTTCAGCAATAAACCCAGTGGGCATAATTTGGCACCTGCGATTGCTTCTCCAATTTTGCTATTTATGCTTGATGTATGATAATTGTAGCAAATTGGTGGAGTCTGTTGGACTGGAGCACCTCTTGTTTGGCACGTTAAACTTAGCACTTTCTACATTGGTAACTGTCAGTCAAAATTCTTATCCTTTGTGGTGCAGGATAGCAATACTTGTTAGTCATAAGAGGTGTACTTGGTTAGCTATTGGGACTAGCTAGTTTAATTTTATTGGCAACTAAGAAGCTCTATACCACTTCATCTTTTGGGACAATATGTTCTTTGTTGTTCCTGTGGTTTACTACTTCTATACGATGGGTTCTTTTGCAGGTATCGTATACAAAGTGATAAGAAAGTCGCCATCTGTAGTATCCATCCATCTGAGCAAGCCACATTGCAGTGCCTTGGGTGTGTGAAGGCCAAAATCCCTGTCGCTAAGAGTTACCATTGCTCACCTAAATGTTTCTCAGATGCATGGCAACATCATCGTGTTCTGCATGAACGTGCCGCTAGTGCTGTGAATGAAAATGGAAACGAGGAGGAAGAAATATTTGGACGATTTAATAGTACTGGATCTGGTGTTATAAATTCAAGCTTGACTTCTTCGCAATCAAGTGGTAGCTTGGCAAATGGAACCACACCTTTATACCCTGCAGCAGTAACCCAGAGAAATGGCGGCGAAACCTGGTTTGAAGTTGGCCGGTCTAAAACATATACACCAACCGCAGATGATATTGGTCACGCACTTAAATTTGAATGTGTTGTTGTAGATGCAGAAACAAAATTACCTGTTGGCCCTGCTAGTACCATATTGACGTCACGGGTGATTCCAGCTCCATGTCCAACTCCACGTCGCATGTTTTCCGTTAGTGGAGTTGATATTCCCGGACATCTGGATTTAGATGGTCGATTGTCTTCTTCAGGAACTTTCACTGTGCTCTCCTACAATATTCTGTCTGAAGCATATGCGACAAGCGAATTATACAGTTATTGCCCCTCTTGGGCTCTTGCTTGGACATATCGTAGACAAAATCTATTGCGTGAAATAGTGGGCTACCGTGCGGACATTGTTTGTCTTCAAGAGGTAGGCAGTAATATCTAGTATTAGAAATTTCATTTTTAAGATGGGTTGTTTTTACACGTTCTGTAAAGGTCAAACTAATTTCAGTATCTTGTGATGGGTAATTTTCCTAATTTGCTCTTTACTCAAAAAGATTCTCATTTTCTTCCCTCAATGAAATGATAATTTTGCTTTTTTGAACTTGATTGGCTACTAAAGGCAGTTTCTTTCACTATTCTCAAAAAAAAAAAAGGCAGCTTCTCTCGTCAATTAAGTGTTGTATATTCATAAATTAAAATATAAGGTTACTTTTCATTTAAAATATGTAAGGTTACTTTCTTTTATAATTTTGTGGAATATAGAGATGTTACCTATCTCAAAAAAAATTGTTGAATACAGGACGTACATAAAAAAAGAGGGAAAGTACTTTTGTGTCATTGCTGTATTCTTCCATTTTCAGGTTCAAAGTAATCATTTTGAGGAATTCTTTGCTCCTGAGCTGGATAAGCACGGTTATCAAGCTCTGTTTAAAAGAAAAACAGCAGAGGTTCGTTCTGCTCGATGTATGTTTTGCATTTGCTAGTTTTTTGAATTTTTAAGCCAACCTACTCTTCTCCTGTGCAGGTGTTTAATGGGAGTATTAACAATATTGATGGTTGTGCTACATTTTTCCGCCGAGATAGATTCTCACATGTTAAAAAATACGAGGTACTATGAGTGGAGAAGGCCTTTATTTTTTTTATAGTAGAAATATTGCACTTATTTCATAACAAATAATAACTCACATGCTTAATTTGCAGGTCGAGTTCAATAAAGCTGCACAATCTTTGACTGATGCTGTGGTTCCCATTGCCCAAAAGAAGACTGCATTAAATCGTTTGGTTAAGGTATCTTCCTGAATTTTTCTATGGTTTATCTTTGGACTCAGAATATAAATTCAGAACTGGCCTATTATCTCTGACGACTGCTCGTTTATAGGATAATGTTGCACTTATAGTGGTTTTGGAAGCAAAGTTCAGTAACCAGGGGGTTGACAACCCTGGGAAACGTCAACTAGTTTGTGTGGTAAGGAGTCTCATTTTTTATTTCATCTTCTTCTTTCGCACTGAAATGTTCAGTTTATTTTTCTCTCTAAAATAAAGTCTTCTCATAGCCCCATAGTGTGCTGCCAACTCCAATTTATCTATCATTTAAGTGACTTTTGCTCTTCTTTTTAGTTGTTGACATCTTTTGTTTGTACAGTTCAGGTTGTTTGTTTGATTGATTTTCTTACTGTTAAGCATGCAATGGTCTTGCTACATGCATTAGCTAAAGAAAATTCAGTGATGCCTAAATGTTCAATGTCCTAAGCTGCTCCGACACGGCAGTTTAGGTTCCGGACCTGTGTCGACACGACACTAGTATGTGTATGGGTATGGGATCCGTATCAGATTTTACTTTGACCACTGTGGATGGAAAAATTCAAGACGAGATACAATTTATTTCCCGAAATTAGTATCAAACTTTGAAGAAAATTGCATATCTTATCTGGGAAATCAAATAAAAAAAAGTTCACACTTTACAAGCTATATGTAAGTATTTCACAAAATTTCTCATAATTTAAAGATGTTTTATATTTTTATTTTTTTTCGAATTATGTTTTAGCCAGATCCCCGCACCCGTATCTGTATTAGGATCTATATCCCCGAATTTTAGAATTTACATCTCGAAGGATTCGAACTTTAGATACGCACCTGTGTAGGACACCCATACCTGCGTCCGAGCAACTTATCCGATGTGCCACATACATTTATGCTGTGAGCCTAGTACAATCCGTAGACAAAATCATTAGCTGATTGTACATACCATCTCACATCCACTAAATTCTTTTTCCTTTAGTCAATGAAATTGTCACAAGGAAGTGTAATACTGAAGTCTGAAGCAGGATGTAGAAATTTGACCCACATAGAAAAAGAATATTTGTGAAGCATTTATATGTCTAAAAATGGTTATTTGCTAATGGAGTTTTTAGGTTAAAGCATGTTTATGATTTAGAAGGTTTCACGTACTGAGTTGGGCACTATTTTTGGTGTGTGCTTGATTGGCGGTAGATATAATGCACTTTGCTATGATAGGTCGGTGAAAGTCTGTGTCATTTAACTCCTATGACATTTCGCTGCCCCTTCGTCTTCATTACTTTTTTTTTGGGCTGAGGTAGCTTAAGGTTTCTCAACTGCTGTAGATTTGTGTCTTCTACTTTTAGTGATGGATGCTCTAACCCGACATATCCAAGGGGATGTGCCTTGGTGTATGCTCTTTGCTGATGATGTAATATTGATAGACGAGACGAGGGCCGGTGTTAGTTAAAGGTTGGAGATATGGAGACAGACCCTCGAGTCTAAGGGTTTCAAAATAAGCAAATCTAAGACAGAATATCTGGAGTGCAAGTTTGGCGACGGGCCGAGTGGGGTAGGCGGGGAAGTGATGCTTGGTTATCAGGCCATCGCCAAGAGGGACAGTGTTAGATACCTTGGGTCTGTGATTCAGGGGGACGGAGAGATTGACGGGGACGTCACCCATCGGATTGGAGCGGGGTGGTCAAAGTGGAGGCTCGCTTCAGGGGTCCTGTGTGACAAGAAAATTCCACACTAACTCAAGGGGAAATTCTACAGAGCCGTGGTTAGGCCTGCGATGTTATATGGGGCGGAGTGCTGGCCCGTGAAGAACTCGCATGTTCAGAGAATGAAGGTTGCGGAGATGAGGATGCTTAGGTGGATGTGTGGGCACACCAGGCTGGATAAGATCTAGAATGAAGTTATTCGACAGAAGGTAGGGGTGGCCCCGGTGGACGAGATGATGCGAGAAGCGCGACTGAGGTGGTTCGGGCATGTTCGGAGGAGGGCCCTCGATGCCTCGGTGAAGAGCTGCGAGCGGATGGAGATTGTTGGTGGTCGGCGAGGGAGAGGGAGGCCTAAGAAGCATTGGGGAGAGGTGATTAGGCAGGACATGACCAGATTGCAGGTTACCGAGGGCATGACCCTTGATAGGGGCGTTTGGAGGTCTAGAATCAGGATTGTAGGCTAGGGGCTCCTAGAGTCCTTCGTTCGCATCTCTCGGGGTTGGGTGTGGGATAGTAGGGTTACCCATAGGTGATTAGTGTTTTAGCTTATGTCTCGATATGGTTGTTAATATGGTAGTTACTGTTTGTTATTATTGCATTATTGCATGCGACTGTATTTATGTTGCTTATGTTTTCATGAGTACTTACATTATTATTGCAGGAGTACCTATGCTTTGTTATTTTGTTTTGCTTGTGTTTCTAATTTTACCTTTGTTTTCGTAATGCAGCTTTCCCTCTTTTTATCCTACACGCCGAGGGTCGTTTGGAAACAGCCTCTCTGCCCTTACGGGCAGGGGTAAGGCTCGTCTACATATTACCCTCCCCATACCCCACCTGGTGGGATAACTGGGTAGTTGTTGTTGTTGTTTACTTTTAGTAATCCATTTTGGGATTTCAAGTGCTTTATTCCCTTATAAATATTATTTGTGATTAAAATTGTCATAAGCTGAAGAAAGATGAGAAAGCGTTAGGTGTAGTCTTTTAGAACCTAAGCTTGAAGAAAGTTGGTTAAAGATGAACTATCAAAATTAATGTGGACTTTGAGGCAACCAAGGTGTTACGGCCCAGGCCCAGCAACCGAGGTATTGTTCGCTTTGCCCAACCTTTAGGCCTCATGATTGTTTCTCCTTTGGCAGTAGCCCAAAGGTGCCTCAATGGTTAAACCCTGAACTCGCCTTTGTATGCATCTAACATTGTTCTCCTTATTCCGATATGGGATTTTCCTAAGGCAAGCTTCAAAACGAACTTTATTTCGAGTTGAAACGGCAACAGTACGTGGTTATTTTACCAAGCCGCCCAATCACTTTTGTAAATTAGCTTGCTTACAATTTCTCATGTCTCTGGTACAAACTCATTTTGGAATATGTTTAAAAGACTCTTCAGTCGTATATTATGAAAAACTCTAGTAGGTCTAGGCCTCATGCTGCACTAACTTTCATCTACGCAACCATGATCCTCTCAATTAAAATTTGGTATGATATCTCACCCAATTTTCTTCTTGTTTATGCCTAAGTTGCCCCGACACAGCAGCTTAGGTGCAGTACCTGTGTCGACACAACATTAGTATGGGTGTGGGTATGGGATCTGTACCGGTTTTGGTCAAAATATTTTGGGTACTTTGAGCACGACGCAAGGAATAATTCGTGACGAGATACAATTTAAGTCCCAAAATCAGAACCAAATCTAGGGTAATTTTGAAGAAATAACATACCTTATCTAGGAAATCAATACTTTACTTATCTACAACTTGAGAATACAAAAAATCCACATTTCACAAGCTATATGTAAGTATTCCACCAAATTTCTCATAATTTAAAGGTATTTTTATATTTTTGAGCTATTTTTAGCCGGATTCCGCACCCGTATACGTACTAGGATCCGTATCCCTAAATCTTAGAATTTACATTTTAAAGGATCCGACCCTTAGATCCGCATGTCGGACACCTGCACCCTTGTCGAGCAACTTAGGTTTTTGCCCTTGGTTGCTGCATTTTATGTACAGTTGAAATGCGTTGAAAAAGAATATATGATTTTTCTGATAATGGGTAGGCAGTTTGGAACAGATGCTTGGATAATATAGGCCCTTTTAGATCTTGCTCCCTTTAAGGAATGTTAATTCTAATTCAGCTCCTTTCACATATCTACCATAGAAGAATGCCATTTCCCATATGTTCAGCAAACAAGTTACGCATCTGATTTGACTTGTTAATATTTGTGGCCATGCCGTGATAAATATTTTCCTGCTGGGGTTTTTCTTTTCGTTAATAAAGTCAGTAACACTTAGAAGTACCTTTCGAGGAATGTCAGCTATACATCATAGAATTTTGTATTCCTGGGATGGCTTAAATGATTGTAGATCATAATCTTTTATCCAGCTGATGCGTCTAATGAAATTGCTCCTTCCATTTCTGTATGCAGGCCAATACACATGTAAACGTTCAGCAAGAATTAAGGGATGTCAAACTTTGGCAGGTTGCTATTCAACACATTACTTATAGGTCTTTCCATTCTTTTTTGGTTCACAATCATTGGCTAATTTGTCTTACTTCTCAGGTTCACACACTTCTTAAAGGACTTGAAAAAATTGCTGCCAGTGCTGACATCCCAATGCTGGTCTGTGGTGATTTTAATTCGGTGCCTGGAAGGTCAGTTGCTTCTTGAATTCTCTTTATTGGGACAGTTGATGCTGTTCCTCCAAGCCCTCCCCGCTTCATAGATATCACAGGCTGGAAAATTCCGATGCTGATGTGAAGTTATAATGCAGTGCTCCTCATACACTTCTTGCTTTGGGGAAAGTTGATCCTATGCATCCAGATTTAGCAGTGGATCCCCTTGGTATTTTGCGTCCACCTACGAAGTTAACGCACCAGCTGCCATTGGTAAAACTTCAATAACTTTTGGAAGGCTTCCATTCCTGTTGCTGCTTCCCTGCCACTGTCTCTTTTGCTTTTTCAATCTGCACATCCACCTTTTCCAGTGCCGATATGTTTCCTCCAGATTCTCTTCCATTCCCAAGAGCAAAACTGAAGCATCTAAATTCTGTATTAAGCTCTGCAAGATATATTAAAACATTTCTTTTGTTGTGGCATCCTCTGTAGGTTAGTGCTTATTCATCCTTTGCCAGAATGGGGGTGGGACTTGGACTAGAGCAGCAAAGGAGGAGGATGGATCCTAATACCAATGAGCCCTTGTTTACAAACTGCACCAGAGATTTTATTGGCACTCATGATTATATATTCTACTCAGGTATAGCGGAAAGTTCTCTCCAATTGAGTTGACAGTGTATTTGTTACTGATGTTTTCCTCATAAAAATATTTGGATGATGCAGTATTTGTATGTCTTTAAGGGAATGTATCATGAAGGCTAATATGTGTGATGGTTGTTCTTTCAGCTGACTCATTGACTGTTGAATCTTTATTGGAGCTCTTGGATGAAGAAAGCTTGAGAAAAGACACTGCACTTCCTTCTCCAGAGTGGTCATCTGATCATATAGCACTCTTAGCTGAGTTTCGCTGCAAGCCTAGAACTAGACGCTGATCATGGGTTTGTAGATTTTTCCTCATTATCTAAACATATCATTTCCATAATTCAATAACTTAATGATTCTTCATTTGGTGGGAGGGGTGCGGGGGGAGGGGGTTTGGTGGGTACCCAATTGAGGAAAAATAAAGGCGAAAAGGATCTGTTGTCTAATTAGATTGAACTACAACTGTGGTCTTGATCCAATGATTTATAGTGGTTAGGACTGGTCTAGTTAGGTGGTTGGGAAATGGTAAACATTATGCTTCTGGCCCTAGGTCATTCAATTGAGAAGTGAATGTTATTCGTGTTATCAGAGGGGTCATTTCGTGTTTTGCCCTCAAGTGATGTGAGTGGGTGGAAAATTATTAGTTGGACAGGTTTGCAAGCAGCATGCTGTTGATACTATTGTCAGTAATGGTATTTGTGTTCAACTCGATCAATATCATTATGCATTGAGTTCTAATTTGCTTTTATTATTAAGGGGTAACTGCCTTCAAGTATGTACATATTTTTAAGGCTGGCTTTATTTATGGGTTAGTTTAGTGTTCTGCATTGTGTCACTAAAATTTTTGGGAGCATTAACCTTCAATACCAATTTGCCACAGGTCTTGCAGCAGGATGAATTCAACAATAGAAGAAGAAACAATTACAAGGATTAAAGATAAGTTATTGTAAGAATAGTAGATGAGGCACCATGTTCTTTTTTTTTTCCGGTATCCCTTATAGTATAGCTGTTGAGCTTCTTTGTATCATGCTACCCTTGACCTCATAGAAAAATTATGATAGTGTTTAATCTTATTGCCTTTCCCGATTTTAGAAACATCTCTTGCCGTGTCTACCTTTCAATTAACCTTTAACGGCTGCTTCAACCCTTGACTAGCTACACTTAAAAAGCTAGCTGTTTTTTTACTTTACCGGCCCTGAACATTTTCAGAGGGTCCGACATGCCAAGAGTTAACAGTCTAGTGGGTTCACTTCGTTGATCGCCAAGACATACAGTAGTGGTTGCCTATGGGAGTCTCCCATTAAATTGGTGTGGGTTCAATGCTTATTGTTCTCCTTTCCCTTTACATAAAATAGAATTAACGAAAGAAATCATTTCATGGAAAGATACAACGAATGGACCAACGTAATTTGTACCAGTAGTTCGAAAAGAGAGGATAGGAGCAAATAGAATCCGATCTTAATATTTTTTAGTTTCATTAGTTCTTACTATGTACTTTGTCCTACTGTGCGTAGGAATATTTTGGAACACTGAGTTATAGTATTATTTTGGCTTTTAGAATTATAAGTTTAAGTTTTTGGTATTAAGAGCCCGTTTGGCTTAGCTGATTTAGAGTAGCTGATATGTATTATGTGCTGAAAAATACTTTTTAAGTGCTGAAGCTGATTTAAAAAAATAAGCAGTTATATGTTTGGATAAAGGTGCTGAAATTAATAATAAGTAGTTGAAGAATTGGGTATACGAAGATTTTTGTTTTAAAATGAAGTATTTTAGAGATAGAATGGTAAATATTTTGGTTAAATTTAAAGTGCTTATAAGCTGATATTTGATAAGCTGGGGAGATTAACTTATGATTTTTGGCTTATTTTTGGTTTATAAGCGCTTAATTTATAAGTACTTTTAATTTTACCGAATGTGTTGATAAGTTAAAAAGTGCTTATAAGCGGTTTGACCAGCTTATAAGCTTGGCCAAATACCTCTAAGTTGTGGGTATATGATATGTTTTAAAATGCATGACCAAACTTAAGTTTGACCTAAACGTCAAAGGAGCTAGAAATACTTGTTTGTCGAGTTAATACTCTAAAATCTCTACATATTTTTTGAGTTATCAAAAAGTCCCTTTTAGAAAAATATATGATATAACTTGTCTAAAGGCGCATGAAAGATGAAATTATCCCTAAATTGCCTCACCTGGCAAATTCTAACGGTTGATTAGTGTTGTAAAATTCAATTTCTTTTTCCCTTCAACTTTCTTTATATTTTAGATTTTGATTTCACACCTTATTTCTTCATTTTTTTACATTTCTTCTTCCTTTCTTCCTCTGGGTTGCATATGTAACTTTTCTCTTCTCTTATTTCTTCTGAGAATACCTTTTTCGTTGTTGTTTTCGTAATCATTTCTCCATAATTTCTGTTTCTTGTCAAACCCTACTTTTCTTCATCCCTAATCGCCTACTAAACCAAAATTCATAGTGAAATCGAAGGCCAATGAAAAAGAAAGAGAGATTGAATTGAGGTTAAATAGCGAGAATCCAAATTATAAAAGAGGTAACCACAATCGAAGGAGATGGAAGACCAAAGGCTTTTACCCAGTTTTAGCTTAAATTTTTACTTAAATCGATAATTAGATTAGACTTGATTCATTATTAATGCGTCATAAACTGTCACGACTCAAATTTTATCATAGATTGCGATGGCGTCCAACTATATGATTAGACAAGTCAACAGTGAACCTCCAATTTAATTATCCAATTTAGCCTTTAAACTTAAAATTTTCACTAAATAAATATGAACCAAAACATGAAACTCACGGATACATATGCACAGGTATTGCAACAACTATTGTTTGAAAAAATTGACCGAAAAAATAAATAAGGTAGAGTGAGACTCCAGGAGCTGCACATTGAAGCATGGAAGGCAGTATACCGCTAAGTCTTCGCGCGGTGCGTCTATGCACTCGGGTGGTCACTGGAAGTACCTGTCTCAGTACCTGCACAATTAGTGTAGAAGTGTAGCGTAGGTATGTAAATCAACGAATATCAATAAGTATCTAATCTAACCTCGAAGAAGTAGTAACGAGAGGTCCACTTGACACTTACTAGTGGTCAAATAATAAAATACGTAAAGTAGACATGTATGAAATACAACAAGCAACAATAAAACAGATAAACTTTATTAATAAATTTCCAAACATGGATCAATATGAAATCACTAAAATGTCATAACAGGCCACGAGGGCACGAACTCAACTGGTATCAAAACCAAACCAAATCTCAAGTATTAAGTATATGAATCTGCCGAGGCGAACTGCTCAACCAAATCTATTTTCAAACACTAGCTAAACTTTGCATAAGTATAACAAAAATAATAATATAACAAATCCACATTGTTCAAACATATTGGGCTTACAAATCCACCAGTAGAGGTGAGAGATTCATATAATGATGACTTTATGCTTGTAATATAGTGTTCAATCTGCGAAAGACACAAACATAGATTAAAATTTTTTCCATAATAATGTGGTTCTATTTACTTCTATCGAGGTACAGTTAGAAGTTGTTGATTGAGGTTTCTTGGTAAAAATTACACGGGACATCTTATTTGGTTTTCCCCATTAATCTATATTTATTTTTAAAAAAGTTTTAATTTGTACTCACTTTTTAAACAGTTTCAGCCCCCTTTCTCCTCCTTCGTTTCTTCTTCTTCTACTTCTTCTTCTTCTTCTTCTTCTTCTTCTTCTTCTTCTTCTTTCTTCCGCTGCTGTTGATGTTGCTATGAAACTTCAGTTCATGGAATAATTGGCATAAATATGTTTATCAGATTATTTTAAAATAAATTATGAATAATTACTTAAGTTAGTAGATAATTACTTGTGAATTTTTACACGTACGTAAGTTAGTAGACAATGATAATTCTGTTCTTTTCACGTTTCTAGTTTTCAAAATTTATGATTTAGATACTGTTGACAATCTGATTATTTATCTAGTATGTTAGAAAGATTTTTCAAAAACTTCAACTTATATAGTGCTAAAGTTTTTACAAATGAATTAAATAACTTCAGCATCTTCTGCTGAAGTTTTTGAAAAAGTTTATCCATGACAAAAAAACTTCAACTTATTTAGTGCTGAAGTTTTTATAAATGAACTAAATAATTTCAGCATTGAAGTTTTTGAAAAAGCTTAACGACAAAACTAATGAATCAAGGACAAAAAGATTTCACCTTATTTAGTGCAACTACAAACAAAAACTTCAGCAAATAGAGAATAAAATTTCAGCTACTATGCTTAAGTTCAGCAATTACAAACAAAAACTTCAGTAAATAGAGAACCAAACTTCAGCTACTATACTTAAGTTCAATAATTATAAACAAAAACTTCAGCACACTTGGTTAAGCGTACTTGCTACTTCAGGCCCATCTACTAGAATGCTGAAATTTTGTATGATTGCCAAACTACTTCAGCCCCGTATGCTGAAGTTACATGAAAAAGTGGATACACTTGTAATTTTTTTTGCAAAGCGAAAATAAGTTAAAACGTGATCCAAAAAGCGAGTATAGATACAAATCCTTTGGTTCATTGATGTGTCGAGAACCGTTTTAGCTTCTTGAAGCTCATTGTTTCTTTATTAAAAGGATGGATCCTTTATAGGTTTCGAATCAAGGTGAAGTTCTAACCATCTATTAGAATAAAAAGATTTAATGGATCTTGTATGATTTTCAAGAAATTCTTTGATTTTAATGATAAGCTTCTCATGTTTCGTGAATAACCGAGACATTAAGGAATATCTAAAAAGGAATTTTGGGCATCGGCCCAATTCTATCTCTTTTTGTTTCGTTTGAATGAAGAAAAAATCTCAAATAATTGATATCTTTTCTTTATTGAATCTCTCTTTGATTAATCCATGCATGATATTTTGAATCCTCATTACTAATGGAACCCAAATAATCTCTGGATTGTCAGAAGCTCCTTAGCATAATATATCAACATATAAATAGTGGATGGTTTAGTTTAATAAGATAACAAACTAATGAATTATTGTTGCGCTTCAAATATTAGAATTTGCAGCACAAACTCTAACTTGCTGCAACAGTGGTAAAGATCACCACCAGAATAGTAAATCGAAGCCAAAGCACGAGGATACTGAAGATTAATTTACAATTAGAAGTTATCTTCAATAAAAGTGATGTAGTAAATTTTAACAAAACTCACAAATGGTAGAAGGACTGAAATTTGTATCCCGTAACATGTCACAACTCACAACTAAACTAGCTATGAGTATTTTAATTCAACCCCAAATTAAAATTTCAAAAATTCTTTCGAGCATTATGAAAACATATTGGATCAGAAAGTGAAAAAACTTACCTACACTATGTTTACACCATTCCAATGAATACATGAAATATGTCTTGTACATGCACTTCAATCACTTATCCAAGGTCAATTTACATGTATTTTTTTCTCATTTAACAATGGACAATATAGTTTGATGTAAACACCAACTATGAGTAAGTTTTTGTCGAAAGAAAGTATAACATCAAGGCCCTCGCAACCATAACTTGAGCCTCCTAAGAATTGCACTGCGGTGGTTTCAAACCAGAAATGTACTATGCTTGAGACTCTGGTCCTGCTGGTTTTGAGTTGAGAAGTGGTTGCAATGCTTTGACAACAATTGTCATATTTGGCCGAAAATCGGCCTCATATTGAACACAAAGTGCTGCTACAGCTGCCAACTGAGTAACAAAAGCAGAAGAATCAAGCAAAGGGAAATCAGCAGACTAGTTGTATTTTCTAGCAAATATAAAGAATGAAAACCTTTGCAATTGCTTTTGGAGGATAGTCATTATTTAGCTTGGGATCAACACACTGCTTCACTTTGTCTTCACTCAATCTTGGAGTTGCCTGAAGAGAATTTGAGTTTAAATCAGTAGACCAATGGTAGGTATACAACAACAACGCCTTAATTACAGACAAGTTTTGGTCGGTTATATGAATCCTCACTGACTAGCGGAATATAAATACGAAAAAAGAAAGTGGCATAGGATAAGAATCTACCCATGTGACAAGACTCTGTTGTCCTTTGGGCATTGTATGATCTACTGGCTTCCTTCCTGTCAAGAGTTCTAAGAGGATGACGCCAAAACTATAAACGTCACTTTTCTGTGTAATCTGTCCTGTCATGGCATACCTAAGAAAAAAACATAAACCCTTTGCTTAATGGGACTAATGGAACTATCATTTCCTTTTTATCGTAGTTATGTGAAAACTTGATATGAGCAGGACTTACTCTGGAGCATGGTAGCCAAATGTTCCCAAAACTCTAGTGGAATGCAGACGCGCTGCTGTGTCTGAAGATTGGTTTGAGATGTTGAAATCAGCAATTTTTGCTGTAAAATCATCAAAGAGTAAGACGTTGCTGGATCTGACATCACGATGAACTATAGGCGGCTGAACTTTTTCGTGTAGGTATTCGAGGCCTTTTGCTGCACCATAAGCAATTTTAACTCTCTGATTCCAGGTAAGAACAGGACCTGGCTCAGCACCTTGTACACCTTTTCTACCTGCAATGGAACTCTAAACAATCAACTATATGCTGCAATAAACATACAGAAAGAAGTATTCGCGCAACAACTATATTAAGTACTACGATTGAATTTTTGATCGTACCATGTAATACATCGTGTAAAGAGCCCTTTGTTGCAAACTCATATACCAATATACGATTGTTTCCCTCGAGACAATAGCCCATAAGAGTCATGAAATGCTCATGTTTAAGTCTTGAAACCATTGATAGCTGAAATAAGTTAACCATTTCAATTGTACGCGTTCTTTTCTTTCCAGCTATGCATATCATTATACTAAAAGGAAAAATGATAAAAAAAAAAAGGAAAAAATGCATTCATTCACCTGGGCTGCAAAGTCAGAATCTGGTTCTGGTGAAGAACTAGTATCCAACTTTTTGATTGCTGCTTGCTGACCATTGCTCAATTTAGCACAAAAAACACGGCCATAAGATCCCTCTCCAACCAAAGCTTTCTGACCAAAGTTGCCAGTCAATCGATTTAGCTCATCCAAAGCAAAAACTGGAGCCTCAATTGGTAATACTTTCTGAGGAGCTCCACCTCTTGCTGCACTCCTTGGCTCTCCTCTTTCACTAGCTACAATACCAAAAGAAAACAGAGAAGTGTGGTAAAAGATCTTCATCTATTAGCCCAATACCATATGATTCAGCAAACAATATAAGAACACAATTACATCTCAGTTCCAAATAAATCGAGGTCTGATATATGTGAATCCTCACTGACCATGCTTCAATATCCTTTAAATTCATATTAGGCCACTGACCATGCTTCAATATCCTTTAAATTCATATTAGGCCAAAACAAAAAAATATATAAAATTAAAAAGTACTGGAAGTTCTGTATATTTTCCATTGAAAGGGCTCTTGGCAAAAATATAGGACTTAAAATAAATGTACTAAGATGATCAAAACTGTGAGAAAGCACGGGAGAAAAATATTATATATTGATATTATGTTAAACCCGATTCAATGAGTCCTATATATATACATAGCCTATCCTACTCCAAATACATATAGGATTAGGGTTATTTTCCTACTATTTACATATTCTAACACTCCCTCTCAAGCTGGTGCATATAAATCATATGTACCGAGATTGTTACATATGTAGTTAATACGAGGACCCGTGAGGGACTTGGTGAAAATGTCTGCAAGCTGATCATTTTACTTCACAAACTTTGTAGCAATATCTCCCGAGAGTATCTTTTCTCTGACAAAGTGACAGTCAATCTCAATGTGTTTAGTTCTCTCATGGAACACTGGATTTGATGCAATATGAAGAGTAGCTTGATTATCACACACAAGTCCCATCTGACTAACATCACCAAACTTCAACTCGTTGAGAAACTGTTTGATCCAAATTAGCTCATATGTCGCCATAGCCATTGCTCGATATTCTGCTTCTGCACTAGACCAAGCAACCACATTCTGTTTCTTGCTTTTCCAAGACACTAAATTTCCTCCTACAAAGACACAATATCCAGAAGTAGAACGTCTGTCAGAAGGTGATCCTGCCCAATCAGCATCGGAGTATCCAACAATCTGCTCTTGTCCTCTATCATCAAACAATAAACCTTTACCTGGAGTTGATTTTATATATCGAAGAATGCGAACAACTGAATCCCAATGACTATCACACGGAGAACCCATAAACTGGCACAACGCTCACAGGAAAGGAAATGTCAGGTCTTGTCACTGTAAGGTAATTTAATTTACCAACCAACCGCCTATATCTTGCAGGATCGTTAAGAGGCTCCCCCTGTCCTGGCAGAAGTTTAAAATTCGGATCCATCGGAGTGTCAACAGGTCTACAATCTGTCATTCCTGTCTCCTCAAGAATATCTAAGGCATACTTCCGTTGTGAGATCACAATACCTGAGCTAGACCGAGCGACCTCAATACCCAGAAAATACTTTAGTTTGCCCAGATCCTTAGTCTGAAAGTATTGAAAGAGATGTTGCTTTAATTTAGTAATACCATCCTGGTCATTGCCGGTAATAACAATGTCGTCAACATAGACCACCAGATAAATACAGAGACTCGAATCGGAATGCCGATAGAATACAGAGTGATCATCTTCACTCCAAGTCATGCCAAATTCATGTATGACAGTGCTAAACTTACCAAACCAGGCTCGAGGAGACTGCTTCAGACCATAAAGTGACCGGCGCAAGCGACATACAAGGCCACGGCCACGGGACTCCCACTGAGCAACAAACCCAGGTGGTCGCTCCATATAGACTTCATCCTCAAGGTCACCGTGTAAAAAATCATTCTTAATGTCCAGCTGATAGAGGGGCCAATGGCGAACAACAGCCATTGATAGAAAAAGCCGGACTGATGCTATCTTAGCCACGAGAGAGAAGGTGTCACTGTAATCAAGCCCAATTCAGATATCCCTTTGCAACAAGACGAGCTTTAAGACTATCAACCTTACCATCTGGACCAACCTTGACTGCATACACCTAATGACAACCAACAGTAGATTTACCTGAGGGAAGAGGGACGAGCTCCCAAGTACCACTCGTATGTAAAGTAGACATCTCGTCAGTCATAGCATGTCGCCGACCTGGATGAGACAATGCTTCACCTGTAGACTTAGGGATGGTAACATAGGACAAAGAAGATAAAAAAGCATAATAGGGTAATGACAAACGATGATAACTCAAACCGATATAATGAGGATTAGGATTAAGGGTGGTCCGTGTACCTTTTCAAAGTGAAATCAGAAGAGACAAGTCCGCAGTAGGAGCAGGGTCAGGTGCAGGACGTGAATCAGCCGGGCCGGATACTGGGCGAGGACGACGATGATATGTCAAGATTGGAGCTTCTGTGGCAGGGAGTCTAGGAGGAGCCACACTAGACTCTCCAACGATTGGAATGGGTAAGGCTTCTATAGCGGAAGGTGAAGGAGGAGCTATAGTAGACTCCCTAAACGCCGGTATAGGTAAAACCTCAGATTTATCAAGATGGTCAGAAGAGGTAAAGAAAGGTTTAGACTCAAAAAATGTGACATCAGCTGACATAAGGTACCTATGAAGATCAGCTGAATAACAACGATCGCCCTTCTGAACACGAGAATAACCAAGGAAGACACACTTGAAAGCACGAGGAGCTAACTTATCTTTCCCAGGGGCTAAGTTATGAACGAAACAAGTGCTCCCAAAAATACTAGGGGGAACAGAGTATAAGGGTGACCGGGGAAACAATACCTCATACGGAATATGATTCTGATTTGAGATGAAGGCATCCGATTAACCAAATAATAAGCTGTGAGAACCGCATCACCCCAAAAATGCAGCGGAACATGAGATTCAATGAGAAGTGTGCGAGCAGTCTCAATAATGTGCCTATTTTTTCTATCTGCAACCCCATTTTGCTGAGGGGTATAAGGACAAGAGGTCTGATGAATAATTCCTTGAGAAGTAATAAACTGCTGAAATTGAGAGGATAAATATTCTAAGGCATTATCACTGCGAAAAGTGCGAATAGAAACACCAAATTGATTTTTAATTTCAGCACAAAAATTCTGGAATATAGAAAACAACTCAGAACGATCTTTCATTAAGAAAATCCAAGTACATCTTGAATGATCATCAATGAAACTAACAAAATAACGAAATCCCGAGGTTGAACTGACTCTACTAGGACCCCATATATCCGAATGAACTAAAGAAAAAACAGACTCTGCACGACTCTCAATACTATGATGAAAGGAGGCGCGGGTATGTTTCCCGAGCTGATATGACTCACACTCTAATGTGGATAAATTAGACAAACTAGGCACCATCTTCTGAAGCTTGGACAAGCTAGGATGTCCTAAACGACTGTGAAGTAGGTCTGGAGGATCTACAACTAGACAGGCCTTGGAGGATTTTAGTGAGTTAAGGTGGTAGAGTCCTACGGATTCAAGTCCTGTTCCAATCCTCTGTCCTGTAGTAGAGTCCTTCGGTATGTTTCCCGAGCTGACATGACTCACACTCTAATGTTGGACAAGCTAGGATGTCCTAAACGACTGTGAAGTAGGTCTGGAGGATCTGCAACTAGACAGGCATTGGAGGATTTTAGTGAGTTAAGGTAGTAGAGTCCTTCGGATTCAAGTCCTGTTCCAATCATCTATCCCGTACTGCGGTCCTGCATAATAAACGAATCATCAATAAAATATATACCACAATGGAGGGCACGAGTCAAAGGACTAACAGATACAAGATTAAAAGGACAGCCATGGACATAAAAAACGGAATCTAGAGTGACAAAGGATAGGGGATTCGCTTGTCCAACTCCTTTTGCTTTAGTTTGAGACCCATTGGCTAAAGTAACATTGGGAAGAGACTATGAATACGCAATATTTGACAAAAAGGATTTATTACCAAAGATATGATCAGAAGCAGATGAGTCCACAACTCATTGTTCAAGAGGACGAGATTGGGAAACACAAGCAAAAGAATTACCAGCAACATAAGTATCAGTCTGAGCAACAGAGGCTACTTGTGGAGATGTCTACTTACTTGCTCGATATTAAAGGAACTCATTATACTCCCCTTCAGATAAAGAAGATCCCTGGTTACCTGTAGTCTCGGTCTGAGAAACATAAGCATTTTTCGGTGGTCGACCATGTAAAGAATAGCACACGTCACGAGTGTGACCAAGTTTATGACAATAAGAACACTTGAGTCTAGATCTTCCAAAACGACCTCCTCCTCGTCTATTCTCCATAGTATGAGATGCCTGGTTGTCTAGTGATTGGGATACGAGGACAGATGAATCAAGTGTCTGTGATGAGCTTACTGGGTGAGTTGGTGCTGTAGCAAGGCGAAGTAATCGAGAGAATAATTCATCAACTGTGGGGACAGTCGGACTAGCCAGAATCTGATCGCGCACTGAGTCAAGATCATTAGGAAGCCCAGCAAGAGTAAGGACTAGAAACAACTTTTGTCGTTGCTCTTGTTGCTTTGCAACGCTACCAGAAACTGGCATCAACTTCTCAGATTCCTCCATAACTGCCTGTACTTGTCCCAAGTAAGTAGACATATCTAATTCCTGTTTCTTTAAATTTGTCATCCGCGATATCACATCATAGAAACGAGATATGTCATTAATGTATAAAGTACAAGCCTTTTCCCAAACCAAATAACATGTCTGGAATGGACGAAACAAGGGCATCAACTTGGAATCAATAGATCGCCACAAAATACTACATAATTGAGCATCGATCTTCTCCCAATGTGCTTTGGCTTTTTCATCTCCTTCACTAGACTCCTTGATTAGATGATCTTGAACACCTTGACCTTTACACCACAACTTGACATACGAAGCCCAAGCTAAGGAGTTGGAACCTCCCATTAAAGGTTCTGAGGTAATCATAACAACGGAATTGCCAGAAGCCGGGTTTTTAGGCCCAAAAGCATCGATTCCCAAAGACATGGTTGGATTATTACCAAATAATAAAAAAGGATCAACTGACAATTCGCTGAAAGAACTGTGTTTGCCGGAAAAAATACTGTAGTTGCCGGAAAAAGCACTGTAGATACCGGAAAAAATTCAAAGTGGTCGAAATTGAAAAGTAAAAATATGGGTAGGCTCGGAAAAGTGAGGCGATCCAACTGTCCTCAAGAAACTTTTTGAAAAAGTGGTCGGAACAGTGCTCACGCGCTGGCGCGTGGAGCGCGTGAGTCGGAACTACCGAGAGTCTGCTGGCGCGTGAGGGCGCGTGAGGAGGAATATTCCGTTGGGGTTTACTGGGATTTGGTCGCCGGAGCCTTGGGAACCCTGTAGTGGTGTTTGTTTTTGCACAACACCAACAAAAAGGTGATTTAGTTACGGACAGCCTCTTAAGTCGTCGGAAAATTGCACGGCGATGAGGTTTTTTTCTTCCCGAAAGTTGCTGGAATGACGCACAGCTATAATATTCTCACTGTAGCTCTGATACCATGTGAGAAAGCACGGGAGAAAAATATGATATATTGATATAATGTTAAACCTGATACAATGGGCCCTATATATACATAGCCTATCCTACTCTTAATACATATAGGATTAGGGTTATTTTCTTACTATTTACTTATTCTAACAAAAACATATTCTCAACTAATTTGTATCACCAATATAAATCTTTTTTTCTTACTGTGCCTTATTTTTCGATAGGTCCGTATGGATTCCAAGAGATTGTACGCAGGTTTTTCTAAATAAACGCTTTCGATCCAGTTTGAAGTGTATATCATCTCATGTTAACACGTGAAATCTACATAGTTTTACACCTAGTGCATTAGGAGCTCTTTTAATTTAGTCCATTGCAACACATTAACATAGTATCATACCTACAAACCGGTGCACTTGAAACTCTTCTAGGTCTATATCGTCCCATTGTAACATGTCGAATCAACATAGTTTTACACCTACGGACCGATGCTGCATCCGGCGATTGTCGATGCATGAAATCCAAATGAAAGTTGCAAGGAATTAAAAAGAAGAAAAAAAACTAGAAGGTAGGATCATACCACCCCCAGTACCACCACCATAGGGATTGCCAGCCCTAGGAGGAGCTGTATTTTGATTGGATGGTGGGCCACCACTGTAGACGTCTTCTTCTCCACCTCCACAGCACGACATTTTTGTTGTTCAACTATGGAAGCCACAAATTCTCCTTAAGTACTCCTTTTTTATTAAATCCACATAAAATCCAATGCCTCCGAGTAGAAATAATTTACATGTTAAATTAAAAGTATTCCGACGAAGATCGCAAAATCATAAACTATGATCAGAAAAAGGGAATTAATTCCTGAAACGAAAAGACCATCAAGACACGATGTCTTAGTCACGAATTTAATTTATAATTAACATCACAGAATATAGTGTGTTTGATATAAATTCATCTAACCGAAAAAATTCTGGTAATAGCAAACACACTCTTAATCATATGAAATTAACAATTCTATTAATGGTGCTTGTAAAGAACAGATCAAGAAAACTTGTTGAATAAAATAAATTAATGTTACGTACCGAAAACCTTAAGGAGAAAAAGACAGCAATGAATCTGGAACAAATGAATTTAGGATATGAACAAGAAGAAGGAAGGAGAAAGAAGAGATTTCATGGTTGAATATTTCCCTTTCTTCTCCGATTCTTTTTTCTTCTGTTTCACAGAGTTTGGAGGAAACGATTTTTTCTGTTTGACGAGAAAGTCGCATGTAAACATTTTTAACCGCAATTATAACAAACATATTATTTCTAACGTACGTATTACGTGCCTCCCTTTACTTTGCACGTCCACAAATCAATTATCATGCACCTTCTTATTTTACTTGGAATAAAATATCTTTACTTACTACAAAATTAAAATAAAAAAATTAAGCGAGGAAACAAATTACATACCAAATATGCCACAACCCATTTCCAAAATAGGTCATGATGGCGCCCAACACTATTGCCGGCCAAGCCAACGCGGAGCTCAGGGATGCGCACCAAACTGATAGCCAGATACACCTGCCTCAGATCCTGTACAATTAAGTATAGAAGTGTAGTATGAATAGATAAATAATATATACCCAGTAAGTATCCCATCTAATCTCGAAGAAGTAGAGATGAGCTGTCGACTAGATACTTACTTGGGTCGAATAATATGAGAAAGAATTTATAATAAGCATGGATAACACAAATGTATTAACATTTTATGGCAATGAATAATAGTTCTTTTTCCAATTAATATTGCGGGTATCCATTTAGGTTTCAATGCATATACGAATTTCAGTCCACAGAGAAGTACTAAGTAAAACATGCACAAGTAACATCGAGTGATGTACGGCCCGATCCCAGATAAAAGTAAATTGTGCATTGCCTAGGGTCGAACGAATCGAATCATAGATGCATATCTATTACCCCCGCTCGCGAATCACATGTACGGCGCAGTCAAATATAAATAGAACTCATCAACAAGCAGACAATAATATATATTTGGGGAGTAGTTATTCACTGGAATATCCAAATTCTATTCTACAAGACCAAGCAAGATAAGGTTCCTCTACTGTTCCCATTTACCTTAATTAACACAATTTATACAGATCCGAGTTTATCATCAAGTTACAAGAATATCAGATAGAGCATGCTTCTAGGTCCTAGACTACTCGGACTTAATATAATAGTAGCTATGTACGGACTCTCATCACCTAGTGCATACGCAGCCCTCATATATAATAGCAATTAATTCAATTATTACACCTATGGGGACAATTCCTCTTACAAGGTTAGAAAGGAGACTCCCCTCGCTCCAAAGCGCATTTCCAATACCAAGAATGAGTCCAAGCCCTCAATTCGGAGCCGAACGATCCAAAACTAGTTAAACGAAGTAGGAACTAGTCAATATAGACTCACAATGTTGAATTCTAGCTATTTAAGTAATTTTCCAACCATTAATACAAGTTTTCCTAAATTCTAACCCGGGGCCTATGTGCTCGGGTGCCGAAATTATTCGAAGGAGTTTGTTCTCTATAGCCTAAGGATCAATAATATATGATTTCTAATTTATTCCATAACAAATTTCGTGGTTAAATCTAACTTTTATTAAAACCCTAGGTTTTGCTCTAACTCCTTGATTTTACCTAATTTCTAGTGTTTAATCTACCTATGACACAAACATTAAACTACGAATGTCACGCACCAATACCGTGAGACGTGACCGGCGCTCAACCGAGTAAACCCGACTGAACAAGCCTGTTAGGTTTCATTCTACCCAACCTAGTTCATGAATAAGGAGGGAATGTTAACCCCTTTTAATCAAAACACTAAACAATCTTCCACTAGCAACTTTCATTTCATTACCGTTAATGACTTCATTCATAGTTTCAAAATATTACAAGTTACGGGTTTAATGAAAAAACATGCTTGTTAAATGTTAACATTTCTGGTCCTGAAGCCCAACATCAACCACCACCCAGAAACAATCTACGGAGCCTCTAAGTACAATAGAAGAGAAATAGGAAAATACCGGCAACAAGGCTCCAGCTATACCTCAAAATATGATGAGAAAATAAACAAAAGATACATGACATGACCCGGGGTAGAGTGGGGCTCACCAAGTCTGCTGGGAAGAGAATAATGCTATCACTGGCCGATGGCTCTCACTGTAGAACAACATGTATCATAAAACGATACAACGCCTCCGACAAAAGAAACATTAGTGCTGCCAAATAGCACTAGTATGTAAGGCTAAAAGTCCTTTTTCAAAATAGAATGTATATATAATCAGAAACAACACATAGGAGCAACAAGACGTAATCCACAATATCCAAACAACTAATTAGAACATAACGATTTTCAAGAAAGAAAATAGTTTATATATAGTTGGTTGGGAGATCGCTAGCACCGATGTACCACCGTCTTTGTTAGCACAGAGTCCGATCACGCCCGATCGGCTAGGACATCTCCCCACGGAACAATGTGGTTTGACATTTTGATGCGAAAAAAAGTTTTCACAAGAATAGTACCACAATGTGCGCAACATGGAGTTTGATCTCCACCCATCAGCTAGGCCGCATTCCCACATATGCCATGTGAGTTGGCTTTTTCTATTACAATTCACAGGTATTAGTTTCATCCCACTTTAGGGGAATAATCACACTCGACTCCTACACTGGCATGTGTAGTTTCAGGTGTGGGCCTTATGACCCACCCTTCCCCGGTATTGCTAATGATACTCCTAAAAATATTTTTGATTTGATTTAATATTGCACATAATTCTATATAAATACAAGTATACAAATATAACATAAATACAACCATGCTTATTTTCATACCCTTCATAATTTATAGCTTTTATTAATGTTCTCAGTCTCTCTCGATAACATTATCGCTTTGGCCCTTTGAGTCTTTCACAAGGTTCGACGTTCTCATGGCATGAAGGCCGCATATGGTTTTCCACATTTTCATCTCCTCTATTTCCAAGGATCGCCAACCTATATCAATGTACCAAATATTCAGAAAATTATATATATATTCGAGTTCAATAGTAATAGAATCATCAAACACAAAGGATTCATCCCAGGGAGGGATATGTCAACCAACAATTAAAATACACATTGGAATTATAAGCAAGCAATCACCTCAGTTATCCTTAAATTATTCCTTTCCCATTTTATCAATTGTACAAATTCAACATCGAAATGTATAAGGACTCGCATTGTAATGTAAGCATTTAAAACAACAAGGTAATATCTAGAACCACCACTTATGGGCTTAGTTCGGGTATAAGACCTTTAGGTCATTCTATTTTTGAAGCTAGTTCATAATAGTTGGGTCGAGGCTTATTTCATAATTTATTTCACATTTTCCCATTCGATTCACTTCCAACATCTTTACAATTTATTAACAAATATCAAGGCATTTAGTACACATAAGAGCAACTAGGGGCATTAAGAAAATTGAATTCTTCTTAGCCAATTAAGATACTAACCTCCATTTAAAGTGATTCAAGGCTATACCATTTTGGTAGGTAAACCACACTTATACTTATGAAAATAATATGGAATTCACTTCCAAGAGAGAAAGTTTAGCCTACATATCTAGATTGAGCTTCCCTTAAGCCCTAGTATACTCCGAGACTCTTAACAACGTCAATCTTTCGGGAACATTAAAAATTGAACCACAAATTAGAGACGTGATCATAGTTCTAGCTCACTTGAGCATATTCTCAAACACTAAGTGTGCATTATGCTTTTAAAACCATTTTGTGAAAGATCCTACCATCCCTCATCCCATTATTAGTTCAAGACCTAACCAAATACTTTTATGAACTCATGCATGCAAGATATCCACTTCTATCCTGATCAATTACCCTTCTAATGGTCTATCCTAGTCACATCCAGTAATTAAGAGCTTGGGTTATAGAAACTTACCTTTTAGGAAGAAGACCTAGGTGAATTTCTTGACAAATCTTCAAGGTTAAGCAATATCTTAGGAGAAATGTTGATGAATAACCCCCTTCTCCCTCTAGGACCTTCTCTCTCTTTCTAAATGCATCAGAAAATAGGCCTAAAATGAAGGGTAACATATAATATATTGACATAGGGTGAGGTAAGAAAATTAAAAATTTAGAGCCCCAGAACAGATCTGTGATCTCATTTGTGATCGCATAATGGACATGCGGTCCGCAAAATGGACCGCAAAATGCTTCCCCAAAAACTGGACACAGTGACTGGGTATGCGACAAGAATGTAGTCCGCATTGACGTTTTGCGGTCGAATAATGCATGCAGAACTACCCTTCACAAAATCCTAAGGAAATTATGCGACGACTATGTGGTTTGTATTTTGGTTATGCGATCGCATAATTGACTTCAAATTTGGCCAACATACTGACTCACTCTACGGCAGAAATGCAATCCACATACTTGATATGCGACCGCATTATTGACCGCAAAAATTGCACTTTTCTAGAAACAGAGTTTCTTGATTTTTAATGCATAGCTTAGTCCAAAAGGGTCCGAATTGCGGCTTTACGAATTTCTAACACATATTCCTAACTTGACACTACGAGATATCGGGTTTTGAGCAAAATTTTTTTTACGGGGCCTTACAAAGAATTAGTGGAATAAACTTATCTCAAGATGCTAGGCGGAAGCCTTCTCTCATAAGCTCCCAAAATTGCTCATGAAAGGGTGAAAAGTGATAAAAATGACATAAAACCCATAGTAAATAAACCTCACTGCTTCAGCGTTTTCTGCATTTGCGGTCAGGGGACCGCATCTGCAAGAAAGGACCCCATCTGCAAAATGGGCTAAAAGGGATAGGACCTCTTCTACGGTCATGAGGCCGTTTCTATGGTTTTAGAGCCGCTTTTGCTATTTGGCTTGGCATTCCCTGGGCCGCATCTGCGATAGATGGTCCGCATATGCGGTCTCGCACCTACAGTCCACCAACCGCATGTGCGGTTATGACAGAAGTAGTAGCTTCAGAACTTCTCAATAATTCAACTTCACTCGGGCCTCGTCCGATTGATGCTCGGGGATCTCGAGATCCGTTCGAACATATCAACAAGTCTAAAATCATGAAACAAATCTACTCGAACCTTCGATATGCCCTAAACAACGCTAAATCTAAGAATCACCCTTAAAACCAATTGAATAAAACTTATGAACTTCAAGTTATTAATTTTTCTCTAATGGGCGAAAACATCTTTAAACTAGATTGACACCTAATTTTACGGGCAAGTCTTAAATGATATTTCGAACCTGTATTGGGCTTAAGAACGAACATACGAGCTCGATACCCATGAATTCGATCATTAATTAGTTTCTTTAAATCCTTAAAATTTTAGATTAACAATTTCTAATAAAAATTCATTACTTGGGCTAGGGACCTCGGAATTCGATTTCGGGCATACGCCTAGGTCTCATATTTTTCACAGACCCCCCGGGACCGTCAAATCACGAATCTGCGTCCATTTGTTCAAAATGTTGCCCAAAATCAACCTTAGTCTTTTAAGAAAATGTTAAGGAATCAAATAGGCATATTTCACTCAAAACTCTTCCAAATCCTGAACCAACCGTCTCTGCAAGTTGTAAATTAGCTAAGGCAAACGCGAAAAGTTTTATTTAAGGGAATAAGGCTTAAAAGGCAAAATAACCTGTCGGGTCGTTACATTCTCCACCTCTTAGACAAATGTTCATCCTCTAACGGACATAGAAAAGTACCTAAGCTGCCGAATAAATATGGATATCTGCTCCGCCTCCTCAGACTCCCAAGTTGCCTTCTCGACTGGTTGGCCCATTCGTTGGGCCCTCATGGCAAAAATCCTCTTGGACCTCAATTGGCGATCCTGCCTATCAATAATGGAAACTGGCTCTTCCTCGTAACCCAAACTCTCACCCAGGTGGATAGTACCGATGTCCAACACATGGGATAAGTCGGCATGATACTTCCAAAGCATCGATACATGAAACACTAGGTGAATTCCCGATAAGATGTGGAGGGGGGGGGGGGGGTAAAGCCAGCTCGTAGGCAACCTCCCAACTCGCCTCAACACCTCAAATAGGTCAATAAACCTTGGGCTCAACTTTCCCTTCTTCCCGAAGCTCATAACACCTTTCATTGGCCAGACTTTCAAGAGGACCTTCTCGCCAACCATAAATGATACATCATGCGTCTTCTGATCCATGTAACTCTTTTGTCTGGACTGAGCTGTGCAAAGCCTCTCCTGGATCAACTTTACCTTATCCAAGGTATCCTGAACCAAATTTGTATTGTATAACTTAGCCTCACCAGGCTCAAACTGCCTGATAGGAGAACAACAATGGCGACCATATAAAACGTCATATAGAGCCACCTTTATGCTGGACTAATAGCTATTTTTGGATGCAAACTCCGCCAAGGGAAAGAAATAATCCCTCTGCCCTCCAAAGTCAATCACACATCCAATGATAATGTTATCCAAAATCTAAATTGTCTACTCCATCTTCCTGTCGGTCTGAGGATGGAATGTTGTGTTGAGCTCTACACGGGTCCCCAACTCACTCTGAATAGCTCTCTAGAAATGGGAAGTGAACTGAGGGCCCCTATTTGGTATGATGGAAACAGGCATACCGTGCAACTGGACTATCTCCCGAATGTAAATATGAGCATACCTCTCTGCTGTATAAGTAGTCGCCACTAGAATAAAGTGGGCCGACTTGGTGAACTTATCAACAATGACCCACACTGAATCAAACTTTTGCTAATTCGGTTATAACCCAACTATGAAATCCATGGTGATGCGCTCCCACTTCCACTATAGTATATGCATCTGTTGAAGTAGGCCACCCGGTCTCTAGCATTTATACTTGACCTGCTGGAAATTCAAACACCTAACCACATACTCTACTATGTCTTTCTTAATCACCCGCCACCAATAATACTGTCTCTAGTTGCGATACATCTTTGTAGCTCCTAGGTGAATGGAATACTGCGTACTGTGTGCCTCTTCTAGAATCCTCTCCCTTATATCGTCAACATTAGGAACACATAAACAAACCTGGAGTCGCAAAACACCATCCTCTCCAATAGTAACCCCTTGGAACCTCCCTGAAGCACCGTCCCTCTGAGAACTGCCAAATGTGGATTATCAAACTGCCGGATCTTAATCTGCCCCAATAATGAAGATTGAACAACAACACACATGAGAACTCGGTTGGGCTTTGAAATATCCAACCTCACATGTCTGTTAGCCAAGGACCGAATGTTCAAGGCTAGTGGCCTCTCCTTTGCTGGAATGAATGCCAAGCTACCCATAATTTTAGCCTTTCTGCTTAAGGAATCCGCAACCATATTTGCCTTACTCAGATGATAAAGAATGGTGATGTCATAATCCTTCAGTAACTCAATCCACCTACGCTGTCTCAAAGTAAGATCCCTCTGTTTGAACAAATGTTGAAGCTGCGATGATCACTATAAACCTCACATGATTCCCCATACAGGTTATGCCTCCATATCTTAAGATCATGAACAATCGCTGCTAACTCTAGATCGTGCACATGATAATTATTCTCATGAACCTTCAGTTGTAGCGAAGCATAAGAAATAACTCGCCCCTCCTGCATCAGTACATACCCCAATCCAACGCACGAAGCATCGCAATAACTGTATACATCCCTGAACCGGAAGGCAATACAAGAGCTGGTGCTGTAGTCAAAGCTATCTTGAGCTTCTGGAAGCTCTCCTCACAATCATCAGACTAATGGAAAGGAGCACCCCTCTGGGTCAATCTAGTCAAAGGTGATGCAATAGATGAAAAGCCCTGCACAAATCACGGGTAACCTACTAGCCCCAGGAAACTCCTGATCTCGATCACTGAGGTAGGACATGGCCAACTCTAAACCGCCTCAATCTTCTTGGGATCCACCTCAATACCTTCTCCGACATAACATGCCCTAAGAATGCCACTGACTCCAGCCAAAACTCACACTTGGAGAACTTAGCATATAACTTATGCTCTTGAAAGGTCTGAAGTACTACTCTCAAATGCTGCGCGTGCTCCCCCATGCTACGAGAGTATATCAAGATATCGTTAATGAAGACGATGATAAATGAATCAATATAAGGCCTGAACACCCTTTTCATCAAGTCCATAAATGCTGTTGGGGCATTAGTCAAGCCAAAAGACATGACCAAAAACTCATAATGCCCATATCTGGTCTGGAATGCAGTCTTTGGAACATCGGAGTCCTGAATCATCAGCTGATGGTACCCTGACCTCAAGTCTATCTTAGAGAACACCCTAGCACCCTGCAACTGGTCGAACAAATCATCGATACAAGGCAATATATACTTGTTCTTGATGGTGACTTTGTTCAACCGGCAGTAATCAATGCACATCCGCATTGTCCCATCCTTCTTCTTCACAAATAACATTGGTGCAACCCAAGACGATACACCGAGGCTAACAAACTCCTTTGCTAAAAATCCTCAAGCTACTCCTTTAACTCTTTCAACTCCCTAGGATCCATGTGGTACAGTGGAATAGATATAGGTTGGATGCCTGTAGCCAAATCGACACAGAAATAAATATCACGATCCGGTGGCATGCCAGGAAAATTAGAATGAAACACATCGGTGAACTCTTGAACAACTGGAACTTTATCAATCATCGGAGACTCTGTAGTGGTGTCCCAAACATAAGCTAGGTAAGCCAAACTCCCCTTCTCCACCATATGCCAAGCCTTCAGGAAAGAAATAACCCGACTAGATGAATCAACTATGGAACCCTTCCACTCCAACCTCGGTAACCTTGGTATCGCTAATGAAACCATCTTGGCATGGAAATCTAGGATGGCGTGATATGGAGACAACCAATCCGTTTCCAGGATGACCTCAAAGTCCAACATGTCAAGCAACATGATATATGCTCTAGTCTGGAAACCACAGAATGTGACCACACATGACCAGTAGATCCGATCCACAACCACAGAATCACCCTCATGAGTGGATACATAAACATGAGTGCCCAAAGGCTCAGGAGAAATAACAAAGAAATGAGCAAACAGAGATGATACATATGAATAAGTAGACCCTAGATCAAATAATACCGAAGCATCTCTAATACCGATAAAAATAATACCTGTGATGATGGCATCTGAGGCCAATGCATCTGCCCTGGTCGGAGAGGCGTAGAATCTGATTGGAGCGCTGGCTGGGTTGGCCCCCACCTAACCGAGAAATAGCTGGCTGACCTCTCCCCGCTTGGCCTCTATCTCTAGGACGACCTTACCAGACTTCCCTCCACCTCTAGGTAGCGGGGTAGCCGATGCTGAAATAATAGGCTACTGACCCTGTTACACTGCCTCGCCTCAAAGTATGGGATAGGTCTTCTTCATGTAACCTAGATCTCCACACTCATAGCACACCCACGGTACCATAGCCTACTACCCTAAAGTCTGAACCTGCTGACCCGAATACCCTCTAGAAGATCCCTAGATGGCTGGTGGGCGATATGAACTCTCTGGCACGGTTCTGAAGTGAGAACTAGAAGAATCTTGATGACTAGAATACTCGTCGGAGGAACCCTGAATAGCTGGTGGGTGGTAAGAACTCTCTGGCATCACACTGAAATAAGGCCTCACTGGAGCACCTTGAGAAGGTGGTAGTGGTGGTGGTGCTGAATATGGAGCCTGCTGGGCTGACCCCTCCCGAAGTGACCTCTACCCTTAGCTGGGGCACTTTTGAACTCTCCCGAAAAGCGAGTCCCCTTGTCCTGCTGAATCCGCTCTCTAACCCTATGGTGATATCCCTTAATCCTGTGAATAATCTCTACTACTAGTTGATACTCACTATCCATCTCCACCTCTCGTGCCATGCTAGCTCGAATACCGGGGTGCGACCCCGCAACAAATCTCTGCATCTGTGGGAAGTATCATGAGTGTATAGCAAGAAAAATTAGAGAACCTCACCTCATAAGACTGCAGGTGAGGGGAGGAAAAACCTATTGGCCTGTCAAGAACATAAGACTGCCACCATTTACGGGCCATGCCTTCTAGTTGAACAGTAGTGAAGTCAACTCCATGCGACTCCAATATCCTCATGTTGTGCAGTCTGTCCCATCACCTGTCAATGAAATCCTGAGCATTCTCATGGCGTTCACCCCTGAAGATAGGATGGTGAAGTCTAGTCCATCTATCTAATAACTTCTGCGGGTCACCGTCCGTAGCTGGTTTGAGCTGGGGTGCCACTGCAGTATTGGCTGGGCCCCATCTACGGGTAGTGCACCCAGAGTATGATACACTACAGCTGCATGTCCAGGTTCCTGAGCAGTATGATCATGTCTCGCCCTCATGCCTATGATATACTTGGATCTCCTGGAAATAAACCAGCCTGAGTCATAGAATCCTTGAACCGTAGCATATTGCTCATGACCTCTTGGAATCTTAGTGTTGTCATAAAGTCCATCGAGGTAGGCTCAGTTGCAGGGACCTCTCCCTGCTCCTCAATGATAAGATCTCCTGCGGGATCTGCTAGTGGTACTACTTGGATAACTCTGGGATGCCCTCGTCCCCTACCACTTGCCGGCACCCTCCCCTGGCCTCGCCTTCGACCTCGACCTTCAGCAATAGGAGGAGAAGCTTCACCAGGGTCTGGAACATTAGTCGTGCGTGTCTCACCATCTGTGAGAGAATAGAAGAGGAAAAGTTTGTATGCCAAACCACTATAAGATAGAAAATGAATAAAGAGTAGTTTTCCTAACACCCTATGACCTCTCGAAGATAAATACAGACGTCTCTGTACCGATCCACAAGACTCTGTTAGGTTTGTCCATGACTCTTGAGACTTACGTGACCTAGTGCTCTGATACAATGTTGTCACGACCCATTTTAAAAATAGATCATGATGGTGCCCAGCACCATTGCCAGGAAAGCCAATGAAGAAGAATACTAAATAAGCTCTCATTTGCTTTTACCTAAAAAAATTTGTGATAATTCCTTAAGTGGAAATAAAAATAAGAAATGAATAGTAAAGCCAAAAATAACCATATAATCCCAAAAAAAATACAGTCTACTAATGTATGTGCCAAGACCCGGTGTCACATGCTGAGGGCAACTAGTAGAATATACAAAAAGAATCAAACTATCCTACTGTCCGAAACAGAACAAACAGTTAAAATACATAAGAGAGACTCCTTCAGGCTGCTGAACGGCATGGGAAAGGAAGAAACTCACCATAGAAGTCTCAAAGTCCGCTCAGAGATGTGCACCAGACTGATAGCCAAATACACCTACCTCAGATCCTATACAATTAAGTACACAAGTGTAGTATGAGTACATAAACAATATGTACCTAGTAAGTATCCCGTCTAATCTCGAAGAAGTAGAGACGAGAGGTCAAGTTGATACTTACTAGGGTCGAATAATATGAGAAAGAATTTATAATAAGCATGGATAACACAAATTTATTAACATTTTATGGTAGAGAATAACAGTTCTTTTTCAAATTAATATCACAGGTATCCATTTACATTTCAAAACATATACAAAGTTCAGTCTACAGAGAAGTACTAAGTAAAGCATGTGCAAGTAGTTCCGAGGTCGTATGACCCGATCGAATATTAAAGTAAATTGTGCACTGCGGAGGGTCGGATGACTCAAACCATAGATGCATCTATTACCTCGCCCGCGAATCACACGTGCGACATGGTCAAATATAAATAAACTCAACAACAAGCAGACAATAATGTATATCAGGGGAGTAGTTATTCACAGGAATATCCAAATTCTCTTCTACAAGACCAATCAAGATAAGGTTCCTCTACTAGTCACATTTACCTTAATTAACACAATTTATACGAATCCAAATTTTTCATCAAGTTACAAGGATATCACATAGAGCATGCTTCTGGGTCCTAGACTATCTGGAAACTTAACATAATAGTAGCTACGCACGGACTCTTGTCAGCTAGTGTGTACGTAGCCCCCGCATATAATAGCAATTAATTCAGTTATTACACTTATGGGGACAATTCCCTCTTACTAGGTTAGAAAGAAGACTCACCTTGCTCCAAAGTGCATTTCCAATACCAAGAACGAGTCCAAGCCCTCAATTCGGAGCCGAACGATCCCAAACTAGTTAAACTAGTTAATATAGACTTACAAGATCAAATTCTAGCTATTTAAGTAATTTTTTAACCTTTAACACAAGTTTTCCTAAAATCAGACCCCGGGCCCACGTGTCCGGATTCCGAAATTTTGAAGGAAGTTGTTCTCTATAACCTAAGGATCAATAATATATGATTTCTAGTTTATTCCATAATAACTTTAATGGTCAAATCTAACCTTTATTAAAATAATAGATTGTGCTCTAACCCCCTGATTTTACCTAATTTTTAGTATTTAATCTACCTAAGACACAAATATTAAACTAAGTATTAGTGGAATAAACTTACCTCAAGATGCTAGGTGGAAGTCTTCTCTCAAAAGCTCCCAAAATCACCCATGAAAGAGTGAAAAGTGATAAAAATAAGTTAGAACCCGTATTAAATGAACCTCACTGCTTCAGCAATTTCTGCATCTGCGGTCAGGGAACCGAGTTTGCAAGAAAGGACCGCTCTAAATTTAGTGTTACACTTCAATTGATATTTGATGATATTGATACCATACTTTACTTAATATTCGACAATTATAATTTTGTAGTGGCTAAAGTACATATTTGATAAAACTTGAAATAATAAGTAATTGAAAACTTGAGAGCAATAAGCAATATTGTCAAGAAAGAATCCAGAGAGAATTAGAGTAATAAGAGAGCAAATTGTTAGAAAAAATGAAGAAGATAGGAGGTTATTTATAGTTTTAAAAAGGTCACAATGTAATTTATCCATTATTAGGGATGGAGGGGAGGTTGGGAGGGGGGGGGGGGAGGGATATTTTCTGCCGAAATGGCTAAAAATGCAAAACATGCCCGTTGCCGAACAATCATTTTTGAATGTGTCGGTAACAATCAAAAATAGAATTGCATAACGGTGATCGGGTTGTAGCTTGGTAAACCCCATTAATGGGTTACCAGGCTTACTAGGTTCCGAGGCACCAAAAAAGGCCTGCTCCCGTCCGGCTAAACCCCTAACCTTCACCAACCCGTCCCATCTCCTTAGCGGACGGGGCTGACTAGGGTCAAATCAGGTTGTCAGTGGGCTGACCCGGCTCGTTTAACAGGTTTACATACGGCATATCAAAATATATTGATTTTTAGCTAATTAATGGGTTTTATTCTATTCAGAAATGATTTATCAAATAAGAAACTGTGGTCTATGAATTTTAGCCTTTGAACTTATTTGGTCGAGGATTGGTACTTCGTTGATAAAAATGATGGTTTGAGAATTGGTAATTCCGTTATGTTAAAAAAAGATATACTACTACTATTTTTCTTTTTGAAAATAAAAAAACTGATTAGGTTGGATATTATTTACTTTACATAAAATGTGAGATATCCATATTTTCTTCTTATTCGAACAGATTACAGACCATTTAAAATTTTTGAATTTAAATCTATATCTATTATATTAAAAGAGAGTAGTTTGCAATGTAGTTAAGCCAAATATTAAATTAAAATGAAGCCACATAGCAATTTTAAGACAATATAAAAAAATTGGACTATAAATGAAAAAATATTTAATGAAAGTAGTAGTCAAAGTTTTTCTATAGGTATCTTTAATTAAATTTGTATATAATTCAGTTATGGTAGGCATCATTTCTTGAGCAAGAATCAATTAATTTCGTTGAAAATCATATACACTAATTTTAAGTTAAAATAATAATTCTGTTTTTGTACAAGTTTAAATATAACCTTATTTGTGAATAATATACATTATTATAGGTATCTTTAAGTAAACTTTATTTATAATTCAGTTATAGTAGGTATATTTTTAAGAAAAAAATATTTAAATAAATATTTTGTATCTTACAAAATTGATAGTTCATATCTAACGATCCCTTGCTATTGAAAAATATTTATTATAAATTTTACGTTAGAGCTAAAAATATTTTTTTTGGAAACATGTGATGTAATTAAATTATTGAATTCCAAATATTTGTTAATGCAGACTTTATATGATCTATATTATATTAAAAGGAGAGTAGTTTGCAATGTGGTTAAGCAAAGTTATAAGCAGCCACTTGGAAATTTTAAGACAACATAAAAATTTTGGATTATAAATAAAAAAATATTTAATGGAAGTAGCATTCCAAGATTTTCTATCCGTATCTTTAATAAATTTTTGTATAATTCAGTTATGGTAGGTATCCTTTTTTGAGCAAGAATCAATTAAAATTTCGTTGAAAATCTTATACACTAATTTTAAGTTAAAATAATAATTCTTTATTTTGTACAAGTTTTGTATCTAACCTTATTTGTGAACAATATACATTATTGTAGGTATTTTTAATTAACTTTGTGTATAATTCAATTATGGTAGGTATTCGTTTTTAAGAAAAAATATTTAAATAAACATTTTATATCTTATAAAATTGATAGTTAATCCCTTGCTATTGAAAAAAATATCTATTATCAATTATACTTTAGAGCTAAAAATATTTTTTTAGAAACATGTGATGTAATTAAATTATTGAATTCCAAATGTTTGTTTATGCAGATTTTATATGATGAGGTTTAAATTTATTGCAATAAATCTTGCAAATATTTAGAAAAATGTTTTTTAAGGAATAAAAACTCCTAAACTACCATATCTCTTATATTTCTTTTAGACTATTACCTTAACGAAAAATAGAATTAAATAAATTACTCAGATAATTAATTAAGAATAACAAGGTAATCAACCACGTCAAGTGGTGTGATAAGAAAAAGTTAAAGAAGTAGTTAATTAACATTATAATAAAAATATTGAATTTAGATTAAAACATATTTAAATTGAGATAAAGAAAATTTAAATTGAAGGATAAATATTTTTGAATTGAAATCTTAAATCTTGAATTGAAAGATAATATTTTCTTGAATTAAGATTCAAACATCAAGTTTGACTTAAAGAAGCATTATGATACTATTAAAAAAAATTGCAGATCTTATTGATTTTTCTTCGTGCTTCATTGTTGTTGGATTTTCTTTTATGAATCAAGATCTATAAATATGTAAATATAATATTTGTAAATTATGTATCTATATTTGTTAGAGATGTGATACTATATAATATAGTATAAGAATATGATATTATTAGAATATTATTAGGAGAGATTTTAGGGAGTATGTGTTTAAATTCATGTATATGTACTCTTTTTTCTGTGAATGAGAAAGCAAGTTTGATCCATCTAAAAGCTGTGCAATCTTAATCTCTTATTTTTCCCATTGAGGTACTGATAGTACGGTGAATTTTCCTATTTTTCTTATTTATGAAGCTTTGAAAAAATTCTATAACCATGATATGATATTGTTTTAATGTTTAATTCATTCATTTTCCATAACAATATCATAATTTCTTAAAAGTAATTAGTATATTTTTGTAGTAAATTTGAATATTATAAGGTTCATCAAGTTGATATAATTGAAGGCATTCTGTGTTGTTCATAATTGGATAATATTTATGCACTATATATAACTACAGATAATTATTGTATTTAATTTTTCAGTCAAATATTTTATAATATCATCTTTCATTTATTTTGACTATTTTGATTTCATCAAGCTTCCTGTTTGGTTAAAGAATATCGAAAATACTCTTTATAATATCTACAAAAAAAAGTAATAGCTACGACTGTTAAATTTTAAAGAAGTTCTTTGTATGGTAATTATCCCAATTGATTGGATCCATTTGATGCATTGTTCTTTAAAATAGAACACCAAGGATCGAGAATAACTTCTTTGTAATATAAGATGGTACTGATTATCTCCGGAGTTATTTTCTCATTAGTGTTTGCATTGAAAGAAGATGATTTGAAATGGTATATATGCTAGAAATGATGTCGAATTGAATTGTACTTCGTCTTTACTATGACTTAATCTCATTTGCTTATTTTCAAACCTTTTTATGCACTTGTTTTTGCTTTCGCAAATAATAGAAGATGTTATTTGTATGGTATGCCAGGAATACAATTATTCAAAATTTTTACTACTTTTCTTTATTTAAATAGTAGTAATTTAACAGGTAGCAGATTATTGAATATTTAGAAAAATGAAGGTTAGATTACTTTTAAATAAAAATTATTTTGTGTTCTGTCATAGCTAAAATTAATTTTATTCTTCTTTTAAACCATATTTTCTGCCTTCTCAGCTGATTGAGTTTTATTAAATCAATGAATTTCTAGCTATAAAATAAGAGTGTGAAAATAAATTAAATTTAAGAGTTAGACTAAGTATTGCAAAATGCAACAACGAACTAATATGGTTTAAAAGGTTGAAAGAATAATCTTATTTAGTTTGAGATGATGAATTATTTTTGATTTTTGAAGAACAACGATGTATAATAAATAATGTTACATATTTCGAATTTCATTAAGTAAAGTCAATAATAAAAATCTTCTGAGCAATAGAGTGAAATGTCAAAAATAGAAAGAAATCTCTTATGTAGAAAATTCTCACTAATTAAAATAATAGAAAAAAAGTATCGTTAATATACGTAATACAAAATAAAAAAATAGTCAAACATTAGATAAAAAAGTAAATGAGGAAACTAATAAAAATAATACAAAGCATGGCACATAAATTTTAAAATAAAATAAAGTAGGAAATACAAAATTTATTTATATATTAAATATTCGAAAAGTTGTTAACAATATAAGAAACAAAAAAAATTAAAAAATTTGGAGAAATAAAAATATATATTTATATATGAAATGGAGTACTGGACAAGGATACTAACGCATTAATAAAAGCTTTTACATCTATATAGTAGTATGAAATAGCCAATAATGTAATAAATTAAAATAATAAATTAAAATGTTAATTAAAGCTATATAATTAGTTTTGTTATAAACTAAAGCAAAAGACAAGAACAATAGAACAAGAACAATAGCAATAGAGAGAAGAGTAGAGAGAGTTCTTCTTATTGAGTTGAGAGGGGTGAATTACAATGGTAGAGAGCACCTCTATTTATAGGGAGGAGGAAGATCTTGCTACCAATAATAGGACTCTAAAATCTCTCTAATTAAATACATTAAAGACATTCACCTTAAATAGAAGTGTAAGAATCTTCTATTTCATAACACTCCCCCTTGAATGTCTATTCAATAATGTGCCTCATAAAACCTTAAAACCAAAACCCATTGGGAAAAATTAAAGAAAGGAAAAAGAGTACACATGTTTGAATATGCGCCTATTGGTTGCCTCGTTAAAAACCTCGCAAGGAAAACCCAGTGGGACAAAACCTTGTAAGGGAAAAAGAGTGCAACGCGCATTGACTCCCCCTAATGAGTACATCGATTTATATCCTTGAGCATTTGCATTCCAATCTTGTGCATCATCTTGAAATCATCATTCTTGATAGATATGAACATCTTCATATAATGTCGTGGAATAACTCTTCAATATCTTCATAGATGTATTCTCAATGCCATCATGCTTATAGTTATAGCAAGATACATATGTACACAAAATTGTACTTAGGATGCGGTACTTCAGGACCAAGAATTGCATATGCTTCAAGCAACTTAAATCTTTCAAGTTAAGTCATACAAGTCACATAATAGACTTTAGCTGCATATCAAAGTTTCATGTCATGCTAAACAAATAAGGTATCGAAAATTGATTATACATACCTTTGACTTTATAGTTTCAAGCATATGAACTACAGGTTCAAAGCTACATGTCTTTCATATGGAATCAATTCTTCTTGAATTGTATCTCTTCCATTTAGTTGCTTTCTTTGAGTCAGCAAATGCGTATAGCATGCTTTGCAATATGTTGCAATTGCATTTCCCCTTTTATGAACTACAGGTTCATATCATGATATTCGGGGATATACATATACAAATGAAAATTCATCCCATGTAACACTTTCTCAAGTGTTTATCATGTCTCCCCCTCATGTTAGTAAAACTAACATGTTTCCTCAACTTTGGAAAATCATCTTTGTGCATTATGTCAATATACACAGCACCTTAATAATAAGATGAAATTATTTGGTTCCTGACCCTGAACCACTTGTGAGGGGAGAATATACTCTCGTATATAACTTATATCAAACTGATATATATATATAACTTAGTTCTCATAAGAAACAGTTTAGCTATTAAGTGGCAGCACTCAATAATTATCTTGCTAAACCAACTTTAATATAAACCAACTTATCAAGATGAACTGTCTTGAGTAGAGAATCTGGAAACTATGCTCGAAGTTAGATTACTGAGCGATTTACCTCGCAAGCACTGCCAGGCTGCGGGTTAATAACAATGGCGCATGTAACCATATCATAGATGCATCATATGTGGTATACATGGCAGGTGAATGGGCCCATACTCACCTTTGATATTTCCAGAATTTAGGGGCTTCAACCCGAACTCTTTAGTTGGTCAGTTCATTAATGAGAACAAGTGATACAAGAGTATTCGTAAAGAACTTTCTAGTTCTTTAATATTCACCTATGTGAATTTGCACATCATACTTAAAATGAGATGGCTAACATGAATGCCAACTGAATAAATTACCAATATTGGTAAACTTCAAATTTACACCATGACATGTGCACTTATCAATAAACTTCGGGTTTATTATGACATGGGTTTTATACTAATAGATATCCACTTTATTGTGGCATTCTTTCGTTTGTGTAGTACAAACTGGAGAACAAAGCGGGTAGCTTTTCATATACAAATTACCCCGCTACAAGTTGTAGTAATAGGAGAATCAAAGCCTTCCTTTATTTATAGTCTCAATATCATCAATCGCCTTCGCGTGTACTTTTGGAAACTGGATAAGTTTCTTTGAGACTTACTACAGCACAATACTCAATTGTGTTTCTCCAACATAGTAATAGTTGGCTCTTCGAGAGCTCTCAATTAACTTTGTACTACCACAGGTTCATCAACATCCGTGTGGTGAATATCTTTCTTAAAGAGAAAGTTATACCATTATGGTCATGTCAAACTTATATGCAAGATATGTTTCTTGCATTATCGTTGTCCTTTAATGGTCATATTTCCAAAATACTTTGGCGTACAATAGGTACGCGACCAACGATCATTCATGCCATATATCATCTCAAGCCTCCTTCTAGGAGTGAGTGTGGTATATTCAATACCGATTTCATGTTCATATTCTTCCAACATTGAATATGTATTTGTGAATCACATTCACTTCGAGGATATGTGATTTTGTTATCCTTTTCAAATCTATAAATGCTTCAGGCATTTGATTTGCTATTCTTTGCAAATGGATAATCTTTTGTGCCTCTTTCTTTCAAATAGAGGTATGTGGATCAAGATGAGATAATGATGCATTTTTCCACAAAATTTCCCGTTTGGTTTCACCAACTTCTCCCCCTAATTTTGGGAAAAGTGTCTCATCAAATTGACAGTCTGCAAATAGTGCAGTGAACAAATCTCCTGTCAATGTTTCGAGGTAACGAATAATGGAGGACGCGTCAAACTCAACATATATTCCTAACCTCCTTTGCAAACCCATTTTGGTGCGGGATGGCGGTGCTACAGGCACATATACTGCGCATCCAAAGCTTCTTAAATGGGATATATTGGGTTCATGACCCAAAACCAATTGCAATGGGGAATATTTGTGTCAATTCGTCAGTCAGAGACGAACTAGCATTGCTGCATGCAACATGGCGTGACCCCAAACCGAAGTGGGCAGCCGACGAACTAGCATTGCTTCATGCAAAATGGCGTGACCCCAAACCGAAGTGGGCAGCCGACAAACTAGTATTGTTGCATGCAAAATGGCGTGAACCCAAGTCGAAATGGGCAGCCTCGTTTTCATGAAGAATTCAAGATTATTCTCATCTATTATCCATTAACTTTGCAAACGCAAGGTTGCGTGATGGCAACAAGCACACATTAGACCATCTACAGGATGCGTCTATCAAGACCATGAAATACCTAAACTACCCACTAGGTGGGTGAATAGGTCCACAAATGTCCCCTTGTATACGTTCCAGAAACTGGGGTGACTCAGTCCCAACCTTTGTTGGGGATGGTCTGATAATCAGCTAGCCTTGATAACACGAAGTGCAAGGATATTCATTACTTGAAAGAATTTTGAAATTCTTTAACGGATGCCCATATGAGCTTTCTATAATCCGTCTCATCATGGTTGATCCTGGGTGACCCAGTCGATCATGCCAAAGTACAAATGTATTGGACTCAGTATTCTTTAGATTTACTGTTGAATGTGCCTCAATTGCACTAATTCTTGTCCAATACAGGCCACAAGATAAAGACGGGAATTTCTCAATAACCCTCTTTTGGCCAGAGACATTCTTTCAAGTGAGGACGAGATATTCGAGATTATCTTCATCCATTGTCTCAATATTGTAGCCATTCCGGCGTACATCTTTAAAACTCAACAAGTTTCTCATAGACTTGGAGGAGAACATTGCATTCTCTAAGATAAACGTCATGCCTTTGGGCAGAGTTACAGTTGCTCTTCCGGAGCCTTCAATCAATTTACTTCCCATGGTTTGACATATAAAAGAAAATATACGAACATGAGAATAAACAACTTCAATTCTTTTGTTTCGCGTTTAAACAGGGGAAGCAGTTATTTAGGATATTCGAATATTGTATTCTAATATTCGAATATAATGCCTTGCGGAAAAAATAATACTTTAATGCGAAAAATATTAGATATTCGAATATTTAAGCACATATTCTAATATCTTGCCAGATATTCAAATATAGGAATTCTGATATTCGAATATCTGGCCCAGATATTCGAATATCAGACTCTGATATTCGAATATCTAGCCTGGCGGAATAAAGTTCGTTTTATTGCTAAATATTAGACGATCGACTAGTTTTTAGGTTAGTCGATTACCTCTACTGTACAATAAAAATATTTGAGCATATTGAAACATTCTAAAGGGCTAATACTAACATCATATCATGAATTAACTAATACGAGCTAATGCTAATGACTATTAATTTATTCATTGACTAATACAAGTAGAATCAAACAGCTCCATCTTCTTTCATCATGGTTCCATCACAGATTAGGTGGTCTATCTTTCCCTCGGATTGCTCAAAGAAGTCTGCCACATCCAGGTGGGTGATATCCTCATTGTCGTCATAGACAAAATTTGTTTCAGGGCCTTTTCTCTTTCGAGATGCTTGATAAAGGTCAACCAAGTGTCTTGGTATACGGCAAATCTTTGACCAGTGCCCTTTCCCACCGCAACGATAACATATAGTTTCTGAACTATTTGCCTTAGGATCTTCGGGATCCCGTTTCTGCTTTCGGTGGTTATCTCTCTTTGGGGGGTGACGGACTTCTTTGGAATTTCTTCCTTGTCCACGTCCTTGGCTTTGACCCCGTTTATGACCGTGATCATGGTCCCTTTTATGTTTGGCATAATGCGAGTGCACCATATCTGCTTCAGGCAGTGGTGTAGACCCAGTTGGTCTATTTTCGTGATTTCTCATGAGCAGATCATTATTTCGCTCAGCCACTAGTAAGAGAGAAATCAGTTCAGAGTACTTCGTAAAGCCTTTCTCTCGGTACTGTTGCTGCAGTACCATATTGGAGGCATGAAACGTTGTAAACGTTTTCTCAAGCATATCGTAATCGGAGATGTTATCTCCACATAGCTTCAGTTTAGAAGTAATTCTGAACATAGCAGAATTATATTCAGAAACGGACTTAAAGTCCTGTAGCCTCAGATGGGCCCAATCATATCGTGCTTGTGGCAGAGTGACCAACTTCAGGTTGTCATATCTCTCCTTTAAGCTGTTCCACAAAACGAGTGGATCCTTGACGGTGAGATATTCAATCTTCAAACCTTCGTCAAGGTGGTGGCGCAAGAAAATCAAGGCCTTCGCACAATCTTGGGTTGATGCTTTTTCTTTATCTTTGAGGGTGTCTCCGAGACCCATAGCATCTAGGTGGATTTCGGCATCCAACACCCATGTCATATAGTTCTTGCCCGAAATTTCAAGGGCAACGAACTTTCTTTTCATAATGTCAGACATACTCGAAAATTAAATTAGGAAGAGGGAAAATACCTTGGATTTTCGAGAATGATACTTGAGACGGTAGAGTCTCGTGCTGATAACGTGTTATAAACTAAAGCAAACGACAAGAACAATAGAACAAGAACAATAGCAATAGAGAGAAGAGTAGAGAGAGTTCTTCTTATTGAGTTGAGAGGGGTGAATTACAATGGTAGAGAGCACCTCTATTTATAGGGAGGAGGAAGATATTGCTACCAATAATAGGACTCTAAAATCTCTCTAATTAAATACATTAAAGACATTCACCTTAAATAGAAGTGTTAGAATCTTCTATTTTATAACAAGTTTCCTTTAATTTTATTATTTTATTTTTGGTTACACTGCATTAAAGATACAAAATAACAGTTGATAATTTTATTAAAATAATATGATTAATATTTTTTTATTGTTATGCGCAAGTTCTAATACTAGTATAACATAATAGGTAACAATATGCATTTTCTAATTAAGATCTCATCCCAGTCAAATTACTAAAATGCTTCCCATACCATTTGCTGTAAGAATGGTAGGTAAATATGAATCGGATTTACTTTCTAAATAGTATAATTTACCCAAGTCTAGCTAAAGATACTATAAAAAGCCTCTTGCATCGTTTACCAAACTACACAGTTTGATATATACTTTCACGAGAATGGCCAAGCTTGTAAACTCTGCTCTTTCTTTCCTTCTGATTATTGCAGGTTTGTATTACATATTTCTGATTCTTTTCTTTTTCCTTTTGAGAATTGAAATTGAGCATGAGGCAAATCCGTTAATTTCCTTGTCTGCCTATATTTACAATGATCAAATGCGAGACGAATCTATGATTTAAATTTAATTAATACAACATTTAAGATCAAATGTGTTATTGTTAAAGTGAATGATTCAAAATTCTATTTTCTAGTGAATCTCACGCACACACTCAATATTGTAAATATTGAATTTAGATGAAACTATAGTGTAGAGGCAACATCCGTCCCTAATAATGGTATCGAGTTATATGAAACAAAACTATAGTCAATATTCTTTTTTGGCATTGATATCATGAAATGTTGTTCAATTTTTGTTGCAGTTGCGTTGGCAATTACTCAAGTGAATGCACAGAAGAGATGTAGTGTGGTGTTGAACCCAAAGGGGTGTGTCCTTTTTGACTGCAAAAAGGAATGCTTTCAAAAATACAACGGGAATGGACTATGCTCAAGTTCTGGCGCCACTATTGGCCAATATATTTGCACCTGTATTTACAATTGTACTTGATCAATTCCCTTTTAATGTAACTCTGATTCAAATATATTTGATATACAAATGAATATCAATGTTAGAACGTTGTTCTTTATTTATTAAAAGAATATTTCGTTCCTTTCTGATATTTAATCTTTTAATTTTTTGTTTAACCATTCGTTATTTGAAGTCTATGTTAGGATTATGATTCCTACTAAAGACAATAACCTTCATACTGAACAATTCGGAATTAAACTACATGAGCGGAAGCTAACCTGAATCCATGTGTGGAAATTATTGAACTTCCTTTTGATGATTGTCCTTGAGTCCTTATGAAGATTGCTCCTTTGAACCTTCTTCAAGAATGTCTTGAAGTTGTATGTCACCACAAGAATTCTTCATAAGACTTGAGCAATATGTGAATAGTATCACCACAATAATAATATGACAATGATCAAAATTGGTATATGGTTTTCCACAATTATTTGCAAGACAACAATGGTGTATTTTTGCTCTTGATTCAATGGGAGGAAGAAGAGTCTTGTCTTGCAATAATGTGGGAACCATAACCCCCACTTTATAACTTCATGAGTTACATAACCCAAGAGTCACAAGAGTTACATAACTCAAGAGTCACAAGCATGTAACCATGGTTACATATATGTAACCTTAGTTAGCCCATCATTAACTAAGGTTACCCTTTTGGGTATCTACACATTAGTCCTACACTTTATATGACAACACATTGGCCCCCTTAACATAATGTCCATAAGACCACAAAATTAGGCCAAACCAAAAGATAGCACATAACATATAATTTATCCATGTATTGTTCATATGTATGTAGATATAAGTCCATATATCTAGATATAAATCCATATATCTTACAATCTCCTACTTGGACGAGATACACATACATATGCACAAACCTTAGCATTATATGTTACATTATAACCTTATGAGCTCAAAATTGCTATCACAATAAATTGTCATGAACAATCCGGTCCATCAATCATACCAACATAGGACCTAAGAGCTCTTCGTTACTCATTCGTAACTAGAACCAATCATAGATCACGTATATCAATATAACCAACGACATGGATCAAGTGTAGGTATGTAGCATGGAAATAACATAAAGTGTGGTCAATATAATGTCTATTTCCAACTGGTTCTCTTTATTGAGATCAATCATAAACTGTAAGAGTACAAAACTTTAAAACTGAATATCTGCGCAGATATAACTGAATTACTGATTTGACACCCATACAAGCAATATGCTCAAGAAATACTTTTGGTGTCAATCCCTTAGTGAGCGGATCCGCAAGCATGGAGTTTGTACTAATGTACTCAATGCACAATTGTCCATTTTGTACTCTTTCTTTAACAACCCGAAATTTGACGTCCATATGTTTTGCTTTCGTCAAACTACTATTGTTATTAGCATAAAGGACTGCCGATATGTTATCGCATAATAGCCTAAGTGGCCTTTTGATGCTATCAACAATTCGCAGTCCACCAACAAAATTCCGCAGCCATAATGCCTCATTGGATGCTTCATAACATGCCATAAACTCCGCTTCCATGGTGGAAGTGGCTGTAAGAGTTTGCTTAATGCTTCTCCAAGAGATAGCACCGCCCCAAGCATGTAAATATAGCCTGAAGTAGACTTCAAACTATCCTGACATCCAGCAAAATCGGAATCGGTATACCCAATGATCTCAAGCTGGTCCGATTTCCGGTATGTAAGCATGTAATCCTTTGTTCTCTGTAAGTACCTCATGACTCGTTTGGCTGCCTTCCAATGGTCCATTCCCGGATTGCTTAGATATCTGCCTAACATCCCAACAATGTATGCTATATCAGGTCGTGTACATACCTGAGCATACATCAGACTACCTACAGCCGAAGCATAAGGCGTCTTCTGCATTTCCGAAATTTCATAATTATTATTTGGGCACTGATTGAGACTAAATTTGTCTCCCTTAGCAACAGGGGTGTTGCCTGGTTTACAATCCTGCATGCCAAATCTTTTCAGAATCTTATTGATATAGCCCTTTTGTGACAGACCGAGAACACCTTTAGAGCGATCTCGTTGTATCTGAATTCCTAATACAAAAGAAGCTTCACCAAGATCTTTCATTTCAAATTTCTTTGAAAGAAATTTCTTAGTTTCATGCAATAATGCTATATCATTACAGACAAGCAGTATGTCATCGACATATAAAACCAGAAAAATATACTTACTCCCACTGAACTTATGGTATATACAGTCATCGGCAATATTTGGTTCAAAACCAAAAGATGTAATGACTGCATGAAACTTATAATACCATTGACGAGAAGCTTGCTTGAGCCCATAGATGGATTTCTTTAATTTGCAGACCTTCTTCTGTGATCATCCGAAACAAAGTTTTCAGGTTGCACCATATAAATTGTTTCCTCAATGTCACCATTGAGAAACGCTGTCTTAACATCCATCTGATGAAGTTCAAGATCAAAATGTGCTACTAATGCCATTATAGTCCTGAAAGAGTCTTTCGATGAAACTGGAGAGAAAGTCTCTTTATAATCAATGCCTTCTTTCTGAGTGTAGCCTTTTGCGAAAAGACGAGCTTTATACTTAATAACATTGCCCCCTGAATCCCTTTTGGTTTTAAAAATCCATTTACAACCAATAGGTTTAATACCTTCGGGCAATGTAACAAGCTCCCAAACGTCATTATCGCTCATAGACTTCATCTCATCATTCATGGCATCAATCCACTTTTGAGAGTTAGAACACTTAATGACTTGACAGAAGTTGATTGGATCATCTTCCTCAAGTCCAATATCACTTTCTTGTTCTTGGAGAAATACTACATAATCATCCGAAATTGCATTTCTCCTCTCTCTAGTGGATCTCCTTAATGGCATTTCAGTTTCTTGAGGTTGTTGAGTTTGATTTTCATTAGTTATATCAGGGTCCTGATGGGGGAGATTTTCGAGATTGTCTTGAACCGGAGTTGTGTGATCCGTGTCAGGAATGTGACCAAGATCAACAACTTGAGGGAAAGACACATGTTCTTCCTGAAAGACAAAATCTCTAACAACTTTATCTCCCCACCCCCCAAACTCAATATCCTCAAAGAACCTAGCATTACCCGTCTCAAAAATAGTTCAAGAAGTGGGATCATAAAACTTAAAACCCCTGGATTTTTCAGAGTATCCAACAAAATAGCTACTAACCGTCTTAGCATCCAGTTTCTTTTCATTCGGCCTATAAGGCCTTGCCTCAGCTGGACAACCCCAAATGTGAAAATGCCGAATACTGGGTTTATGCCCAGTCCAAAGTTCATATGGGGTTTTGATTGTAGCTTTAGTTGGAACTCTATTAAGAATATAAGCTGCGGTTTTTAATGCTTCACCCCAGAGTGAGTCTGGCAAAGTAGTACGAGAAATCATACTTCTTACCATATCCTTAAGGGTCCGATTTCGTCTCTCAGCTACACCATTCATCGTAGGACTGCCTGGCATAGTATACTGAGGGACGATCCCACACTCATCTAGGAATTTAGCAAAAGGCCCTGGACGTTGTTCACCGGAACCATCATATCGACCATAGTATTCACCACCACGGTCAGATCTAACGGATTTAATTCTTTTGCTTAGTTGATTTTCAACTTCAGCCTTAAATGATTTGAACACGTCTATGGATCGGGACTTTTCATGAATAAGATATAGGTACCCATAACGAGAGTAATCGTCTATGAATGTGATAAAGTATTGTTGACCATTCCTACAAGGAGTAGGAAATGGCCCACAAATATCCGTATATATCAATTCTAAGACGTCCGAAGCTCTCTTAGCACCTAATCTAGTCTTGTTTGTTTGTTTTCCCTTGATACACTCAATACAAATTTCCGAATTTGAGGAATCAAGAGAATCAAGAATTCCATCTGACACGAGTTTCTGAATTCTTTGAATGGATATGTGACCCAAACGTTTATGCCAGAGTGATATAGAATTCTCATTAGTTAATTTTCTTTTGGTACCACTTAAACTTGTATGCAAAGTTTCATAATTTGAAGTTATTGTATCAACCAAATATAAGTTATCAAATGTTGATAAAAGACCAGTACCAATAAGATTTGAATTCTGAAAGAGACTAACTTTATTATCACCAAAAGAACATGTATAACCGGATATGTCCAATTGGGGAACCGAAATTAAATTCCATCTAATAGAAGGTACAATAAAAGTCTCATCCAAATCTAAATGAAAACCGGTCTTAAACAACAGCCTAAATTTGCCAATAGCCTCAACTGGCACCTTCTTGCCGTCACCCACATAGATGTATCTTTCACCATCATTTGGTTTTCGGCAGTTCAGGCAACCATGCATAGATATACTTATGTGAGTAGTAGCAGCAGAATCTACCCACCAAGTATCCTTAGGTACCGAAATTAAATTAACTTCAGAACAAACAAGAGAAAGAAATGTACTTTTTTTAGCATGCCAGGCATGGTACTTGGTACAGTCTTTCTTCACATGATTAGTCCCCTTACAGAAAAAGCAACCTAATTCAGTAATTTCAACCTTAGGTTCTTTATGTTGCTTAATCTTGGGCTTTGCAACCGCAACTTCCTTACCTTTCCTCTTCTTATTTTCCTTAGAAGAGGATGCCAAATGAGCACTTTCAGTCTTATCTAGCTTTATCCTTTCCTCTTCTTGCACACAGTGTGAAATGAGCTCGTTAAGAGTCCATTTCTCCTTCAGGCAGTTGTAACTGACCTTAAACTGATTAAAGTGTGCAGGAAGAGATATCAAAACAAAGTACACAAGCAGTTCCTCAGGTAAATCCAGCTTGAGTGACTTTAGTTTCGAAGCAAGATGAGACATTTCCATAATGTACTCCCTAATGTTTCCCTTGCCCTTATACCTCATGGAAACAAGTTTACGCAATAGTGTACTTGTTTCCGCCTTTTCGTTTTGCATAAAACGTTTTTCAAGGTTTTCAAGGAAAACTTTGGCATTAGCTTCATCATTCATAGTGCCCCTGAATGATTCTGGAATTGCACGTTTCATAATCATTAGACTCATGCGATTCGAGCGTTCCCACTTCTCCATCACCCTTTTTTCATCAGGAGAGGATGTATCCTCAAGAGGAGTAGGTTGCTCGGTCCGAAGTGCAAGGTCAAGATCTATGCAACCGAGAACGATCATGACATTCTCTTTCCATTCCTTAAAGTTAGTGCCGTTAAGCACAGGGATGCTATTGATGTTGGCAGATATCGTAGAAGCAGAAGAATTAACTGAAAATAGAACAAAAGGATTACTGAATACATGCTTACAATTACTTGAACTTTAACCTTACTTTATAGATTCAAAATAGGCATATCCCATTACAAGATACCTAGCACAACATTGATTTTAGTCTTTGGACAGAAAAACAACTTGTAAGTGGTACTCTTGGTGTAGTGATCAAACATAGACAATAAACTCCTGTCAAATATCAAACCTTCCTTTGGGCCGATTTAATATTCACATGGAAAATCAAATAATTGTCTCATATTTATCACCACAAGCATGTTCGAATTCCTGCCAAATAACAACCTTCCTTTGGGCCGGTGTTAAACGCATGGAAGACTAACATCCACAGTCATCTTATATTTTAAGATTAATCAATCTACACAATACAGGTTACTTTGGCAACATAATGCTTCAATTGACTAATTAAAATATAAGATGCTATAAACTTTAGTTCCTTAAGCCATATTATGAATCTTTAACTTAATAAGTTACATGTTTTGACATGTAACACTTGAATATTAATTGTTTTATACTTGAGAGGACAATTCCAAAAATATTAAAATTGATGGACTTTAAACAATTAATATTCATAACTTAAATATTATAATTGAAAAATAAATAATATGTCAATTAAAATCTGAAACGTTTTTAACCTCACTGGACAAAAATAATCGATTATCTGCTTGAGATAATCGATTATCTTTGGCATAAAATTTTTTTTAGCTACTGGACCAAAATAATCGATTATCTAAATCAGATAATCGATTATTCTTGTTTTAAGAAAATTTTTTAAGTTACTGGACCAGGATAATCGATTATCTGAAAAAGATAATCGATTATCTGGTATACGAAAAACGTTTCAAATTATCTGGTATACGAAAAACGTTTCAATCTCACTGGACCAGAATAATCGATTATCTGAAACAAATAATCGATTATTCTGGTGTTCCAAAAACTGCCAGAATTCTAAAACTTGAGAGATAATCGATTATCCAAAAAAATAATCGATTATCTTTAGGCAGTGTCTAAAAAATAATCAATTAACTTCCAAGATAATCGATTATTTTTGGACACTGTTTTGCGAAAATTTTTCTGAATAAAACATAATTTTCAACAAGAATCTTTAAACAAGAAAACATGTTGTTTACCAACTAAAATCATGCTTTATACAATGTTTCAATACAACTAAAGATAACATGGCATTAAAATATCAAATTGCATCAAAACATAACATTCATAATATCATGCTATTTCATGGTACTAGAATTTCATAAATAAAATTCTAACAAAACTTGAACATGAATCCTAACATAACATGAATCTTATGAACATCCAAATTATCCAAAAAATGAAGATGGCTATGATACCAATTGTTAGGATTTTGATTCCTACTAAAGACAATAACCTTCATATTGAACAATTCGGAATTAAACTACATGAGCGGAAGCTAACCTGAATCCATGTGTGGAAATTGTTGAACCTCCTTTTGATGATTGTCCTTGAGTCCTTATGAGGATTGCTCCTTTGAACCTTCTTCAAGAATGTCTTGAAGTTGTATGTCACCACAAGAATTCTTCACAAGACTTGAGCAATATGTGAATAGTATCACCACAATAATAATATGATAATGATCAAAATTGGTATATGGTTTTCCACAATTATTTGCAAGACAACAATGGTGTATTTTTGCTCTTGATTCAATGGGAGGAAGAAGAGTCTTGTCTTGCAATTATGTGGGAACTATAAGCCCCACTTTATAACTTCATGAGTTACATAACCCAAGAGTCACAAGAGTTACATAATTCAAGAGTCACAAGCATGTAACCATGGTTACATATATGTAAGCTTAGTTAGCCCATCATTAACTAAGGTTACCCTTTTGGGTATCTACACATTAGTCCTACACTTTATATGACAACACATTGGCCCCCTTAACATAATGTCCATAACCACAAAATTAGGCCAAACCAAAAGATAGCACATAACATATAATTTATCCATATATTGTTCATATGTATGTAGATATAAGTCCATATATCTAGATATAAATCCATATATCTTACAGTCTAATGACACGACTAATTCAAATTCGCCTTATGTAAGCCTACTAGGGAATACACTTGTATTTCCACCGAAAAATTCTTCATTCCAAGGGCCGGCCTAGTGCTTTAGTTACATAATTATGAGATATTTTATTGATGGTCATTGAACTTTTGTGTTTGTTATTCAGAAATTATTTTTTTGTTACGTAAAAATCATTTAATTTTGTGTTTATTATTCAAAAGTCACTTTTCTTTTCTTTTTTATTACAGAAAAATCATTTTACTTTACTCTAGTTATCACAAAAGTCACACTTACAAGATTTTATAATATGTTTACTTGAAAAGTCTATTATGCCCTTGATATTATATAAATCTTCATATTTATATAATACTTTCTATATTATATACTATATCATATATTTTTACCTAGGTATTTTATTTATAACTAAAATGACTTAATATTATTTGATTTATGATTTTATAATATATTCATACATTTAATATTTCCTTAACTTTAATTTTCAAGATATATTGGTAGCATTATTAAATTTGTCAGTAACTTTACTATGGATAAATCTCAAGCCAACGTTTTTAACCACTCCTAATGAAATATTTTTAATAATAATTATAAAATCAAAGCTCACAGATTTATCAATCAAGCATATTCGTTAATCCAATAAATAAAATACCAACATTTGATAAACTGAAGCATCAGATTAACAGTTCAAATAAATAATATCAACAGATAAAACTTAAAATTTAATATTAAACTCAAATATCTTTAAAGAAAAATTAAAAGTTTTACTGGCTATAAGAAATTATCATTTGTTAAACAAATCTGTTTTTGTTATTTCAAATAATATTTTTTTTGTCATTTTCATATTTGAAAATATGTTAATTCTCGAATATGATTAAACAAATTTAGTACCATGGGAAAATTAAATGTACTAATATATTATAAAAATAATATAAAATTATTTTAATTATAGATACAATTCCTTGGTAAATATATAATATATAGTATACAATATATAATGTATTATATAAATTGGAGGATCGAATTATAATGTAAAAGGCATTATAAACTTTTCAGGTGAAAATTTTATAAAGTCTTTCCAAAAGTGATTATCGTGATAAATAGAGCATAGTTAAATAATTTTTATATAAGAAACTAAAGAAAGATTTTACTTTGACACGATAATCACTTTAACAAGATAATCACTTTGACAAAGTTTTATAAAAATTTAAAATGAAATCAGTTAAGGATAAATTAGACGTACATATATATTATAAAAATAATAATAAAATAGTATTATAAAATATCTAGATAAAAATATATTATATAGTATATAATATAGAAGGTATTACATAAATATAAAAGTTTATGTAATATCAAAGGTATAATAGACTTTTCAAGAAAAAAATTATAAAATCTTGCAAATATGGCTTTTGGGATAACTTGAGCAAAGTAAAATAAATTTTATGTAACAAAAAAAGAAAAATGACTTTTGAGTAATGAACACAAAGTTATATATTTTTTACGTATTAAAAAAAAGAAAAATGACTTTTGGGTAACAAACACAAAAGTTCAAGATCATCAATAAAATTTAGAAATAATTACAGAAAAATATACATGGTTCACACCATAACAAAAATGACCCATGTTTTTAAGATTTACCCCACCTAGCTCATGTTGTACATATTTGAAAGCACTAGCAAATTCAAAGTATGTGTTCTTACAGCTATTGCTTCTAAAAGCTATAGAGTTCTCTATATTTCACAACCATTGCTTTCACTCTCTCTTCTTCTCACATCTTCTACATATGTTTTAAGGGGCCGTGTATTTTCTATTCCTCCTCTTGTGTCACCTACTTGCAATGTAAGAAATTGAAGACTAGAAGTACACAATTGAAGACTATTCAAAGCTTTGCTTTTGAAAATGAGTTTTTTTATTTTAAATTTGTTAGTTGTTTGGATTGGGTGTTGTTCCACTTGATTGAATATATCAAAAGGAGTTCAAAATTTAACTTTTAAGTGATTTGGAGTAGATTTGAGCAAGATTTGAGTTAAATTTCATAAATGGCACAAGGAAGAAGACGAAGTTAGTTTTTGTATAATTATGTATAATCTTGTATAATAGTGTATGTGAGTGTATAAACACATCTTATACACTATACACCTTTATACAAGCATCTGTAGTCGTTGTTCTTCCACGATTTTTAGTTGTAATTCTTGGTCAAAACCAGTCTAAATCTCCATTAAATGGCTTCAAATTTTATATACAACCTCCATATACTATTTCTAACAAGTCTAAATAACACTACTCCGGATTCCCCACAAAATGAAATTTGGAATTTAAATCCAAATATTTAAGCTTATTAAAAATTTAATTTTCACCATTCAAATGAATTTGATTTGTTGAATTAATATCTGAGTGACAATTACTAGTTCAAAAATTAATTTAAATGCTTGAGAAATCTTTTTTAAATATTAAATAGTAATTTTGAGAACATATTAGAGTTGGATGTTGAATCTTAACCAATTATGTTTGGGCTAGTTGGTTGTAAATTGAAATATATGCTATAATAAGCTCAATTGCTGTAATGTGGAATTTTCCCTAATATTTATTCCAAAATCATCCGAACTAAGTAACTTTAGATGAAAACTTGTAATATGTTTTACTTTTTTACTAAATTAATATAAAACAAATTTTGAATTTGTTAAATGAAATGAATTAGTAAAATATTAAAGTTGAATTATAAAGTTTAAATCCCAAATTCGTTCAATTAAAACATATGATTAAGGGCATATAAATCCTACTTATCTCACCACCGACCCCAGGAAGGTTAATGTCTTTAAATTAATGCTTCCTCTAAGACAAGCTAATAGTATCACAATTCACAGCAACGAACTATCCTAATGGACCATTCAGTCATAATTCTCTTTCTATCTCCCGTATCTTAAAGTAATATGAATTGATCCTTATTTGATACATCGCAAGATTATACCATATGATATGCCAAAGTAATCACCATTAGGGTCATCCATAATAGCCTTAAACTACAGTATTTCTTTCATCTATTCGGGAAGTTAACTAAAGAATTTCAGGAGAAGTTTTCAATGTAATTATATCGAAACTTGTAGATTTACCCGTGCTCCGCACGATTATAAAGGAAAAAACTAACATTAATTAAATAATTTATGTCATAATATTTGTAAAAAAAAGTGCTAATATTTACTAAATAAATCGTATTATTAATCAAGAGAGAAAGAAACTTCCTTTTTCCCTTAAAATAAATTTATCATAATCAAATACGTAGCCCAAAATAGAGAATAGCCATAGAAATGCTAAACTCACTGCCATAATAAATTCACACGTCATGTAATTCACACGCAGTGAGAGGGGTGGTGGGAGTTTTGAAAGGTTACTCTGGTAGGCACTAAAGTGACTGGTGGTGGAATAATGTGGTCCAAGGTAAAGTGAAAACCAAGAAAGTGGCTTAAATTAAGTTAGTAGAAAGCACTGGCGAGGATCATATGAGAGCAAACAGAGAAAGATATAAAAAGGCAAGGAAGGATGCGAAATTAGCGGTCACACATGCTAAGACTATTGCATTTGGTCGACTGTATGAGGAACTTGGGGGCAGAGGTGGGGACAAGAAGTTATGTCTGTTGGCCAAAGTGAGAGAGAAGAAGGCTCGCGACCTGGATTAAGCGAGGTGTATCAAAGACGAGGATGATCGAGTATTGGTGGAAGAGGCTCAAATTAAGCAAAGAAGGCAGTCGTACTTTCATAAACATTTGAATAAGGAGGGGGATGAAAATATCGTGTTAGGACAATTGGGGCACTCCGAGAGCCACCACGACTTTAGGAATTATAGGAGCATTAAGATTGAGGAGGTCGTGGGTGCGATGGGTAAGATGAGTCAGGGCAAAGCGACCAGACCAGGCGAGATTCCGGTAGAGTTTTAGAGATAAGCGGGTAAAGCAGCAGGATGAAGAGGATGCTTGATGAGTGGCGGTGGGAGATAGGGACGACGGGTATGTTACGCAACGTATTTGGGTGGGTGGATGAAATAGAGGTTAGCGTCTGAAGCCTTGTGTGACAAAAATGTGCCACTGAAACTCAAAGGTAAGTTCTATAAAGCAGTGGTTAGACTGGATATGTTGTTAGGGCTGAGTGTTGCCAGTCAAGAATTTATATATCCAGAAGATGAAAGTAGTAGAAATGAGAATGTTAAGATAGATGCATGGCACACTAGGCTGGATAAAATTAGGAATGAATATATTCGGGAGAAGGTGGGCGACAAGATGCGGAAAGCTCGGTAGATGATTTGGACACATGCAGAGAAGAAGCCTAGATGCCCCGGCTAGGAGTTGTGAGTGGTCATCTTTGGCAGGTACGAGCGGAGGTAGAGGACGACCTAAAACAAATTAGGTCAAGGTGGTCAGATAGGACAGGGTGCAGCTCCAAATTTTGGAGGATATGATTCTTGATAGGAAGGTGTGGAGGTCGAGCACTAGGGTTGTAGGTTAAGGGTAGTCGAGCAGGTTTCCTCTTGGTCCCGGTTTTCCTCTTTGTACCGACATGTATGATAGGGTTTTGTCTAGCCCTGTTAGCAATGTATGTTCTATTTTACACTTTTGCCTAATGTTTATGTTACTGCCTTTTCATTTATTTGCTATATCTCACGTTGCTGATATTTTTTTCCGTATTTTGTTGTCACAGATCTATTGTCTCTAAGCCAAGGGTCTCCCAGAAATAGCCTCTCTACCTCCTCCGGGGTAGGGTAAGATTTGCGTACACTCTACCCTCCCCAAACACTACTGGTGGAATTTTCCTGGGTTGTTGTTGTATGTAATTCAAAATCACCAAGTATTCATGTTATTTGCAACAGAGAAAGCTATTCACCAAGTATTTATGTTAGTCAATATCATTTTAAATAGAAAATTGTACTCACAGTTATGCAATAGAGAAAGGTCTCATCAATTTGGTTTCTCCATTATATACGGAAAAAAAATCAAAGGGTTCGATTTTATGATCATTAAGGCACCTCATAAAGATCTCCCCCCAGAAGGCCCGAAGTTCAGCTCGGGGTTCGACCCTGAGGATTCTCAATGATCGATCTCGAGGCAGTGCAAACCGGCGGCTACTATGCACTAGCAGGAAGTTCCTAAGGCACATGATTAAAGCTGACCTAGCCTACTAGGTTAGTTCAAGCCCCTACAGTGGCATTAAATGTCTGTGTCAACCTCATGTCCTTCCAATAAATGCATTTGTACTATGTTGGAATTCCCCGTTATCTATAAAGGGGACCCTTGTAATTTTGTAAAGACAGGTCACACAATATACAACACACTACATTCAATATAAGAACATTCTCTGCTCTCTAACTCAAATATACTCTCTATTTGATTCTATTGCCTACATTTATTTAATTCTTACTTATATTTATTATATTTTATTACTTGTTCTTCATTTATTTCTCATTATTGGTCATAAAGAGCCGCCATCAAATTTATCATAACAGCAAATCCTCCATCGACTACCATCAACCAGGCATCCGACTCGATCTCGAAGCCCCGTATACGCAAGCTCGAGGCCCCGTTTCAAACCATTCGATTTGATTATTACATTATCTAAAAGCTATTATCTTACTTTCCAATCCTTCATGTAGCATCTATGCCTAACAACTAGCATAAAAATAGATCACATATTTTTTGAACCAAAAAATCAAATCTAATTGTTATTACTATTTTCTAGGTGACAGTTTGGTTCCCACCGTGGGGCTAAAAATAATAGTGATTATTTTCTTGTGTGTTTACTACATAACGCAAGTTATCTTTCACACTTTTTCTTATCCAAGATCTTTGATTTCAGTTCAAAATGTCTAACTCAGTAAACGCATATGAGGACAATAATTTTGAGGACCATGGAGAAAATGGTGTAGTTGTTCAAGGTATTGGTGTACCACCACGATACTCTGAGAATGCACCAGAACAAATTCTCGTGGACGTGGTCTCGCGCAACGCTCAAGACGTCGAAAGGAGCATACACTAAGGATATCAACAAGAAACTAAAAAAACCCGGCTTAGGAAGAGCAATGGGTTAGCCTTCATGTCATCTTTGAGATGTTACAAGCACAACAACTAGCAATTACTCAGCTGCAAAGCCTCATCTTTGAGATGTTGCAAGCACAACAACTGTCGATTACTCAGCTGCAATGCCACCAGAAAACTCCCAGCACGGTAGCACCAAAAACGGTTTCCCGAGCTGAGCAGGTACCAGAAAGATCAAGCAACAGCGGGTCGGCAACTAACCCCGCCGTCAGAAAGATGCTCGAGGACCTCACAAAGAGGATCGAGTCGGGTGAGAAGAAGATAGAAACAAAAGATAAGGAGGTAGAGACCTACAATTCTAGGGTCGATCAAATTTTGGGCACACCCCTGATCCTAAAAAGTGTAGATTCGATGAAGTTGATAAAAAAGTCGTTCCCATGGGAAGCAACCCCAAAACCATTCCAAAGAAGTTCGGAAAGCCCGACCTTCCAAAGTATAACAGAAACTTGGACCACAACGAACACGTCACTGCTTACACTTGTGCAGTAAAGGGAAACGACTTAAAGGACGGCGAGATCGAATCCGTCCTACTAAAAAAGTTCAGAGAGATGCTTCCAAAAGGGGAGATGATGTGGTACCACAACCTAGACCCAAACTCGATAGACTCGTTTGACATGATGGCAGATTCCTTCATAAAGGCACATGTAGGTGCCATCAAGGTAGCTGCAAGGAAATCCAACGTCTTCAAAATCAAGCAAAGGGAGAATGAGATGCTGCAAGAGTTTGTATCTTGCTTTCAAATAGAACGAATGGAACTACCACCAGACTCCAACGACTGGGTAGTACATTCCTTCACTCAAGGTTTGAACGAGCGAATCTCGGTAGCTCCGAAATAGCTGAAGCAAAACTTAGTCCCCATGACTTGGTCGGACGTCCACAACCGATACCAATCAAAGATCAGGTTCGAAGATAACTAACTAGGAGTTCCCTCGGGATCAGTATACCCTAGAAGCCTTTCTCCAAAGGAGCCAAAGCCAAACAAAGAAAGCTACCAACCATACACCGAAGATAGAAGAAATGCCCTGAGGCGCAACATAACCCATAACAATTGAAGGATAGATCGAGACCAGAATCCTTAGGGACTTAGCTGAGCTGGATTTGATAGGCATACAAGGCCAATAGAGGCATCACACTTGTTGGAATACAACTTCAACGTCGACATTTTCGACATCGTATTCTCCATCGACAAAATCAGAGACACCAGATGGCTAAGTCCTGTTTAATCAGATCCTGCGCAACGGAACCATAACTTAGTGTGTGAATTTCACAACAGACACAGTCACAAGACCGAGGATTGCCAACATCTCTAGGAAGAAGTATCCAGACTACTCAGCAATGGTTACCTCCGAGAATTCCTCAGGGACCGAGCCAAAAATTAGTTTTGGGAAAGAGAGGCTACCAAGAAGACTGAAACAGACGAGCCACAACATGTCATCCACATGATCTTTGGAGATACCGATGCTCCATAAGAACCCATGGCCAGGAGAAAAAAATATCCATCACTAAGGAAAAGCGAACTTAAGGTTACATACCCAAGGGCACCCTCACATTCAGTGACAAAGACATCGAGGCTCTATCTCAGCCCCAAAACGACGCATTGGTAATTTCTTTTCTTATAAATACATTACAAATTAAGTGTGTGCTTGTGGATCCATATAGCTCGGACAACATCATCAGGTCACGGGTGGTGGAGCAACTCGAATTTCTCAACTGGGTCATGCCCGCCTCTCGAGTCCTTAATGGATTCAACATGGCGAGCGAAATAATGAAATGAGAAATCACCTCCCAGTTAACGTGGCTGGCACAACCTAACATATCAAGTTTCATGTCATCTAAGGGGACATGAGATATAATGCCTTGCTCGGAAGTCCGTGGATACACTGCATGAGAGCAGTACCATCCACCCTCCATCAAATGATGAAATTTCTAACAAATGACGGGATAAAAACCGTCTATGGGGAATATCTTGCATAAAAAGAGATATTTGCGGTGCATGATGTGGCATCGACGCCAATACCTCCGCCGTCAAAGGAGCCGAAGGATAAGCAAACAGTAAAATAGCAATAACAAGCTATATTCTCGACTACACACGACTACACATGCAAATGACCATGACGTGTCCTAAAAGCAAAAGTTCAAAGCACATCGAGGCTCAAGGTGCCATCGGCACTAAGGTTTAATCATCTCCCTTTTTACATACATTTCACACTAACCTGTGTCCAGGTATCTGATCGAAACAGCCGAAACACTTTCCAACTTGAAGGCTTTAGGTTCCAAAAGTGTACGTTGCACTTTTTTCCTTCAACCGGGTTTTTATCCTAATAATGGTTTTAGCGGTAATGTTTTTAACGAGTAAACATCTATATGATACCTTAGGAAGACTGAAAAAGTATTCGAGGCTTCTCTTCAATCAACATTGAATATTGGGGGGCATCCCCTCGGAAGGTCACCTTCTCGGAGAAGCCAAGATATGCTAAATGAGGTCTAGATAGGAAAATGATGTACCGGGTCAAACGGTCGAACGAACCGTGTTTATATAGAATAACCAAGCCCTTGATATCGAAAACGTGTATACATGTACCAAGTAATCAAAGAATACTTTCCCCTCCATCCAAGAATTTCACATTTCAAAAAAAGTTAGTTATTTATACGAAAATGGCTCCAGAGCCAAAAATGTCCCAAACACTTGGAGACTGGCGTCAAAACTCAAAGCCGTTTGACCTCTTAATCGGAAGCTTCGAACTTGTAAACCTCAATGAGGCAACTTCAAGCCTACAAAAATGGCTCTAGAGCAAAAAAACATCTAGAACACTTGGGGACTGGCGTTAAAACTCGAAGCCGTAAGACCTTCAGATTGGAAGCTTTGAACTTGTAAGCCCTCAATGAGGAAACATCACGTGTACCAGAACGGCTCCAGAGCCAAGAAAACTTTCAATGTCTCGGGGACTGTCGCCAATTGCCATCCCATCGACTTATCAAAACTAGTGGCCATAAGAACCCATATGGGCAACCTCGACCTTGTAAGACCTTTATAAGGCAACACCAAAATTTGTAAGACCTCAAGCAAGGCATGAGATATACTTTTACCAAGCAACCAAAACTGTAAGACCTCAAGTAAGGCATGTAAAAATTATAAGACCTGACGAAAAGGCATTGTCCCCACCTTAAAGTTAAGGCTATATATTAAAACTTTTAAGACCCCTAGAAAGGCATACCCTCAATGTAAACGCCAAAACTTCTTCATTCAGGAACTAAAAGGCTACAACCAGACATAAATGACTACGGTCATAAGGCTTCGGCCAAACTAATTCAACTCGAGGACGCCTGACCGTTGCTATAAAACCATAGGGCTTTAATACTTTGAAAGTACTTTGAAAATAACGGGTTAAACAAGGCTACCCTCGACATAGGTAAAAGAGCTTTGACTATGTCAGCTCTAAACTATAGGCTTCGAAGCACTTCGCCACCGAGCAAAACCTCCTTTGGTGCTCGTTCATCGCCACATAATGACTCACAATTGAGGTTTTTATCAAACCGTCAAAGAGTTAGGAAAACACAATTTCAAAAAGTCCTTAACAAGGGAAAAATAAAGCATATATTAGAGCTCGTACCGACCCAATGCGGAAAAGCCACTACCGCCAGCCCGTATAAAAGGTCGTACTGACCTAACGTCTAAGAGCCACTACCAACAGCCCATATAAAAGGTGTACCAACCTAACATGTATGAGCCATTGCCGCCAGCCCATACAAAGGGTCGTACTGACCTAACGCTAAAGAGCCTAAGGGCCAGCTTTAAATTAAAAAATTAGGGGGTCAATGAGCTCGAGTCAAAACCCAACTCGGAGACTAAACCCGAAACAATTATGCCTAAGAGAAAAAGTATAAGAGCTTAAACTCCGGCTTATACTAAAAGGCCGTACCGACCCAATGCGTAAGAGCCACTATCGCCATCCATATAAATGGTTGTACCGACCCAGTGCACAAGAGCATAAGGGCAAGCTTAAAATTCAAAAACTTGAAGAGCAATAAACTAAGGTAGAAACCCGACTTAAAGATCGAACCGAAAAACAATCAAGAATGCTTAAAGGCAAATTCGTAAGAGCCTACAGGCCAGCCTGACGAGTCTCGGGGCCATATTGAAAGCCTAAGGGTTTTTAACTCCAAGGCCCAATTTATTCCGCCAATCATTGGAAAAGCATCAAAATTCAAAGCAAAGAAAGATGTGCATATGCGAAGAAGAATAGAACCAGAAGTTTTCCTTCTATTCTTACATAAGGCTTCACTTACAAAGTCTTCTAGGAACACCATACACAAGATTGAAAAGATAAAAGCCTAAGCCTACGTACTCCTCAGGGACTATGGCCTATCGGCCTCTTTCTCACTATCTTCGGTATCGGATTGAAGGTACTTAGCATCATATTCGTCCGCCTTTGCCTACTTTATCTCTTCCGAGAGATCAAAGCCCCTAGCATGGATCTCCTAAAGGGGTTCCCTTTGAGATTCACACTGAGCATACTCCTCTTCTTCTCTTACAGTCAAGAGCCCTTCTGAGCTTAGCTCGAGCTTTGGCAGCGTCCTTCAAATAGGAAGCCATTTTCTTATCAGCCTTAGTTCAAATCACTTTAGCGTCAGCCTGAACATCTACAACTTTGACCTTCAACTTTAGAAGCTCAGACTCGAGCCTTGTAATTATGTCGGTTTGGACTGAGCTATTCTCACGAGTGTTACGTAGTGATACTTCAAGGGCGGTAGCCTTGGCAAAGAATCCTTCTTAGTCGCAACCTAGGAGTCCACCCGAGCCTTTATCTCATCGCACTCACACTTGGCTTGACCAATTTCTCTCCAAAGGTGTTCCATGTCCTTCGTCTTTTTCTGAAACTGAAGAAACATTAGCCTCAAAAGATAGAGGAAACACGCACTCCCTTGGAAAAAAATTACCTGCTCCTCAAGGTAGCTTTTGTAGTTCAGACTTCAATTCGCCTCATACTACAAGTGTGCCAACTCGTCTTCTCTCTCATGCAAAGAAGCTTGAGGGATTTTTCCCCATCCACGCCTTTTTGCAGCTTGAACTCACGATAAAGCATCTCAGACTTGAGGTTAAAAGCCTATGAAGGAGAAACTCGATAAGAGAAAAACAAATAGCAAAAAATTAAAAACTGATGTGATCGGCCAAAACTTACCACATAGTAGAGCCCCTGAGATTCCTCAACATTCGAGCGTACATCTACTAGTCTGGATCCATCAACCCTAGTAAATCGCTCTCGGTTGGGATACGGTCGCTTGATATATGCGGACAAATGGCTATATTGGAGAAGAGGGGAGATCTCAAGGCAAACAGGTAGAATTGAGAGAGCCCGGTGTCTTCTAGTTGTCCCATCTCCATATCTTTATCATTAATATATTTTGTACTATGTTAGGATTCCTCTCCTATATAAAGGAAATCGTTATCACTTTGTAAAGGTCTATTATTTCAGTTGCTCCATACAAAATATACAAAGAAAATTCTCTCTGATCTCTAACATACTCCTTTGATATTATTGCTTTTATTTACTATCTTTATATTTGTTCATCATTCATTGCTTATCAATAGTTATAAAGAGCCTTTGTTGTTTTTATTATAACTGTTAGCCGTACCTCGATTATCCTCGATAGCTCAAAACTGAGCTCCGGAATCAATCTCGAGACCCCGAATGGAAAAGCTCGAGGCCTCGATTGGCAGCCTATCGGTTTGATCATCATCCTACCTTTAACGCTTATTTCGTTTCTAAGTCTCATACTCATAGAATCAACCGCTTAACAACTAGCATAAAAATAGATCACACATTTTAGATTCCCATCATCAAATTTAATTGGTATTACCATTTTTACGATAAACACTAATCAATAGTGTACTCTAGCAACTATTCAAAACTGTCCAATGTCCACCTCCTTGTAAAAGATATAGAGGTGTACATAGGTTGGATTTGTTCAGGGTTTTCAATTACCAAATCAACTCAATTGTGTTAGGTTATTAAATTTAAAGACCACAACAATAAAACTCAGATTTTTTAATTTTGGTTTTTCTTGGGGTTTTTTTTTTTGGATTTTCGGGTTATTTCAATTTTTTTTAAAAAAAATAAAGTCTTCATAGCATTTACATAGAATTTGTGCTCCAATATTTTTTTGATCCTAGTAAGACATACCTATATACGTATTTTTCAAAAAAATAACTTAAAATATGAGATGAGCTTTAGTATTGTACTAAGATATTCAACAATAAAGATAATAAAATTAATCGCATAAAAAGAAATATTATTATATGCCGTAATAAAAATAAATATAACGTAAAATTACTAAGTTTCTAAAATAAGCAAGACTAACAAGTACTATTTTTACATGATTAAACACTATAAAATATTCATGTATTTTATCAAAATCATGGAAAAACTACAAAAATAGATATCCAACACTATTATCATTCTTAGTACAAGTTAATTGAATGTCTTTTAATATCATTAATGTTGACTATAAAATTTATCGTAGCATTCAAGAATTATAATTCCAAGTTTAAAATAATACGTTAAAAGATAAAATTATGAAAATATTTAAAAAATATTTATAAATACACAACAATAATATTTTTATGTATTAAATATATTTAAAACTTCTATACATGAAATGTAAGATCTTTTTGGTTCGGTTTGGTTTTTTTGGTTAAAACCTAACCAAATTAATTATTGTTGGTATATTTTTCCAATACCAAACCAAATCAAACTAAATCATAATCGAGTTTTTTTGTCAATTTGATTCGAATTATCGGTTTTGTGCGATTTATCAATTTTTTTATACACATCTAAAAAATAAAAAGCACATGCAAAAAGGAAATATAAGAAATGATATAAAGTGCAGGAATATGAAAATACAAGGTAGCATACCTGATAACAAAGTACATGGACTCTCATAGTCCATTGCTTAGGAACTTTGTGTTGGAAACACGTTCTCAAGGCATTATACTAAACGTGTGTTCATATTTGTAGGTTTTGATGAATGACAAACTATGCGCAAATTGACATATGACGAGGTCCAAGCACAAGCGCAAAATTGATATATAACGAGATTCAAGCACAAGACAAAGATCGAGATTAAGTTTTATATGAGTCGGTATTTAATTGTGATCTTGATCCGACAACTTAAACTCAAGACCTGGCTTCTCTCGTAAAAATATTTTTAACAAATCATGCATATTTAATTTAGAGCAAAATAATTTTAAATAATGCATATTTACTTTAGTCAAAATGATTTTTAAACATGCCTCTAAAATCTGGACTAAGATAATCGATTATGTACTTATGATAATCGATTATGTTTCAGTCAGCTGCATGACAATCGATTGTGAACTTATGACAATCGATTATGTTAAGGCAGTGAGCATCAGATTTTTCAAATCTGCATGACAATCGATTGTGAAGAGACAGTGTCCATCAGATTTTTCAAAGTCACAAAATAATCGATTGTGAACTTATGACAATCGATTGTGTTGAGGTAGTGTCTTCCAGACTTTTTCAAAGTTATTAAATAATCGATTGTGAACCTATAACAATCGATTGTCAAGAGGCAGTGTCTAAATTAATTTTTCAAGACTGATATATAATCGATTGTTAACTTAATATAATCGATTGTATAACTGACCGTTGCCAAAATATTTTCAAATACCGTCAGGTAATCGATTATTGATTTCCTATAATCGATTGTTTTAATTAAAATCTGGAAAGGATTTTTTGAACGTTGCTGAGTGTAGATTTCTGACAATCGATTGTTTTAACTAAAATCTGGAAATGATTTTTTGAACGTTGCCAGTAATCGATTATTGATCTTAGATAATCGATTGTTATGCGTAAAATCTGGGATTGATTTTTGGAAGAACTGGAAAACAATCGATTGTGGTAATTTGACAATCGATTGTCACAGAGTAAAATCAGCAATTCTTAATTGGCAATTAGGCTACAGTAATACAAAGTTTTTCAACTATAAATACAGCTTCAATTCAGTCTTCTAAACACAACAACTGATCATACAATTGCTAAAGCTTGCATACTTTATTGCTTATCATTTTATATTCATTACATAAGCTTTTGAGAGCCAAATTCTTGTCGAAAGTTGTTGCGATCTTGAGCGTATTCTTTTTTACTCATATCTACTCTTAAAGGAGTGTCTTGTTTGAGTGCTAAGTGTTTTTGTACACTTGAAGGGAAGTGTTAGTCCCTTGTGTTGTAAGAAGGAACTTGTGTTTCCTTGGTTGAAGTCTTGGAGTGTTGTATCTCCGAGCAAAGGTTGTTGAGGCTTGTGTCCTCAAGTTGTAACGGTTTGTTGAGCACTCGTAAGCTTAAAAAGTTAGTGAAATCTCGAGAGAGTCTCTCGGGGACTGGACTAGCCACGGGTTGTGGTGAACCAGGATACATCGGTGCGTTTGTTCTAAATTATTTACTTATCGCACTTATTTATTTCCTGCAATTTTTAAATTCCGCAAGTTTACGCTAATTTTTATTATAACGCTATTCACTCCCCCCTCTAGCGTTAAGCGTATTATCTAACAATTGGTATCAGAGCCCAACTCTCTGATGACTTAACCGTTTGAGAGAAACATCCATGGCTTCTACTCGTGATTCTTTTGCAGGAATAGGTGAAGGACAATGCTCCACCCGACCACCGCTATTCGATGGTACAAATTATACATACTGGAAGGAGAGGATGAGAATATTTGTACAATCAAATAGTTTTCATCTTTGGAAGGTCATAATGAATGGAGAACAAATTCCAACCAAGAAGGTTGAAAATGAATGGGTCCCAAAGTCCGAAGATGAATACGATGCGGATGATATCCGAAAGGTGCAAAATAATGCTAATGCTATTAATTTATTATATTGTGCTGTAAATGCTGATGATTACAGGAAGATATCTTGTTGCACAACGGCGAAGCAAATGTGGGACAAGCTGGAAATTACGTATGAAGGTACGGACCAGGTAAGGGAAGCCAAAATTGATTTCCTAACCCATGCATATGAATTGTTTCACATGAAGGAAGGCGAAAAGGTCGATGAGATGTTTGAACGATTTTCAAAAATCGTAAATGATTTACATGCTCTTAAGAAGACCTTCACGGATAAGGAACTTGTCCAAAAAATTCTTCGAAGTCTCACTCCGGAATGGCGATCCAAGGCCGACGCGATTCAAGAATCCATTGGCAGTTCAAATGTCACCATCGACGCATTATGAGGTAATCTTAAAACTTATGAATCTACTATACTTAACCCTCTTGTTGATGATCAAAGGAAGCAAAGAATCGCTCTCAAGGCAAGCACAAGCCAACCTCAAAATGATGAGGACGGAGACAACGAGTTCAGACTCGTTATCAAGAGATTTCAAAAGTTCATGCGAAAAGAGTATGAACGAAAGGGCAAAAAGCAAGGAGATCAAATAAAGTGCTATGAGTGCGGAGAAACCGGGCACATTAAATCAAATTGCCCAAATGCTAAAAAGGAGAAGAAACACTTCAAGAAGCAATGAGCATACATATCTTGGGGAGGCGACTCCGGTGACGAGTCAAGTGAGGAAGAAGAAGACGAAGCCGCAAATCTTTGTCTTATGGCACAAGAAGACAACAAAGAAGAGGTATGTCAAATTTCTTCCAAAAATTTCTTTTCCATTGAAGAAATGCAAAATGCTTTTGATGAGTTGTATAGCGAATTTATTAAAGCTTCAAAAACTGTTAAGAGTATAAAAGAAAATGCTTCTTTAAAAGAAAAAGATTTTCAAAAACAACTCTCTTTTAAAGAAAAGGAATTGGAAAAACTGATTTTAGAAAATGAGAAGTTGAAAGAGGAAAACAAATTTTTTGGCAAGAGAAGCGCCGACAAGCCCGAGAGTTCTAGAAATTGTACTTCTTGCATGCATCTCAAAAATGAAGTAGAAAGGCTTAAGGGCACATTAGATAAGTTTAACTCTTCTCATAAAAATTTGAATGAAGTGCTTGTTAATTTGAAGTCGACCAAACATGGCATATGTTTTAGAAACGAGCCTAAAGAGAAAGTTGAAGCCAACCCCCAACCACCTAAGGCTCAACCTAGGATAAATAAAATAAATGTTCATCCTAGATACAACAAACCTTGAAATGGTTTTCATCAATCGCAACCTAGAAATAATCATGCTAGAAATAATGCACATTCTAGGCCAAACACTAGAAGGAATTTTGAACCTTTTAGAACACCTAGAAATGACTTCCAACCTAGAAACAACTATTCTAGAAATGATGAATATCCTAGAACAAATGGTAGGAGAAATGATTTTTATGATTTGCGCAATAGTTATATTGTCAAGAATAGAGTAAATGAATTTCGTCCGTCCAATTACTATCAACCTAGAAGGATGCATAATCCTAACGTGACTTGTCATTATTGTAGACGAATTGGACATATTGCTCCTGCTTGTTTTACACGACATAGACATAACACTCAATCACATCACTATGATTTCCCTAACCCCCAAGGACCCAAAATGGCATGGGTACCTAAAACTCATTAATCTGTTTTGTAGGTATGTTTGAAGGGATCAAGTGTACTATGGTACCTTGATAGTGGATGCTCCAAGCACATGACGGGAGACGAATCCAAATTCCTTCAACTAGAACACAAGGAAGGGGGAAGTGTTATTTTTGGTGATAACAACAAAGGAAAGATTATCGGCATCGGATCGGTCGGTAAGGATGAAATTTCTTCCATTAAGCATATATTACTTGTGAAAGGTTTAAAACATAATCTCTTGAGCATAAGTCAATTATGTGACAAGGGAAATCTTGTTTTATTTGATTCGGATGAATGCTTAGTTTTTAGACGTAGCGATTTTAAAATTATCCTTCATGGTTTTAGAATGGATAACATTTATATGGTTGATCTTGCAAATTCTTCACCCGAATATGTGAATTGTTTAATGAGCAAAGAGGATGATTCTTGGTTATGGCATCGTAGAGTAGCTCACATCAACATGCATCTTTTGAACAAATTGGTTTCACAAAATTTAGTTGTTGGTCTTCCAAATTTGAAATTTGAAAATGACTCTATTTGTGATTATTGTCAAAAAGGGAAGCTAACAAAAGCATCTTTTAAATCAAAAAATATTGTTTCAACTACTAGACCATTGCAATTGCTTCACATGGATTTGTTTGGACCATCTCGCATTGAAAGTCTTGGTAGAAATCGCTATGCTTTTGTTATTGTTGATGATTATTCCAGATTTACTTGGACTTTATTTCTTGCCCATAAAAGTGATGCTTTTCAGAATTTTAAATATTTTCTTAAACGTGTTCAAAACGAAAAGGAAACAACCGTCACTTCAATCAGAAGTGATCATGGGGGAGAGTTTGATCACAATCTCTTTGCGGACTTTTGTGACGAACTCGGTATTGAGCATACCTTTTCCGCTCCACGAACACCACAACAAAATGGGGTGGTGGAAAGGAAAAATAGGTGTCTCGAAGAGATGGCTAGAACCATGCTCGAAGAGGCTAAGATTCCCATACATTTTTGGGCGGATGCCGTGAGTACCGCATGCTACGTTTTAAATAGAGTAGTCATCAGGCCAATACTCATGAAAACCCCTTATGAACTCTACATGGGAAGGAAACCAAATATCTCCCATTTTAGAGTATTCGGTTGTAAATGTTTTATTCATAACAATGGAAAAGATCAATTGGGAAAATTTGATGCCAAATCCGATGAGGGAATTTTTATTGGGTATTCTTCACGTAGCAAAGCATATAGGGTATTTAATAATAGAACCCAAACTGTGGAGGAATCCCCTCATATTGTGTTTTCCGAAAATAATGCTCGCTTGGAGAGAAAGGATTCTTGTTCTGATCTTGCAGCTATTTTAAATAGTTTAAAAGACAAAATACAAGAGGAAACTCCTAAGGAAATCTTGGAGCAATCAACGGAGGAAACGCCACAATTGGAGAAAGAAACGAAAATGCCTAACGAGTGGAGGACAATCAAAGATCACCCTCTTGGCGATGTCGGAGAAAAGGTAAGTACCCGAAACTCCCTTAAGAACACCTTAGGACATACTGCTTTTGTTTCTCAAATTGAACCAACAACTATCTCCGAAGCAATTGGGGATGAATTTTGGACCTTGGCAATGCAAGAGGAGCTTAACCAATTCAAACGGAATGACGTTTGGGATTTGGTGCCAAGACCCGAAAATCATACCATAATTGGTACGAAATGGGTTTTTCGAAACAAACTAGATGAAAATGGTGTAATCACTAGAAACAAAGCTAGGCTTGTAGCAAAAGGCTATAATCAAGAAGAGGGTATTGACTATGAAGAAACATATGCTCCCGTAGCTAGATTAGAAGCTATTCGTTTATTGCTTGCTTTTGCCTCTTCTGTGAATTTCAATTTATATCAAATGGATGTGAAAAGTGCTTTTCTAAATGGTGTTATTCAAGAAGAAGTTTATGTTGAACAACCCCCCGGTTTTGAAGATTTTAAATCTCCCGATCATGTTTTCAAACTCAAAAAGGCTCTTTATGGTTTAAAACAAGCTCCCCGAGCTTGGTATGAAAGATTGAGTAAATTTCTATTGGAAAATGATTTCATTAGGGGGAAAGTTGATACCACTCTTTTTGTTAAGCATAAAAACAATGATATTTTATTAGTTCAAATCTATGTGGATGATATTATATTTGGTGCTACTAACAATGTTTTGTGCAAGGAATTTACCGATTTAATGACAAGCGAATTTGAGATGTCTATGATGAGTGAGTTAACATTCTTTTTGGGATTACAAGTAAAGCAAATGAAAGAAGGTACGTTCATTTGCCAAGCGAAATATTGCAAAGAATTGCTGGAACAATTTGAAATGATCAATGCAAAAGCAATGGCAACCCCCATGAGCACATCCGATCATCTAGACAAAGATGAGAAAGGTAAGGAAGTCGACATCAAAAAGTATCGAGGTATGATTGGATCTCTTCTTTATCATACTGCTAGTCGTCCGGACATCATGTTTAGCGTGTGCTTATGCGCTCTTTATCAATCGTGTCCGAAGGAGTCTCACCTAACTGCGGTGAAACAGATATTGAAGTATCTTGTTGGTACTGTAAATGTGGGTCTATGGTACCCCAAAGGTTCTTCATGCCAACTTGTTGGCTATTCCGATTCCGATTTTGCTGGATGCAAATTGGACCCCAAGAGCACTAGTGGCACTTGCCATTTGCTCGGTAGCTCTCTCGTTTCTTGGTTTAGCAAGAAACAAGTAAGTGTTGCGTTATCCACAACCGATGCTGAATATGTAGCTGCGAGGAGTTGTTGCGCTCAAATCCTTTGGATGAAACAACAACTCTTGGACTATGGCCTAAGTCTTGATCATATCCCTCTTAGATGTGATAATACTAGTGCCATATGCTTGACGAAGAACCCCGTTCTTCATTCGCGAACAAAACACATTGAAATTAGACATCATTTTATGAAATCCAATCTTGGAAATACAGCATCCCACTTTTTTTTACTACCCAGGGTTTCGATACATTTCGCAATCGAGAAATCTCTACTGGCGCGGGTGCTATCCGTGTCTTCCAGCTACTTTATCGCCTACTTTGATTTCACGTTTCTGTAAAATATATACACGAATCGGCAACGAAAAGAAAGATCGATTCTTTGGGATCCTTCCTTTCTTCAAACGGAACGAAAAGAGATAGAATCAGGCCACAAATCAAAATTTTCTATTATTAATGCATTGTATAATATACTTGAAACAAGGACTAGATTGTGTAATGATGATACTAAAAAAGAATACGTTTTCTATTGATTCCTGCGGATTGGATCAAAAACAATTCTTGAATGAGGCCAGGCATCACGTTCTCAAGGGCGACGTCGAAATTGAATTTGTTGAAACCGAAGATCAATTGGCCGACATCTTTACAAAGCCCTTAGAGAAAGAGTCCTTCTTCCGAATTCGTAGTGAACTCGGGATCCTTGACTCCACGTTGATTTAAGTCATGCATTGCATTTTCCCTTTCACATGTTTTCTAACTTGAGTGTTGGAGACGTCTAATGTATTTTTGCAGGTATCGCCCTAAAGGCAGGGGGAATTATAAAGCTTGACGCACAGAACAATCGATTTCTCTTTTATATAATCGATTATCCAGTATCAATAATCGATTGTCTTGACATTATTTGCGTTATTATTTCTGAAATTGCATATTTAATAAATAAACAAGTTTTTTTTAATTATTCTATATTTTTGCTAATGGCAAAAGGGGGAAGATAACGGGTATGCACTCTCAATACTTATCGGCATAAATTGAGGGGGAATTCATATATTGAGGGGGAACAAAATTGCATATCTAAATCTTCTTTTTGCATATCAATCAAGGTCGAAATCTTCTTTTTGGAAAAGGCCCTTGGCCTTAAAAGGTGTTATTTCGACTTATCGAAATGTTAATCCATCGTCGTTCGATCGAGGTGGAACTCTTCTTTTTTGAGAAGGCACTTGGCCTTAAAGGGTGTTATTTCAAACTTATCAAAATGTTAACCCATCATCGCTCGATCGAGGTCGAACTCTTCTTTTTGGCGAAGGCCATTGTACTTAAAGGGTATTATTTCGACTTATCGAAATGTTAACCCATCATTGTTCGATCGAGGTTGAGCTTTTGTTTTTGGTGAAGGCCCTTGGCCTTAAAGGGTGTTATATCGACCTTATCGAAATGTTAACCCATCATCATTTGATTGAGGCTGAAATCTTCTTCTTTGGCAAAGGTCCTTGGCCTTAAAGGGTGTTATTTCAAACTTATCGAAATGTTAAGCCGTTGTCATTTGATCAAGGTCGAACTCTTCTTCTTTGCCGAAGCCCCTTGGCCTTTAAGGGTATTATTTTGAACTTATCAAAATATTAACTCGTTGTTGTTCAATCAAGGTCAAAATTTTCTTCTTTGGCGAAGGCTCTTGGCCTTTAATGTGTGTTATTTCAAACTTATCAAAATGTTAACCCATTGCCGTTCGATCAAGGTCGAACTCTTCTTCTTATGCGAAGGCCCTTGATCTTAAAGGGTGTTATATCGAACTTATTGAAATGTTAACCCATTGTCGTTCGATCAAGGTCGAACTCTTCTTCTTTGGCGAAGGCCCTTGGCCTTAAAGGGTGTTATTTTGAACTTATCAAAATGTAAACCTGTTATTGTTCGATCAAGGTCGATCTCTTCTTCTTTGGCGAAGGCCCTTGGCCTTAATGGGTGTTATTTTGAACTTATCAAAATATAAACCTGTTATTGTTCAATCAAGGTCGAACTCTTCTTCTTTGGAGAAGGCCTTTGGAATTAAAGTGTGTTATTTTGAACTTATCAAAATGTTAACCCGTTGTCGTTCGATCAAGGTTGAACTCTTCTTCTTTGGCAAAGTCCCTTGGCCTTAATGGGTGTTATTTCGAACTTATCGTAATATTATCGTTCAATCAAGGTCGAACTCTTCTTCTTCGGCGAAGGCCCTTGGCCTTAAAGTGTGTTATTCCGAACTTATCAAAATGTTAACCTGGTGTCGCTTGGTCAAGGTCGAACTCTTCTTCTTTGGCGAAGGCCGTTGGCCTTAAAGGGTATTATATTGAACTTATAAAAATATTAACCCGTTATCGTTCGATCAGGGCCAAACTCTTCTTCATTGGTGAAGGCCCGTTTCCTTTAGGGTGTTCCCTGGGGGATTCCCAATTTTACTTAGCTTCTACATTTCTTTGCTGAGTCCCAGTTTGCTTAATTTTCTTGCATTGGAGAATACGACGCGTTTCTCGTGTGACGGCCCCTACTTTTATTCCACTTGGAGAAATAGTTAGTTAAAATAAAATAAAAGCATTCGTTACCTCAATTTGATCACGTTCATGTCACAACCCAGAATTCACACCCTCGGGTTCGTGATGGCGCCTACTAGTGAGAGCTAGGCAAGACAAACCTTAGCCACATACCTCATTATCAAATTACTTCTTTAATCAAATAAAATGCGATAACATGAAAATTTTGGAATATTAGATAATTAAGCGAAATTAAATGAATAAGGGGAAGTCAACAATGTTTATAACTCAACACTACGTCTATTACAACTTTTGAAACCTCAATACCTTGAACCTGGTGTCACAGTATCACATACTGTGTAAGAGTTACTACAAACATAGTCCGAGGAAAATACAATAAGTTGTTTCTAAACAAAAAAAGATGAAATAGGGAAATAAGGTAGAGGGAGATGCCAAGGCCCGCAAACGCCTGCAGGTCTACCTTGGGTCTCCGGGTGGATTGAAGGAAGACCTCCAACTACAGCTGCTGCACGATGCCTCAATTTGTGAAAAAGAGCACAAAGAGTAGTATCAGCACAATCGACCCCACGTGCTGGTACGTGTCTAGCCTAACCTCGGTGAAGTAGTAATGAGGCTAGAACCATACAACCAACTAAACTTGTGCAGTTCAAATATATACGTACAGCGGAAAAGAAATACAGGAATTAACCAGTCAATATGGGGGTGGGGGAGCATTCTGTGGGGGAGATAACAACTCCGAATAAAAATTATCAAATAAGGAAGAAAGTAGCATAGCCAGACATGAATATAGAATTAGAAATCAATACGTGTACGACATCATCCTTCGTGCTTTTACTCTCGTCCTCACCAAGCAATGATATAATAAAAGTGTGCACAACATCACCCTTCGTGGTTTTACTCTCATCCTCACAAAGCAATGATATAATAAAATCTACATTGCATCACCCTTCGTGCTTTTACTCTCATCCTTACTAAGCAATGATATAATAAAAATCTGCATGTCATCACCCTTCGTGCTTTTACTCTCTTTCTCCACATAAAATCAATAGAATTGGCATAGAATGGTACATCGTGTGGCAGAACATCACCCTTCGTGCTTTAACACTCTTTCCTCACAATAGCAAACAATACACGGCATCACCCTTCGTGCATTAATATTCTTCCTCACTGAAACAACAATCACAAATAAGGGTCAAGGGAATAAATAAATAATAATAGAAATCCCAGCATGGGAGCACAATTTAATAGTTAAATCCCGGTAAGGGAACAATACCAATGAAACTCAGCATCTAAGCAAGGGAGATAATCCACAAAGCCACAAACATCCCGGCAAGGGAACAATTTACTAACTCTTTCTCTTTCTTTCATTTTTACTTCACAACTCACTTTACCACTTGAACCAATACTCCAAAGGTTTTAATCATCTCATATACTTTCACAATTTCTATTATAACTCGAGACAATGCTCCTCGATGTTCAAAGGTCACTATTTCTTTACCATGCTTTTCACAACATGTAGAAATCATCACCATGGCATAAAAGAAATAACGAAATCATGATATTCACAATGTGAGACTCACAGTCATGCTAGACACCAACATATAGATACTCGCCACCATGCCTATACGTCCTACTCAACAATTATCACATAGCAAATAGGACTCAACTCCTAATCTCTCAAGCTAAGGTTAGACCAAACACTTACCTCGATGTCAGGAATGCAATTCAAGCATCAACTATCACTTTACCTCTTGATTCCACCACCAATAGCTGGTATCTAGCCACAAGTTACTTAATTTCATCAATAAACACTAAATAACCAACCCCAATGCATGAAAATGAGTTTTCCAAAGATTTATCCAAAAAGTCAAAAATTTCTCCGGGGCCCATGTGGTCAAAACTCGAGGCTCGAACCAAAATCCGATTATCGTTCCCCCATGAACTCGTATATATAATTTATTTTGAAATCGGACCCCCAATTTTGAAATACCTAGGTTCTACCCAAAACACCCTATTTTCCCATGAAAATCCTTGATTTTAAGTTGAAATCATGTTAAAAGATATTAGTGATTAAAGAAAACTAGTTAAAAACGACTTACAATTGATTTGGAGAAGAAAGGTTGCTTGAAAAATCGCCTTTGATGTTTTTGGGTTTTGAAAAAGTGAAAATAACTGAAAATCACGTCTATTTATACCTCTGGCAGACCCCTTGTGTGGACCACACTAAATGGACTGCGGCCGCATAGGCTCATCTAAAGACTTGCTGCTCAGCATCCACCGTGGACCGCACAAAGGTCATCGCGGCTACACAGCTTCCACCGCAGACCGCAAAAAGGCGACCGCAGTCGCGCTGGCCCCTCCGCAGTCGCACGCGATTTCTCGCGAACTTTGCAAGAGGGTTCAGAGGCCTGCAACTTCTTGAACTTGCAACATCTGATATCAAGCCTAAGGAATCTCCGAACCTACCCGAAACTCACCCGTGCCCTCGAAACTCCAACCATAATACAGACACAACTTCAAAAATATTCTACGAACATATTCGTGAAATCAAACTACAAGATCACATACGAACATCGAATTAAACCTCAAAATCACTAAAATTTTCTCAAAACTCCTTTGAACATCAAATTTTCCAATTAAGGTCTAGATCACGTCAAGCGACGTCCATTTTTAACCAAATTTTACAGAAATATCTTAATTCACATATAAGACCTATACCGGTGCCAGAATAAAAATACGGGCCCGATACCAACACGTTACAATAAAATATCATTTTAATTTTTCTTAACAATTTCAGAAAAATAATTTCTTTTAAAAATTTATTTCTCGTGCTCGGGACCTCAGAATTCGATTCCGGGCATTCACCCAAGTCCCATATTTTCCTACGGACCCTTCGGGACTGTCAAATCACAGGTCTGGGTTTGTTTGCCCAAAATATTTACCAACGTCAAATTTATTCATTTTAACATCAAAACTTAGCATTCTTCACATTTGAGCTTTCTTGTTACGCATCTGGACTGCGTACAAAAATTGAGGCGGCTCTAAATGAGGTTTTCAAGGCCTAAGAAGCACAAAATTAGTTAGAAACAGGTGATGGCCCTTTGGGTTGTCACATTCTCCACCTCTTAAATACTTGTTCGTCCTTGAAATGACAGAAGAAGGAAGTACTTGAGTCGGGAAAAAGATGGGGATAACGCCTCCGCATATCGGACTCGGACTCCTAGGTTGATGCTTTAGGAGGCTGACCTCTGCATTGAACACGAACAGAAGGGAAACTCTTTGACCTCAACTGACAAACTTTCCGGTCTAGAATTGCGAACGACTCCTCTTCGTAAGACAAGTCCTTGTCCAACTGGACAGTGCTAAAATCCAACATCTAGGATGGATCGCCCTGATATTTTCGAAGCATGGATACATGAAAAACTGGATGCACGGCTGACAAGATCGGCGGCAATGCAAGTCTATTAGCCACATCTCCCACTCGATCACGAATCTCAAATGGACGAATTAACCTAAGGCTAAGCTTGCCCTTCTTCCCAAATGTCATCACGCCTTTCATAGGCGACACTTGAAGCAATACCCGCTCACCGACTATAAAAGCCACCTCTCAAACCTTGCGGTCTACATTGCTCTTTTGCCTGGACTGAGCCGTATGAAGCCTATCCTGAACGATCTTGATCTTCTCCAAGGTATCTTGAAATAGATCTGACCCCAACAATCGAGCCTCTCACGGCTCAAACCATCCAACCGGGGATTGAAATAGCCTAGCATACAATGCCTCATAAGGATCCATCTGGATACTCTACTGATAGCTGTTGTTGTAGGCAAACTCCGCTAAAGGAAAATTCTTATCCCACAAACCTCCAAAGTCAATGACACAAGCTCGGAGTATATCCTCCAAATTTTGAATAGCTCGCTCGGATTAGCCATCCCTCTTGAAATGAAATGCTGTGCTCAACAAACCCGTGCACCCAACTCTCGCTGAACTGCTCTCAAGAAGCGCGAGGTAAACTGCGTACCCCTGTCCAAAATGATAGATACGAGCACATCATAAAGGCAAACAATCTCCCAAATATAAATCTCAGCTAACCTTTTGAACGAATAGGAAATGCCACAAGAATGAAATATACTGACTTGGTCTGCCTATCAATAATAAACCAAATCGCGTCAAACTTCTTCCAAGTCAGCGGAAGTCCAGTAACGAAGTCTATAGTGATTCGCTCCCACTTATACTTGGAAGATCAATCCCCTGAAACAACCCACAAGGCCTCTGATGCTCATACTTAACCTGCTGATAATTCAAACACCGAGCCACATATGCAATAATATCCTTCTTCATTTTACGCCACCAATAATGCTGCTGCAAATCGTGATACATCTTCGCAGCGCCCGGATGAATAGAGTAGCAGGAAGTATGGGCCTCCTTTAAAATCAATTCTCAAAGCCCATCCACATTAGGCATACAAACTTAACCCTGAAATCTCAAAACTCCATCATCACCTAAGGTAACTTGCTTGGAACCTCCACGCTGCACCGTGTCTCTAAGGACACATAAATGGGGATCATCAAACAGCCGATCATGGATACGCTCCAATAATAAGAACGAGCAGTCATGCAAGCTAACACTCGACAAGTCAAAAAAATGTCCAACCTCACGAATCGATTGGCCAAAGCTTGAACATCCAAAGCAAGCAGCCTCTCGCTGACAGGAATGAAATCAGGACTACCCATACTATTTGATTTTCTACTCAAGGCATCGGCCACCACATTGGCCTTACCCGGGTAAAATAACATGGTGATATCATAATCCTTCAACAACTCTAACCACCTCCTCTGCCTCAAATTCAACTCTTTTTGTTTGAACAAGTACTGAAGACTCTTGTGGTCATTGAACACCTCACACGCCACGCCATAAAGATAGTGCCTCCAAATTTTCAATGCGTGAACATTGGATTCCAACTCTGAATCATAAACCAGATATTTCTTCTCATAAATATTCAGCTGCCTCGAAGCATAGGCAATGACCTTGCCATCCTGCATCAAAACTGCACCAAGAATAACATGTGAAGCATCACAATAAATAGTATAAGGCCCTGAACCTAAGGGAAAAACCAACACCGGTGCCGCAGTCAGAGATATCTTGAGCCTCTAAAAGCTCGCCTCACACTCGTCCGATCATCTGAACTGGACACTCTTCTAGGTCAATCTAGTCACCGAGGCTGCGATGGATGCGAACCCAAATCGACGGTAGTAACCTGCCAGTCCTAAGAAACTCTAAATTTTTGTAGCTGATACTGGTCTTGGCCAGTTCTTGACTGCCTCAATCTTCTTCAGATCAACCTGATTATCCTCTGCTGATACGACATGACCCAGGAATGCAACTGAATTCAACTAGTACTCGCAGTTCAAAAATTTAGCATAGAGCTAACTATTCCTCAAAGTCTGAAGAACCACCCTGAGATGCTGCCCGTGCTCCTCCTGGATGCAGGAATATGTCAATATATCATCAATGAAAACTATCACGAATGAATCCAAATAACGCCTGAACACTAGGTTCATCAAGTCCATAAAAGCTTTTGGGCATTTGTCACCACGAATAACGTAACCAAGAACTCATAATGCCCATACCGAGTGTCGAAAGCTATCTTAGGGACATCAGAAGCCCTAATCCTCAATTGATGGTAGCCAGATCTCAAGTCAATCTTGGAAAATACCTTGTCACCCTAAAGCTGATCGAACAAATCATCAATCATCGGTAGCAGATATTTATTCTTGATTGTCACCTTGTTCAACTGTCGGTAATCAGTGCACATTCTCATCGAACCATCATTTTTCTTGACAAACAACACTAGTGCACCCCAAGGCGATACACTGGGTCTAATAAAACCCTTCTCAAGCAAATCCTGCAACTGTTCCTTTAACTCTTTCAACTCAGGCGGGGCCATACGATATGGTGGACTAGAAATGGGCCAAGGTGTCCAGAGCCACATCAATGCAAAAGTCAATATCCTTGCCGGGCAGCATACCCGGTAGGTCTAAAGGAAAATATCAGGGAACTCACGAACAACGGGCACCGAATCAACAGAAGGGACCTCAGTACTAGAATCATGAACATCTGCCAGATAGGCCAAACACCCCTTCTCGACCATACGCCGAGCCCTCACATAAGAGATAATTCTACGGGTGGGATTACCAGAAGTCCCTCTCCACTCTAAACGAGGCATACAGCTAAGGTTACCGTCTTGGCATTGCAATCCAAGATAGCGTGGTAAGTTGATAACCAATCCATCCCCAATATGATATCGAAGTCAACCATATCTAAAAGTAACAAATCTACACGAGTCTCAAGACCTCCAATCACCATAATACCAGAATGATGGACTCGATCAACCACGATAGAATCACCCAGTGGTGTAGACACATAAATAGGAACACCTGAAATATCACTAGGCAAGACCAAGTACGTGGCCAAATAAGATGACACATACGAATATGTAGACCCCGGATCAAATAACACTGAAGCACCTCTATCACAAACCAAAACCGTACCTGTAATAACTGCATCTGAAGCCTCTGCCTTGGGCCTGGCCTGAGCATAAAATTGGGGCTGGGCCCCACCACTCTGATCTACCTCTTTAGGATGGCCTGTTGCTGGTTAGCTTCCACCCCCGGCGCCCTGAGCTCCGTCTCTAGGACCTCTACCTCCACCTCTGGCACCTTCACCCCATTACTCTAGCTGGCTGGGCAAGTTGTGGAACATCTGGTGGCTGTACCATAGCACGAGAACCCTGATGCTCAGAGCTACTCGGTGCTCGAGGGAAAACCTAGCGATGTGACCGTATCGCCACAAGTGTAACAAGCCCTTGGCTGCTGAAACTGCTAGCCATGTTGACCTGAATGACCACCTCAGAAACTCAAAAGCGGTGGTGCATTGATAGGAGCTGGTGGTGCACTGTAGGAATGCTAATCAGAATACTGCCCGCGAGAACTACGGCCACCTAAATCTCCTCGAGAAACCTAGAGGGCTGACTGGTAAAGCCTAGGAGGATGACCCCTATCGTACAAATCTTTGCCTCCAAATGAGGCAGCACTGAATCTGCTTGACCTACAGGGTCTCTTGTCTGCCCGGTGACCACCCCCTATGATAATACCATCTCAACCCTACGGGCCACATTGGCCGTCTCCTGGAAAGATATCTCGCTCCTAGCCTCTCTATCTATATGGAGACGAATCGGCTGAGTAAGTCCATCAATAAACCGTCTCACTCTCTCCCTTCCAATGGGGAGTATAATAAGGACATGGCGATCTAAGTCAATGAACCTGGTCTCATACTGGGTGACTGTCATGGAACCCTGTGGAAGCGGTCAAGCTGCCTTGAATAGGCCTCTCTCTGAGTAGTGGGGAGAAACTTTTCTAGAAACAACACTGTAAACTGATCCCATGACAAGGCTGGCGATCCTGCGGGTCGAGCTAAGCAATAATCGCTCCACCAAGTCTTGGCAGATCCAGGCAAGCGAAGCGTAGAGAAATCAACCCCATTAGTCTCAGCAGTACCCACGTTCCGAAGAACCTCATGACAACTATCCAAATAATACCAGGGATCCTCAGTTGGTGCACCGCTGAATGTAGAAGTGAAAATCTTGGTGAACCCTTGCAGCCTCCACAAAGAATCGGCAGACATAGCCGCTCCATCGCCGGTCTGAGCTATCACACCTGGCTGTACTACCCTAACTGGCTGAACAGTTGGTGTCTGAATTTGGGGAGCTACCTGCTCCGAAGTGCGAGTAGCAGGAGTCTGGGCACCTCCTCTAGCATGAGGCCCACCAATCGGACTTGAGCATCTTGAAGAACTGGCATAGTAATAAACCCTTTTGGGACCCTTAGCTGGGCCCACAGGAATTGCTGGGGTCGGAACTTCCTCCTCGAGGCTGAGCCATGCCCCTACCTTGGCCTCTAGCACTGTCTCGACCTCGACCTCTGCCTTTAGTGGGTGCTGTTGCTTGGGGCTCTAACGGTTGATCGATAGATGAGATATCTCGGTATCGATCCCTCAAACTCTACTAAGCTTGCTGTGAACTGCGAGACCCATATAACCTAGAGCTCTGATACCAACTTGTCACGACTCGGATTTCCCACCCTCGGGGGTGTGATGGTTCCTACTAGTGAAAGCTAGGCAAGCCAAACCTAAAACACATACCTCATTATCAAATTACTTCTTTAATCAAATAAAAGGCTATAACATGAAAATTTTGGAATATTTGATAATTAAGCGGAATTAAATGAATAAGCGGAAGTCAACAATGTTTATAACTCAACACTATGTCTATTACAACTTCCGAAACCTCAATACCCGAAACCTAGTGTCATACTGTCACAGACTGTCTAAGAGTCACTACAAACAAAGTACGAGGGAAATACAATAAGTTATTTCTGAAAAAAATATGTTGAAACAGGGAAAAAAGGTAGAGGGAGACGCTAGGGCCCGCCTATATCTGCAGGTCTACCTTGGGTCTCCGGGTGGACTGAAGGAAGCCCTCTAACTACAGCTGTTGTCCGATGCCTGAATCTGTGTAAAAGAGCACAGAGAGTAGTATCAGCGCAACCGATCCCATGTACTGGTAAGTGTCTAGCCTAACCTCAGCGAAGTAGTGACAAGGCTAGGACCAGACTACCAACTAAACCTGTGCAGTTCAAATATATACGTACAGTAGAAAAGAAATACAGGAATTAACCAGTCAATATGGGAGGGGGAGCATGCTGTGGGGGAGATAACAACTCCGAGTAAAAATTATCAAATAAGGAAGAAAGCAGCATAGCTAGACATAAATAAAGAATCAGAAATCAATAAGTGCACGAAATCATCCTTCGTGCTTTTACTCTCGTCCTCACCAAATAATGATATAATAAAAGTGTGCACGGTATCACCCTTCGTTCTTTTACTCTCATCCATACCAAGAAATTATATAATAAAAATGTACACGGCATCACCCTTCCTGCTTTTACTCTCATCCTCACCAAGCAATGATATAATAAAAATGTGCATGGCATCACCCTTCGTGCTTTTACTCTCTTTCCTCACATATAATCAATAGAATTGGCATGGAATGGTACATTGTGCGACACGGCATCACCCTTCGTGCTTTAACACTCTTTCCTCACAATAGCAAATAATACACGATATTACCCTTCGTGCTTTAACACTCTTCCTCACCCAAGCAACAATCACAAACAAGGGGCAAGGGAGTAAACAAATAATAATAGAAATCCCATCAAGGGAGTACAATTTAATAGTTAATCTCGGCAAGGGAACAATACCAATAAAACTCAGCATCCCGGCAAGGGAGATAATTAATAATGCCATAAACATCCCAGCAAGGGAACAATTTACAAACTCTTTCTCTTTCTTTCATTTTTACTTCACAACTCACTTTACCACTTGAGCCAATGCTCTAAAGGGTTCAATCATCTCGTATAGTTTTACAATTTGTATTATAACTCAAGCAAATGCTCCTCGATGTTCAAAGGTCACTATTTCTTTCCCAAGCTTTTCACAACATGTTGAAATCATCGCCGAGGCATGAACAAACAATGAAATCATGATATTCACAATGTAAGACTCACGGTCATGCTAGACACTAACGCATAGATACTTGTCAGCATGACTAAACGTTGTATTCAACAATTATCACATAGCAAATAGGACTCAACTCCTAATCCCTCAATATAAGGTTAGAACAAACACTTACCTCGATGTCACAAACACAATTCAAGCATCAACTATCACTTTACCTCTTGATTCCACCACCAATCGCTCGTATCTAACCACAAGTTACTTATTTTTATCAATAAATGCTAAATAACCAACCCCAACGCATAAAAATGAGTTTTTCAAAGTTTTACCAAAAAATTCCAAAATTGCCCCAGGCCCACGTGGTCAAAACCCGAGGCTCAAACCAAAACCCGATTACTCATTCCCCCATGAATTCAATATATAATTTGTTTTGAAATCAGACCCCAAATTGAGGTCCAAACCCAAATATTGAAAAACCTAGGTTATACCCAAAACACCCGATTTCCCCATGAAAATCCTTGATTTTAAGTTGAAATCATGTTAAAAGATGTTAATGACTGAAGAAAACAAGTTAAAAATAACTTACAATTGATTTGGTGAAAAAAGGTTGCTTGAAAAATTGCCTTTTACGTTATTGGGTTTTGAAAAAGTGAAAATAACTGAAAATCCCATCTATTTATACCTCTGGTAGACCCCATGTGCAGACCGTACTAAATGGATCGCGACCGCATAGGTTCATCTGAAGACCTGGGATTCAGTATCTACCGCAGACCGCACAAAGGCAATAACTAGCGCACAACCTCCACGACGGACCGCACAAAGGCGACCGCAGCTTCGCTGGCCCCTCCACGTTCGCACGCAATTTCTCGCGGAATGCACAAGAGTGTTCAAAGGCCTGCAACTTCCTAAACCTGCAATATCTCATTTCAAGCCTAAGGCATCCCGGAACCTAACCGAAACTCACCCGAGCTCTCGAAACTCCAACCCGAATACACACACAACTTCAAAAACATTCCACAAACATATTCGTGTAATGAAATTACCAATATCACATCACGAACATCGAATTAAACCTCAAGATCCCTGAAATTTTTCAAAACTCCTTTGAAAATCAAATTTTCCAATTAAGGTCCGGATCACGTCAAGCGACGTCCGTTTTTAACCTAATTTTATAGAAATATGTTAATTCACATATAAGACATGTACCAGGCATCGGAACCAAAATACAGGCACAATACCAACACATTCCAATCAAATATCATTTCAATTTTTCCTTAATAATTTCAGAAAAACAATTTTTTTAAAACATTCATTTCTCGTGCTTGGGACCTCCGAATTCGATTCCGGGCATATGCCCAAGTCCCATATTTTTCTACGAACCCTCCGGAACCGTCAAATCATGGGTCTGGGTCCGTTTGCTTAAAATATTGACCAAAGTCAAATTTATTTATTTTAACATCAAAACTTAGCATTCTTTACATTTGAGCTTTCCGGTTACGCGCCCAGACTGTGCACGTAAATCGAGGCATCTCTAAATGAGGTTTTCAAGGCCTCAAAAGTACAAAATTAGTTGGAAATAGGTAATGACCCTTTGGGTCATCACAGTTCCCTTCTCCGGTTATGCTTTTCAGTTACCGCTATCAATTTGGCAAGGCCGTCTGTTTTGATGTTTTATGCTCGGGGTATCTGGTCGACTTGACACTCTTCAAACTCGGGCGTTAGCTTATGAATTCTTGCCTGATATTTTCATAGCCTTTGTTCTATCATTTGGAAAGTCTTTTTGACTTGGTTTACGACAGGTTCTGAGTTATATCGAAGGATGATTCGCCGTGCTCCATACTTGAGAGCTAGTTTCAGTCCTTGTAAATATCAAAGCAAAAAGTGAAGTTGGTATGGCAAAGCACACGAAGGTCTAAAAGGACACCACTGTGCAGAACCACACCTCTCAACCGTGGTAATTTAGTCGCCAAGTGTAATGTTGGGCCACTGTAAAGAAGGAATAAACTAAAATTTGCAACGAAGATATCAATTGTTATGGACAGTAGTGGAGTGCACTTAATAGAAAAAAGTAAAAAGTGGTAAGTATCAGTTAAATGATAGAAAATATGTGTTGCTGTTAAGCTTTGTTCCATTGATGTTTGCCAGGTTGCCCTTTCTCATCATCAAGAAATGTGATCTTCAAACTAATTGCATTTTGCTTTTACTCTTTACTGTAACATGAGGATAACATAAAAGATCAAAGATGAATACAACTTTCAGCTCATGATAATGCTTATCGAATGAGGCCATATTGATGATCATTAATCAGCAGTAAAAGTCTTCAACTTCTATAATAACTTCCCACGGGGAGCATATATGACATTGTTCTACTACCTTTATTATTCTTTGTCTATTTTCTGCAGCCTATTGAATATAGTAGTCTTCTTTAAATAAAGAGAAAGAAGCAAAAGAAAATCAAATGATGACCCTTTAATTAGCTGCCTCTCATTTGCTCAAGCACCAAATACAAGAACTATTTGGTGTATCATATTCGTTTGAAATCCCTGAAGATGCTCCATAGTTGGAATTGAATTTCAAATTTAAAAAAAAACTAAAATTTTAATTAGAAAATTTCCACAGAGGGCGCCAAGTTATTTGACTCAAAAGATATCACAACCTTTTTGACCAAATCTTCAAAGAAGATGAAAGGATAAATCCTAGTTAAAGATAGTTAACTCTAGATCCGAGATAAAAAATATAATTAGAAAAATATTGTCGAGTATAAATATTAGCCGTGATTATAGACATATTTAATAGCATAAAGAAAGATGCATTAAGTAAGGGTAAATCCTAGTTAAAGATAGTTAACTCTAGATCCGAGATGAAAAATATAATTAGAAAAATATTGTCGAATATAAATATTAGCCGTGATTATAGACATATTTAATAGCATAAAGAAAGATGCATTAAGTAACATCAAGTGACAATGAATGTAAATAAAGGAAAAGATTCATCCAATCTTGAGTGAGATTGATCTCCTTTCATTTGATAAAGACGAATGATAAATAAATACAAGAATATTAGGACCCTTTTTTGGATAAGAAGAAGGTATGAGATCAGAGATCCTCCAAGATGTGTATTTACATATTTTCTAGAGAGAGGGAGAGGTAGAGAGAGAGAGAGAGAGAGAGAGAGAGAGAGAGAGAGAGAGAGAGAGAGGGTCTTTTTGGGAAGAACTCTCCTCCTATTTATAAGGGGGTATCCACAGAAAATCCTAAAGAAGGGTACAATTTAGAGGGAATATTCGGTAGAATATATTCTTTGAATTTTCCAAAGTAAACTAGCTATTTCATCACTGCCTGACCACAGCCTTATTGGTGAGTATCCGACCTCGGCATGTCCGTCCTCGTTCTGTCCGACCTCGGCCAATTGATGACTGTCCAACCTTGACCTGTTCAATCCCGGCCAATTGGTGACTGTCCGACCACAGCTTATTCGACGTCGGCTAATTGGTAACTGTCCGATTACGACCTGTCTAACCTCGGCCTTATATCTCCACATGCCAAATTTCTCTAATCTAATTTTGACCCATACCGCCTTAACACCCTCGGCTTACAGATTTCCTCAAAACTAATATCGGACTCATCAACAGATATCTTTCCTCGTGATAGCGTCTCTTTATTGCCATTCAGGTTTCATTTCAGTTGCAATTGTTTATTCACAGAGATGTTTAATGTTCGCTTACATAAGCATTGGGTCAGTTACAGACCTTTGGGCTTATTTAATAAAAATAATAAACGTTGTTATCCAAGTATTAATTATTTGCTGAAGAGAAAAGAACTAATAATATTAAATGCATTTGGACAAATTTGTTCTGTTAAAAAAACGTCTTGGAGATATATTGTAACAGAAAGAATGTGTACTGAACGAAAGAAAAATGGGAAATAAGTGGAAAATATCAGAAAAAAGATAAATGACAATTTTAGTATAAGAGAGGTGTCAAGCCAACTTTCTCATTCCCATATAGAGATTTGTTGCCGTTGCGTAATGCTTTATTTATATGTCCAAGAATTGATATGAAAAGCATAGTTTTCTAAGCAAAAACATCTCAGTGGGTTTTGATATCGAATGGTTACATTAAAAAACAACCACTACATTATTTCTGGTGTATTTACTTCGTAAAAGAAACCTAAACAATGGAGTTCTAAAATACGATGTGAAATATAAAAAGGATAATGCATAAAATTCTCCTAGATCTATGATCATATTAGTCACGATTCAAACCGAAGGGCTGTAATGGGCAACCGATGTCATACTCAACCGAGTACCAACACAATATATCTTTCTTATTATACTATCATGACTAAATGAGTCAGGAAACCCGTCATGAGATAACAAGAATAAACATAAGGGAATACTCAACATATCATGACCCAACATGATTTACAAACTTATACAAATGGCATACGGGCCTATAAGGTTGACATGCCCATTTGTAAACTCAAAGCATAGGCCGACAAGGCCATACAAGTATCGATACACCTGACATCCGTCTACAAGCCTCTAAGAGTACTTAAAATCATAAAGGTCGGTACAAGGTCCCGCCATACCAATTGATATATATCCAAAGCATACTGACCAAATAGGCAACTCCGGAGCAACTGGAGTGCACCAACACCTTCCCTAAGCTGATAGCCTACTAGGAGGACTCTCGCCTGTCTATCAAGACCTGCGGGCATGAAACGCAGCATCCCTGGGCAAAAGGAACGTCAGTCCGAATAAAGTACCGAGTATGTAAGGTAGGAAAGAATAAACAAGAATAGTAATGTAAAGAGAGATAGAGGAGATACAACTTGTAACATCTGAGTGCCTCTGGGGGCTACTGACATGAAATGCATAATACATATATATACATAAACTTTTAAAAACATACGCCTCTGCGGCATCATCTCATCATATCATACCCGTCCTCAAAGAGGACTCGGTAAAAATGTACCCGCCATCATAAGGCTTGGTTGAATTGTACTCGGCCGCGTGGAGCTCGATAAACCTAACTGATCAATGGTTGCACAATAGGTGTCGTACACAACACGGCTCAGTAGAGTAAAATAGATACATATATATAATGCATGCTCGGCTCATGTAATCACATTCTAAACCTTTCGGAGTGATGTAAGGTCATTGCAACTTCGATTAACATTATGGACATCCCTATCATCAATATGAACCTTAGTAGGATTTAAAGATCATACACACTTGTTAACAACAACTTAATAAGGAAAGAATAACACGGACAACCTTAGTTTCTAGGAGTAGATCCAATTGGAATCCGTATGACCCATATCACCCCTTGTAGACTTCTTACATTAATTTAACAATATCATTAACATGATAATGAAGTCACTCATCAATGATTCCGTCCTTATACCATATATTTATAATAAAAGAAACAATCCTCAGCTCCAACTTTCTTCAATTAATATCTTTATTCGCTAGTTCATGTATACTCCATCCATTTAACTTAATCAACATCAAGATAACCTTAAGCACATGCAAGAAGACAATACACACACCTCCTACAGTAACTTCTAATTGAAATCCAAGCTATATTCAGCTCACAACAACTCTCAATAGCAATACAATACCGTAGAAGTGACTTAAGCTAATCTAAGTACTATCTTGTAGTTTATCATCCTAACAACTTAACCAACATACAAGAAAGCTTAAGCATAATTAGTAGGCTGTTATACTCACATTAGCCAGTAGAAACAACTTGGAATTTCAGCAAAATACAACCTACAATAATCCTCAATGGCAACAGAACCTCAAAGAGGTGTTGTTCTTCTCTAAAACTAAGTTTTGATGTTAAAATATGGTGTAATTACTTTGGAATCACTTCAAACCCTTGTAGTATATGTTTAGAAGGGTTAGAGAAGTTTGGAGACGAAGTTGAGTTAAAATAGGCATCCCAATCATTTATAAAGTGAAATAGGTTGACCACTGCCTAAGTGGGTCCCATTGGGAGCTGTTTGCGCAGTCTCGCGAAAACGCAAATAGCTCTCTACTACGATATCGTATCAACAAACAGTGTAATACTTTAGAAACTAGACTCGTAGATCTTCAATTTGATAGGTAGATAACCCCATAATTTCAAGTATATTTGGAGAAAAGATCATCTACATTTGACCTAATCTTCAACAAAATTATGAATGTAACTTGTGATGACCTTTGCCAACTCTTGTTCCACAACTTGCTTGCCTTCAAAACGTAGTAAATGACTATCATACAAATAAATTAAATCATAGTGTGAAATAAGGGATTACACTATTTTAAAATGGAAAGTGAATCAATTAACATAATAGACTTCTAATATAACTCAACATACTCAATTATAACAGACAAACTTTATATTTTCAGTAATAAAAAAGATTCTCAACAAAAATACCCCAAAAATATAGCAATATTCAATGAAATTATATAATACATCTGAATACATAAACTATATTAATAAAAACTTATGAATACAAAAATCATGGCATATAGTGAGACAGTGAATATGATGAAATACATAGAATACAACGGAATACATTGAAATACAATAAAAAACAGAGAATACAATAAAATATATGAAATACAGTGGGATACATTAAATTACAATGAAAAAAGTTACAATGAATACAATAAAAATCATAAAAATACAGCATAATATGTTGAAATTATATTGAAATATATTAAAAGAAATGTTCTTCTTCATATTAAAAGAAAGAAATCATTACTCAGTGGATCTCTGAAAATTGAATCCTCTTTCCACGATCGCCGCCATCTCCTCGTTGAACTTGATGTTACTCAGCCTTTGAAGGAGGCGTTAGCTCCGAGGAGTCTAAAATCTATCAGATGTTTAGCGGAGACCCGGATGGATAGAAGAATAAGAATTATCGCTGGACAAACTCCAGTTCGTCATGTTCTCCAGCCTCCAACATTTGCGACATTGTTGGCTTTTATTGTTGGAATCATTCCTCCCATTAAAGCTGTTGTGTATGGTAACACTGTTGGTGTAAAGGGAGGGAAAGTGGGAAGAGATAGAAAGAAATCGATGGAAGAAGGAGGAGATCGGAAATTTTAATGGGATGGGGGAAGAGAATGAATGTATTAAAGTAGAGACAAAAAGAAAATAGTGTAGCTGATTAGCGTATTTAGTGGCTTACGGCTAGGAGGTAATCAAAATTAAATATTTTGCTATAAACCTTAACAGATATTTATAGAATATAATTTTTTAAAATTGTATTTATTTAAGATAATAAGGTATTAACCTTTGCTATAGGAGATAAAAATTCCTTTTTGTATAGCGACAATCTATTTTGTATATATTTTATATAGGAAAAACTTATACAAATATTCCAAATAAGTCTTAACTTACCAACCTCTAGCCGTTAGTCATAAAACTTACCAAAACTACACAAGTACATATAAATATGAAAAAATCAAATAAATAAGGTTCTTTCTCTCAAAGAATCACATTCAAAAATCACCTTCCATATTTTTAAGTGTGATTAGTAATATTAGATGCAAGACGGAACAGAAATTTCATGGATGAGGTAGCGAATAAAGTGACAAAATAAAAAATATACATTTATGTATATACAATATTTTAAAAATCTAAGCAAAAAAGGAACTTTTTTAATTGGCGTTGGCAAAATTCATTAAAAACATATAGATAAGGCAATATACAAAACTTGAGTAAGATTAGAGGTGATTTGGACTAGTTTTCTATCAAAATATGTAATTAATTTGAGTTCAAAAAATTCTTCTGCGACACATGTATCTCACATACATGTGTACATATATATATATATATATATATATATATATTATGTGATACACAAATGATTCACAGTGTAATACACATATTATGGCTGGTTTTTACTTTGAATTTTTAATTCAAACCACCTCAAAACTTCACCAAATCATCCCAAAACTGAGATTCAAGTTCCTTAAGCTGCCAATCTAATATAATAATACATACTCAAAAGAAAACAAAAAATTTAACATGTTTTTTGCTACAATATTTAATTGGATAATATTAGTAATATTTTATGAATTTTTCAATTTTTGTAATGAGCTACTTATAAATGGACATAACTAGTAGTTCCCTTTATATAGTGACAGTTTATTGTATATGAATTGTGTAGTCATAGTCTATAAAGTATATTTTTTGTATAGTAGTAATTTATTTTGTCTATAATTTGTATAGTAACAGTCTATTTTATATATATTTTAATGATGTAATACAAAATTAATTGAAAAGTAAAGTTTGATCTAAGCCAATATGCCATCATTACCACATTTTTGTATAAAATGACTGAAATTTACGCTCTTCGTCTCTAGCACTCAACACTAGTCAAAATTTGTCCAATAATATTTGAAGAAAAAGATGTTCAACTTTGCCGTACTAACTTGGATCGTTTTACTCGAAAGCTTCCTGAATTCTTTGTGAACTTTATGAATTTCCAAGTCCTGTATGAATGACTTTGGTTTTCTGATTAATTAGCATTTCTATTATCTTAGGCTTCCAGATAAATGCATCCGTTTTTTATTATCTTGATATGTTAGCAGATTACTGAGAGATTAGTTCTTGTTAACAGGAGAGTAGAGGGAACACTTCTTGAACGACCAACAAATCTACCGCGTTTGAGCAAATTTAGGCTAGCCATCATAATTTATTTGGGGCTATAAATTGCATGGCTTAATTCATGGCTAGAAAATGAATTATTTTTTCATAAACCATCATAATTTTCATAAAACTGGTTGCTGTAACTTTTCATAAACCATAGATCTCTCAAATATATTTTTGTTTTAACATTAAATTTTCAAAACTGCTTACCATAACTTTTTGAATGAGAGAGAGCACTTTAATTCTTTTAAAATGTTAATTATCTAAACTGTTTTCCAAAACTTTTCAAAAAAGGAAACAAGCGATTTCTGCTCTATGGAAAGCATATAATAAAAGAGATACTCATAATCTAATTCTACCAACTGCTTCCCATAACTTCTCTAGCAATTACACTATAAAAGCCTCATTTCACCTAGCATCAAGGCACACCATTGACATTATTGGATCAACTTCAACAAGGATGGCTAAGTTTTTTAACTCTCTTCTTTGCTTCTTTCTCATTCTTTCAGGTTTTCCCTTCCTTCTTCGAAATTTTTTACTTTGTTTATTTTGGTAAAAATTTACTCACACCCTGTGTTTTCACCAAATCAATGAACATAACATATGTCTCTTGTAATTCACATTTCTCACTTAACCATGGTTAAGTATTATGTATTTTCACTCTTAATTTATAACTGCTAAGATTAATTTCTTTGGTTTGATGTAAATATGAGTTACAAATAAGTATCACCATTTAATGTTTGCTTGTGATAAAAGTGAACAATTTGATCTAATTTTTATTTCATTGATATATAATGTCTTGTTGGTTCAATTTGGATGCAGTTGCATTGGTAATAACTCAGGTAAATGCCCAAAAGAGATGCAGTGCAACTCTGGATACACATGGATGTCTCCTTGCTGACTGTCAAAAGGAATGCCTACAGAAATATAATGGGAATGGACTTTGCACTGGCGGTATCTCTGGCCCATTCAATTGTGTTTGTGTTTACAATTGTAACTCCAATTAAAATACCTTTGATCATAGACTATATTGGTCTATTATAAATGAGAAATAAATAAATAAAAGAAAGGAATTTTTATATTCTTATACATTATATGAAACTGTATTTTCTCCTTATTCAAGTTTTACTATAATTATATTTTATATACACAATTACCACTTATGTAAATTTTAAGGGAATTAATGATAATAATTAGTGTGTTAAAATTACTCTAATATATCTTCCACTCCCCCACGTTTCTCTCTTCACATTCCACTCCCCTCCCCCACGTATCTTGCATCCATCCACGATTCCACCATTAACAACCATTAAAAAGCTTTAAAGCTTTGAATTACAATTTGGATTTTCAAAAAACATTATTTGTTTGAATTGGACGTAATTACAAAGAATTGAAACTTCTCTCTACATCTCTCTCTATATCTCAAGATCCCTAATTTCAGTAATGTAAAGCAAAGGAAAAGAGAGCAGCAATTTCAACATTGACAACCATTAAAAACCTTTGAATTTGAATTTGAGTTTTTAAAAATTAGTATTTATTTGCATTAGGTGTTGTTGCAAAAAATTAGGAATATGGTTTGGAGTTTATATCTCAATTTTGAGGTGTTTTGGTAAAGATTAGACTTGGTTTTGGCAGAATTTCAGATTGAAACTCGAAGAAGAAAAAGTAGAAGACATGGTATACATTATATTTTTGAAATTGTAGTAAAATTATGGAAAAATTGCATAAAAGTTATATTTTGTTGTTTATATATTTTTCTTTTATTTATTAACTATTGTATGAAAGTTGAACAATATTGTATACAAATTATATTTAAATTGAATGATATTGTAGTTGTATATAACAGAGAGAAATAATATATGAAAATTGTTAATAAGTTGTATAATATATAATTAGTTGTATGTAATTTGTTTTTACTATGTATAAATCAGATACAAAATATACAAAAGACATATTATATAAAAATTATATTTAAGTTGTATAATATTATAGTTGTATTTGACTGCGTAGAAATTTGTATCTGGTCTGGAATATTAACCTTTCCCTCGTTTTGCCGTACATATTTTCTTAGGAGAAGCGTAGCGTAATATCATGTCTGCCCGAAGAATTAGCAACAAATGTATCTTAATGAAACATGAAAATCTCAAGATTAAAGCGATACTACTGAAACGTTTTTTATTCACCTTCATCACTGTACATGTTAAGTTTCTGCGTGGGCATTAGATCAACTCAACTAAGAAACTGAATAGGGGGTGGTGTAATTTTCATTTTTACTTGTTAATATTATTTTCTGTTGCTATATTATTGCGTTTTTGCAACTGCTACTGCAAAGATAATTTCTTGCCAAATGCTAGAGCTGGTAGTATTGGATTGTAGAGAAAATCAGTAGAGGGATGGCAATACTTCGGAGCCTTTTAATTAGTTTTTCTAAGAGAAACAAAGAAAGGGATATATTGAGACACTGATTTGAAGTCTTACCTTTCTTTTGTATTCACTGATGGAACCATTATATTCTTTGAAACATCAAGCAGATCCTAAACCTCTCCCAAAAAAAAAAAAAAAGTAAAATAGATCGAACCCGATCGTGATGGTGCCTCTCGTGAAGACAAGGCCAGCCAACACTTTTCATCTTTTCAATTTTCAACAGATACATATTTAAGAACCGTCTAAACATGATAAGAATAAATATGATATAACCGATAATAACATAAATACGTGGAAGAACACCCATACACCGCCCTAACTGGGCTGTCACTAGTCATGGACATCTATAAGTCAGAACACAATTCTGCTAAGAATCATAAACTAATACAAATGTCTGAAAAGAAACCGAAGCTATAGAGGTAGCGGCACGGGGCTGCGAACGTCAACAACTACCTCGTAATCTCCGAAAGCCCGCCTGAAGCTGGAGGAATCAGCACTCGGGAGCGGCTAAATCCTCAGAACATTATTTATAATCATTACTCACCTCGAACCGGCTAAATCTCTAGCTCGAGATGCCGTTGCCCCTCAAATCGGCCTCCATGTGCGTTGAATATATCCAAAATCAAAACGAGGACGTAAAAATATGCGAAGGGAGCGAAGCCCAAGCAAAAGCAATCAATAAAGGGCACAAATCTCGAAATTTACCAAAACCTAACCCCCGGACCCACCTTTCGAAATTCAAAAATTTTTACACCAAATAGATTCCTTATTTTCCCACGAATTCATACATACCAAGAACATCAAAATCCATCCACAAATGGCCCTTCAAATCCCAAATGTTTCGCCTCCAATTTCAAGCCCTAGCTTTTCCATTTTAGGCTTAGTTTTCATGATTTTCTAAGTGGAATTCACATAATAATCGAGTTCTAGACCAAGAAGTCAAAATTCTCTGGGGTATTATCTCAATTCCAATAAAATGCAATCGGGTAAAGTATCTTACCTCCAAATGTTTCCCCCTTGAATCCGTCTTCAATCTCCTTCAAAAGATCAACTATGGAGGAAATAAGCCCCAAAAACGTACACAAGGCGAGCATAAAATATTCTGCCCAGACATATTTTCCTTCTTCCCGGACAGAGTCAAACTCACTATTCGCAAAGCACAAACTTACTTTGACAAAATTTCCTCTTACGCAAACACGACATGACCCCTGCAAACGCGATGACTTACCCACACAAACCTTCGTGAATGCGATGGGTAAATTTCCACAGAAGCTCGACCTCTAAATTCCTCTACGTGATCGCGAAGCCCTTCCCGCAAACTCGAAGGCCAAAATTCCACTGGTGACCACTGACTCTTCGCGAATGCGAGGGTCCACTTGTGAACGCGAAGAGTAAAAACCTGCAACAGCTGAACTTGCAACTTCTACAATTTTTTCAATGCATGAAATGGTCCGATTGACCATCCGAAACTTACCCGAGGCCTCCGGAACCTCAACCAAAGGGACAAACATATCCCGATATCTTATTCAAACTTGTTCCTATCATCAAAATACTTCAAACAACATCAATTCAACTAAAACACATTGGATTCAAGCTCAAATTTTTAAAAATCTTTCGAATTTCGCTTTTGATAAAAAACCCAACAAACCACGTCTGAATGACCTAAAATTTTGCACACATATCCCAAATGACACAACGGAAGTATTGCAGTTCTCAAAATTCCATTCTGGCCCCTATATCAAAATTTTGCCTATCAATCGAAAATCGCCAAAATATTAACTTCGCCAATTCAAGCCTAAATCTACTCCGGACCTCCAAAACCCATTCTGATCACACTCCTAAATCATAAATAACCTCCCGAGACTAACCGAACCATTGGAACTCACATCCGAGACCTCTAACACATAAGTCAACATCCGGTTGACTTTTCCAACTTAAACTTCTTTAGAAGTGACTAAGTATCTCAAACTTCACCAAAATCATTCCGTACTCAAATCAATCAACCCGATCACATATAAGACCACTATTCAAAGCAATTAGAAGCAAAATTGGGAAAATCGGGATGGTAACTCATGAGACGATTGGCCAGGTCGTCACAGTAACTTTGCCAAAATATCTTAAAAATATTTTTTTGTTTGATATATTTTATATGACTATAAGAAAAGAAAAAGAATCTTGTTTAGTAATTATAAAATTCATAAGAAAAATAACACATATTAAGTAAAGCTTAATAAGGGTTGGACGGATTGGACTATGGCCAAAATTTTAGGTCATTTTGACCCTGCCTAAGTAACTTTAGGGCAGGTCATTTAACCCGCCCAATTAATGACTCGCCCATTTTTTCCTATTTAAATTCCACCAACCCACCCGTTAGACACCTCTAGTGGAATTGATTTATTAAATAAGTAATTACGTGTTTAGATAAAATGCTGAAATTTAATAATAAGTAGCTGAAACTGTTTAATTAAAAAGTATTGACAAGCTCTTTTTTGTTAAAATAACTTAAATGACTTTATAATAATTTACACTACTAAAAATGTCATTTTCTTCAAAATTTTAGATTCTATATAGATTCAAATACAAAAATAACCTATTTATCATATTATTTCAATTATAAAAATGATTAAATAATATCTATTTTTATAAATATAATATGTTATGATAAGCATACAATAATAAATTAGAACGGGCCAGGTGGAATATAAATTAACAAAAATTAAGGGAAAAATCTCAAATAATGCACCCAATATTTGCAGAGAAGAAACAAGCACTTAATATGTATTGTTTGTAGTAAATAAACTTAAAACATACAATTATCAAAAATACTTTGAGCTATCAGTGAAACCATTTAAATTGTAAACCCCAAAAAATAAAAAATAAATAAAAGAAAACATTCAAATTAACCTTGTATAACACTCTTTTGTTTTTATACTACTATTTACAAAACCAAATCCACGCAAAAATATACATCTAAAAGAGTAGTAATTACTTGAGGCTAACAGTTAATCTCTTACTTGAGGCTGACAGTTAATACAAGTCACTTAAGTACAACAATATGAAGAAGACAAGTGAATTTCGTTACCTCAAATTGTCGACAAAAATCTGAAGAATTGCAGAGGCACGGGCTGTTTAGGTTTTGAAGAACTAGGAGAGAGTGAAACTATACTAATAGTTTGGTTTTAAGAAGTATTTTAGGAATATAATAGTAAATTATTGGTCAAACTTAATATACTTATAAGCTAAAATTTGATAAGTTGAGAGAGATTAATTTATGACTTTTGGCTTATAAATACCTGGCTTATAAGCACTTTTATTTTTATCAAATGCGTAGATAAGTCAAAAAATATTTATAAGCCAATTTCATCAGCTTATACATTTAGCCAAACACCCTCTTAGTCGAACTAGTGAGCTTTGAATATCAAAGTGATTAAAAAGAACGACCCCATTTAACCATTAAAACGCGATTCTCTTTCTAACAGATATCAACATATCTTAAGCAATATGATTTAACCCTTACCCTATGATATGTTGCTGAATTAATCAAATGATATGTAAAAGCAATCATCATAATTTAACTCACCCACATAGCCTTATTTTTTTCTATTTAACGTGCAATCACAATATATATTCCTTTCATTTATTTGGGAATCTAACTAAAGATTTTGTAAAGTGTTTTCAGTGTTGTAACGAACAAATCAGTCATTCTGAGCATTTGCATTTCGCTTGATAGTTTACGGGCATGAGCAGCTCCGTATGAGATATTATAACTTGTGTAATTCGAAATTGATCTGCAAGAATGATTCTCAAATAGGAAGCTTTAAATTGGAAGAGTAGACCAAGTTTGACTTTTTAGTATCTGACCTCGGATTGAAATTTTGATGGTTTCATTAGGTCGGATGGTAATCCTTTACCCGAGCATATGCCCGAATATGCATTTGGATGTTTCTGGAAGGATTCAACACTAATTGGCGAAAATTGAAAATTTGAAGGTTTTGAAAGTTCATAAGTTTGACCAAGAGTAGACTTTGAGGATATCGAATTCAAATTTTTATTTTGGGAATTGGAATAGCTTTGTTATGTTATTTGGGACTTGTGTGCAAAATTTCGGTTCTTTTCGAGGATTTGATATGTTTCGGTGCGAGTTTTGAAAGTTAAAAGTTTATTTAAGCTTTGATTTGAGGTGTTATTCATCGTTTCGATGTTGTTATGCGTGATTTGAAGCTTTGAGTAGGTCCGTGTTGTATTATAGAACTTGTTGGTATATTTGGACGGGTCCCGAGTGGCTCGGTTGAGTTTCCAACGAGGTTTTGATAATTTTTGTTTCATGTTGCATTGCTGAAGGAGTGTTGGTTCTGGTGTTTCTGCGTCTGCGGAATAATAGACGTAGATGCGAGTCCACAAATGCGATTGTTGGTCATAGAAGCGCAAACAGGCTTGACTGGGGATTGTTGCAGATGTAGGAAGAGGCACACCTGCGTTTGCGCGAAGGCGAAATCCTTTGCTGTAGGAGTAGTCATATGCAGAGATGCAAGTTTGGTGGTCGCACCTGCGATGGCGCTAGAGCGAATATTTTCCGAAGGTGCGGAAGGTCATTTTTCCAACTTATTTTGCAGAAGCGGGCTTAACATCGCAGAAGTGATGCCACATCAGTGGCTCTTTGTTCTCAAAAGCTTAGAGGACTGGGCAGAAGCTTTAAGTTCGAGGATTTGGTTATTTTTGCATATTTGAAGCTATGAAGCTCAGATTTGAGCGTGTTTTGAGGAGATTTTCACTATGTGAATTGGGTAAGTGTCCTTTACTCATTTTTTGTTATATTTTATGAATCTATCTTTCATTTTCCCAGTGGTTGATAAATTTTAACAGAAAAATTGGAGGGTTTCGCGTAAAGTTTTATAATATGAATTTGTGAGTTTTGAACATCGATTCAGTATCGGATTTGATTGAAACTAGTATGGTTGGACTCGTAATTAAATGGATTGTCGGATTTAATGAGTTTTGTCGAGTTCCGAGGTGCGGGCCTAGATTGGACCTTTGGGATGATTTTTGGTCGTTTGATTAAGGATTCGACCTTTATCACGTAGAATTGTTTCCTTGGGCTTTATTGATGTATTTGTGAGCATGTAAATTTTGCGCTATATGAATTGCTCCCATAGATTCAAAATAAAATAATTTCTTTTAGTGTTTGCAACTTTGTGGATTTTTGTGAAACTTTCTGTTAATTATTTGCATGTGTTTGCACATGTTTATTTTATTTTAATTAGTAAAAAATACAAAAAAAGTATTGCATGTGCATTCAGGAGATAATTTTATATTTTTAAAAATTATTCAGTAAGTACGTTGTTTTATAAAAAGAAAATCACAAAAAAATAATTTAATTCGCACCTTTAATTTTAACTTTGAGTTTAAGTGGTTCTGCTTTCAAGTTGTTTATTTATTTATGATAATTATTACTTAAAATTACTCCGCATTTTTTATAAGGTAACTTGGTTTTACAATTTAATTAGTTTAATTTTGAAAAAAAGAAAAGAAAAGAGAAAAGACGGAACCTAGAAAATGAAAAAAAAAGAGAAACGAGAAAAGAAGTCAATTAACTGGGTCAGTCTTTGTTAAAATCCCCCAGGCCCCAAGAAAATCTGGTCCAATCCCCAATTCCAGCCCAAACCCCTCTTCCCCTTTTAAAATCGGGATTTTTACCTATATATACCATATAACAAATTTTATTACCAAAATTGTGTATGGTTTGATATTTACCCGCCTATACCATGTTTTGTTTACAAAAATTGTACCAAACCAAAAATAGCTGAATTCTATCCTAAAATAGCGCCAATTTTGTAGCTATCAGAATTAATGTGATTCTGTCACAATTAAATTCGAGTTTGAAAATGGAACAAAATCATAAACCAGTTCTCTCCATATATTTTCCACCATAGATAGCCATTAAAAAGCTTGAAAGCTTTGAATTCAAATTTGGATTTTCGAAAATCATTATTTGTTTGGATTGGGTGTTGTTGTAAATAATTCGAAATATGTTTAGGAGTTTATATCTCAATTTTGAGGGGTTTTGGTGAAGATTAGACTTGGTTTTGACTGATTTTTAGATTGAAACTCGTTGAAGAAGAAGAAGACATATTTTTCCAGAAATTTTAGTTAAATTGTAGAATTGTAGATAAATTATAGATAAAACATAGATAAATTCTAGATAAGTCGTAGATAAATTGTAGATTGGAAAGACTAAAACTTCTACAAGTCTTCTACAATTATGTCGAAAATGTCAATTATGCTACAATTGAAAATCCCTTGGATTGGGTGTTGTTGTAAATAATTCGAAATATGTTTAGGAGTTTATATCTCAATTTGAGGGGTTTTGGTGAAGATTAGACTTGGTTTTGACTGAATTTCAGATTGAAACTCGTCGAAGAAGAAGACATATTTTTCCAGAATTTGTAGTTAAAATGTAGTTAAATTGTAGTTATATTGTAGAATTGTAGATAAAATATAGATAATTTGTAGATAAATAGTAAATTGTAGTTAAATTGTATTGTTACATTTATATTACAATTAAACTACAATCTTGTGTCAAAAAAATTTAAGCATACCAAATTTAATCAATTCTTAATATTCAAAATTTCAATTTTGAAAAAATCTTCTTTAAATACAATACTTGAAGAAGTATTGTATGAGTTTGAAGTGTATGAGTTTCTACAACGCCTTCAATTTGATTTCTATAATAACAATTGGTGAAAACAGTATCGGCAATCGGATGATCCAATTGTAACATGATAATCCTTTCCTACTCACAGTCTCTAGATCCAAGAGTAAACAAATAGTCGTTTGCATTTTAAGATTGGAAGCTTTTGTTTATATTACAATTATTATTTATAATTCTGAAAGGCTATGTATGTATTGGTGGGGTGGCCATGGAACTTAAGACTTAGGTTTCGTCATGGGACTTCTCTGTCTATTGTTTGTTGAAGGTGAGCTTTGATTGTGTCAGTGATTCGTAGAAAAAAAAGAAGAAGCTATGACTTTGGTGAAAGATATGCAACCAAATAGAACACTAGGAAAGAGAAGAGGAAAAAAAGGAAAAAGGAGTATATGCTCCTAAAATTATGCCTAGAATAAATAAAGCAATAATTATACCCTTAATTTGAATTATGGTACATAAATTGAAATTTGGTATGCTTAAATGTAATAAACATAAACCTTAAATATGGGAGGTAATAAGGTATATATATATGTGTGTGTGTGTAAAAATTCCCTTTAATATCCACCCAACAACCCCAGCCCAAGAAGCAACCTGACCCGTTCCCAAATATCAGACACAAAAATACGGGCAAAGACCTAATCTCCTCAAACCCAGGAGACTATTCTTCTTCTCATGAACCAAGAGATATATATATATCTGTGTGTGTGTAAAAATTCCCTTTAAAATCCACCCAACAACCCCAGCCCAAGAAGCAACCTGACCTGTTCCCAAATATCAGACACAAAAATAAAGGCAAAGACCTAATCTCCTCAAACCCAGGCGACTATTCTTCTTCTCATGAACCAAGCCTCAATTTGAGTCCAAATCCAAGCGAGTCAGCCCCAAATCTCTCCTTACGCTTCTCCTTCTCTCCTCATCACCATTTCTAACGATTTTTGACACCGAAGATTCTCCTTCCCTTCACTCGCTCGATTTGGAGATAAGGCACATTCAACAAGGGTTAGATTTTATAAAGGACCATATTCGATTTTGAAGGAGGATTTTTGGGAATTTAGGGAAATTTGGATGAGTTTTTTTTTCTAAAAACAATACTTCTGGTTTTTCTCTGAAATTTTCTTTTGTCGATTCTCATCTTTCTTGTTTCTTCACGTTGAAAATACATAAAACAACAACAATAACTACCCAGTATAGTCCCACAGAGTGGGGTCTGGGGAGGGTAATATGTAAACGGGCCTTACCCCTACCCGAAAGGGCAGAGAGGCTGTTTCCAATCGACCCTCGGCTCAGTGAAGGAAAGGGACAACAAAAACAAAAACAACAAAAACAACAAAGGAGCATTAGTAACTTCAACACAAATAACGTAAATAATTATCTAAACATAAAAACATAAAAACATAAAAACATAAAAATAAAAAAAATATAAAAACTATAAATAAAATATCATGCAATAATATCGGACAGTAACTAGCATAAGACAAAATCCAATACACAAATCATCTATGAATAAGCCTGCCAAGCCTCACCCAACCCCGGGTGTGGAGTATGAAAAACTCTAGGGGCCCCTATCCCACAACCTTGATACTAGACCTCCATACTTTCCTATCCAGGGTCATGTCCTCAGAAACCCGCATTTTAGCCATGTCATGCCTAATCACCTCTCCCCAATACCTCTTAGGCCTCCCTCTGCCTCTCCGTACGCCGACCATTGCCAGCCGCTCACAACTCCTTACCGGAGAGTCAGGACTTGTCCTCCGCACATGCCCGAACCACCTCAGCCTCGCTTCTCGCATCTTCTCATCCACCGGGGCCACCCCCACCTTCTCTCGAATAACTTCATTCTTAATCTTTTCTAACCTGGTGAGCCCACACATCCACTTGAGCATCCTCATCTGCGCAACCTTCATCCTCTGAACGTGAGAGTTCTTCACTGGCCAGCACTCCGCCCCATACAACATGGCAGGCCTAACCACAGCTCTATAAAATTTCCCCTTGAGTTTCTGTGGAACTTTCTTGTTACACAGGACTCCTGATGCAAGCCTCCACTTTAACCACCTCGCTCCTATGCGATGAGTGACGTCCCCGTCAATCTCTCCGTCCCCCTGAATCACTGACCCAAGATACCTGACACTGTCCCTCTTGGCGATGACCTGTGATCCAATCATCATGTCCCTGCCTACTTCGCTCGGCTCGGCGCTAAACTTGCACTCCAGGTATTCTGTCTTAGATCTGCTTATTTTGAAACCCTTAGACTCGAGAGTCTGTCTCCATACCTCTAACCTCTCATTAACACCGGCCTTCGTCTCGTCTATCAAGACTATGTCATTAGCAAATAGCATACACCAAGGCACATTCCCTTGAATATGTCGGGTAAGAGCATCCATCACCAATTGATTTCTTTGCCAAAATGGGTCGAGTTTCTTTTTGTGCTTAATTCTGTCTGTCTTTTTTAGAATCAGAGAACAAAAATAAAAAATATTGATTTCTTTGCTTATCATCTCTGGTTTAATCTTGCTTGTGATGGAGTTCGTTTAATATGGAGTTCGATTGAAAATCGTTAAGTTCGTCGCGGTCCGAGCTTCTGATTCCTACTCATTTCTGTTGCTGGTTGCTGATATTTGCTATTGGATTTCACTTGTATTCAATATTCAAGCAAAGTTAGTCGCAGGTGTTTGTTGATTCATATTCATTTCTAATCCCATGTAGCATATCTTTGGCGTTGTATTAAGAAATGTATTGAGAATTTGAGTTCAGCTGGTTGGGAACTATTTGAATCTTGGTAACTGTTGGTCGTGGTGCATTTGTTTGCCATTTTTATGCATATTTCTGGCTTAGTTTAGCTGTGTACATCTTAAATGAGTTCTCTGAAAGTGTCTTCTGTTGTTGTTTCCTGTCACGTATGATTAGCTCGTGATTGATAATGTGAGCTATATTCTTCATTGTCAGTTTTGCTTCTTAATTATGTGTCGATTGGACGTTGTACGCGTGATCTGGTCTTCATCTAACACAGTGATGGAGGATGGAATTGCTTGACTTTGGTAGGAATGATGGAGGCTTGATCGAGCCTATGGTTGTTAGATAAGGTGCTGCATATGTTTGTCGATTCAGTTATAATTGTAGAATTTCTTGTACATCTCTAATTCGATACGAGTTCAAGAAATTGTCACCCAATTAGTTTTATTTACTGCTGCCTTGTGGCTCGATCAGTTGCACTTATCAGAATGTGTTACAAACGGCAAAAGTCTAGTGATTCGTGTTTGTTATGAAGCATCATATGATGTAGATCTCACTTGTCCAAATGATGAGCTGTTTTAACTTGGGTTCCATGACAAAGTTTGGTTCATCCTTGTCTTGATTGATTTGGTTTTGCGTTGGTCTATAGGGGTGTTGAAGCCAAATTATTTCGCTGATTTTGTATGCTCATACTTGCTCTATTTTTCCTCTTTTGTCCAAATTTCGTCTGCCTTGTTACTGCCATAGTAATTTTGCTCTTTTGAGTTACTGAAGATTTCAATTTCAGTAGTAGATCAAGCTGATACAAGCAGTATTTTGGGACATTTGTTTGGACTGGTAGCCCACTGAAAATCTACCATGCTCTTGCACTATTTGTAAGACAAATCTACACAATTTAAGTACAAGATCCTACAGTGGCAGTTTTCAAAGTTTTCTTGCTAAGGTTGTTTGATTTTATTGGTATATGCAGCCTGTGCATATCTTTGGGTTTAAAGGAATCAAATCCATGCCATTTCGCAGCTGTAGTTCTGCTTTGCTTGCAGAAATTTAAATGTCGATTCATGCCCAAGCTAGATCTAAAATGATGCCTGAAATATTGTGCGCTTTTTCTGGATTCGAGTTACATTTTTATGTCTGATCGTATGCTCCTGTGGAATATAAAAGGTCGTTACATGGTGATTCATTTGTTGCGTTCCTATTTCTTTTGACAGTGGCGTGAGTCTTAATATCAAAGGGGCCAAAATTCTTACATTAGAGTTAGAATGTCTATCCACTTGGTGATGCTTAAGTTAATGGCCTCTCTGTTTGTAAGAACCTGATGTTTCATGCCTCCTATCTTTCCCTTATCTTTAAATTAAGGTGATTTGCTGATTCACCATTGATTGTGTTATTTAATCATGTATCTGTTGGATGAATTATGCATGTATAAGCCAAGGTAAGGAAGTAAATTGGTCATAACTCCTCGGCTATGTTTTCTCTGATTTTCGAGTTTAAGCAACAAAAGAAGAGTCAGTTTATGTTGGTTAAAGCTTGGTTACAAATTAATTTGTTCACTGATTGTTGCCTATCCGCTCGGTTCGTTTTCTACCAGTTAGAATTGTTCCAAATCCTTGTTAAACATAGGTTTAAGGTGAATTTTAAAATAGCTAGTCAAGCAAACTATATATTATGGCTAGTTTGTCGCAAGAAATTATTTGGTATTCTTGGGTTTGAGGCGCTCCATGCCAAACCAAAGTGATAATTTCATGATCCTCATGTTGATTTAGATATAAAAACTGATTAATATTTGTAGAAAGCCTTTAGAGTCATTTAAAACACGATTGTGGTTGTGTATACGTTCGTGTAACATGATCACGTTTCTAAAAATCAATTTGGAGTATGCATCCGCGCAACTTCGATCAAACTTTTCTCAATAATAGAAAATAGGCTTTCGTAGGTTATTAATTCATTTTTTATGGATCCCGCATTGTCTTTATAGCTTAGATATTAAAACGACTAATATGCGTAGAACATCCTTTAGGGTCGTCTTAAATACAATCGTGATTGTGTATACGTTCGTGTAACATAATTACGGTTTAAAAACAAAATCGGAGTATGCGTTCGTGAAGCTTCGGCCAAATTTTCTTAATCTTAATGAAGTGTTATTAATTGTGGACACGTTTGAGTGACATGATTTTTGACGCGCCAAACAAACATGTATACACACGCATAACCTGTTTCGAGATACTTTTTTTTAAAGGCGGCAAAAGAAGAAAACGCATATAGATTCTAAAATCAGTAATTAAACAATTTAATAAGCAAATATAATCAAAGAGACAGTGCTAGAACACTGAACTCGAGAGTTCTTAACACCTTCTCCCGGGTTAACAGAATTCCTTACCCGGATTTCTGTGTTCACAGATTGTATAATTGAGTCAAACTTCCTCGATTCGGGATTTTAAACCGGTGACTTGGGACACCATAAATTATCACAAGTGGTAAAAAGGAGGTATGACAGCTCTGGCGACTCTGCTGGGATCGAACCCAGAATCTCTGGTTTATGGTTCAAGAATTCGAGCTTGTTTTATGATTTTTACTTGGCTTTGTTTATTATTAATATTACCGTATTCTTTGAACCTTTTGTGCTGAATGCTATTTTTTTATCGCTTTAATATTGTTGGAATTGAATATAACTGCCTTCTTACGCCACCCATCCGGGTCTTCTAAAATTGGTGCATACGTTCATGTAGCCCGCTTTTCTATAGAAACTATACCTAATAGAGTGAGGCCAGGAGCGACAAGGGCGGAAAAACTTTAGTGCTCCCGGTACGTCGCCCCCTCCTCGGCCCCAGTTGTCCAGCTCGGGTATCCCAAGTCTAGACCAAAACCCCAAGATCTAAACATAGAAAAGCACAGCTTCATGTCGGATCCCTAGTAGGAGCGCTTGTTTGCATCATGTGCATTTGACTTAGGGGACTCAACACAGGGGGTTGGGTCCTTCTAGGACAGGTGCACCCAAAATAATGGACCATCTTGATGCATCTTGCGTGCTACTTGTGCATTTATTCCGAATTTGCATGCTGACCGGCTTTAAAGAATAGAGAGGAGACTTTGACAAAGAAGGTAACAGTGTGTGGGATGAAGATAGAATTTACCTGTTTTAAATACCGATACTAGAGTGCTACCAAAATTTAAAATAAACGAAAAAAGAAAGGAATTTGTTTTCGAAAAAACAAAATGATAAAGAAAGGGATTGTATTTACACAAAAAAAGAAAAAACAAAGACAAAAGAAGATGGTTTTTTAATTTCGCCAAAGTGACCGAACTACGCAGGTCTGATTCTCACCAGTTGTGGGATATGTAGGCAACCTACATAAGGTTCGGCCTTATTTTTTGAACAAAAAGAAGAAAAAAGGGGAAAGAAAATTAGGGGGTCAAGTAGATGCAGCCGATTCAGCTTCGGCAATGTTTTAAACTGTTCTTACCGAGATAGACTTAGAGTATTCTTCAGTTGTCGAAGGGATATTTTCGTAAATGAGTGGGCAAGGTTGTGAAGTGTCACAAAATAAGCCCTCCTTGGCCTCAAATTTGCATGGAATTAGGAAGGGGCCACGATTGCGCCAATTGGCTAAAATTGGCATATCAGGGAAGAGATCATGGTCCTTTGTTTTATATATATAAAATTGGAAGCCTGTTTTTCAAAAGGGTCTCCTAGATTCAACCCTAATCTCACCCTTCTACAAGAATAAATGAATACTATCCAGGATCTACAGAAGTGGTCAGGGAGTAGGCTAGACTACACTTGCGCATGTAGTGGAACGATCTAGATGAACATGGTCGGGAATGGGTAAAAAAGCAGCTACATTCTTGAGATCACACCACATGAAGATTTAATCAAGGCTTTGGTAACATTCTAGGACCCTGTCCACAATGTTTTTTGCTTCGCGGATTTTGAGATCACCCCTACCTTTGAGGAGATTCCCGGGTACATTGAGTTCGGTCTGGACTTGAGGAAGCAAAAACTTATATATCCAAGGGCTCCGTCGGTGCACAAGTTCTTTGACCTCTTAAACATCAGTAAGCAGATGAAGAGAACCCACGTGAGTAAAGGATGTTGTTCTTTCCATTTCTTGTACTTCAAGTTCAGGCATTCTCTGGGTTCAAAACACATGAAAAGGGTTTAAGTAACAAACAAGATAAGGGTCTTTGGCAAATTCACCGCCAGTTCGCATTCATTATGGCATTCCTGGGAATCATGGTTTTTCCAAATGAGGAGGGGACATTAGACACCCATATGGTTAGAATCACACAAGTTCTCACTACAAAGAAAGGTCACACTCCTGTCCTGTTGGTGTTGGCAGACATTTATCGAGCATTGACCTTATGCAAAGCCGGGGCTCAACTCTTCGAAGGTTGCAAAATCCTTTTACAGATGTGGTTAATCGAGCATCTTCAGTATCATCCCAAATTTATGAGTTATGGTTTCGAATACGAGTAACTTCATCACCAGCTATGAGAAAAGGGTAAAGGATTGCAACATGCCAGAGGTGTTTGAGGCATGGATCTCTCATTTAAAAACTCTCAGGGCAAGACATGTCGAGTGGACTATAGGGTGGCTTCCGAGGACAGAAGCCATGTATATGAAGGCGACCAAGGGTTACATAAGAATAATGGGGGTAAAGAGTATCTAGCCGTATGCACCGCAGAGGGTCTTGAGGCAGTTAGGAAGATATCAAATTGCCCGAGGATGAAGATCTAAGCATCCAGGTTATAGAGCTTCATTCAGAAGCTGCATTACTCGAGGCTTTAGTTCAACAATATTGGAACAACTGTCGGTACCTAAAAATGGCATTCAGGTACCAGACATGGTAAAAGGGGAAGTAGACCCAAACTACGTTTCTTAGTTTGAGAAAAGGTTTTTCATAAACAATGAGCCAGATTCCGAACTTGAGAGGCCCGCCAAAAGACCTCATATTCAAGCTTTCGATGACAAAATCCAAGAAAGGTTGGCAGGGGGGGGGGGGAAGAACAAGCCTATCAAACTAAAATTCATGATTTGAAAGAAAAGTTGAGAGATATGGAATTCAACCATGACCTACAAGCACAAGAGGCCGAGGGTGAAAAGAAAAGACTAGCTAAAGAAAATGAAGCGTTGCGATCTCAAATTTAAAAAATGAAACTAGCTACAGAGAATCCCACCCGAAGTGTGAAGGATGAGAAAATCATAGACAACCTAAGGCGGAAAGTAGGGGAATACAGTTTTGACCTATACAAAGCAGAGGGTGAACTTTTAAGGGCCCGAAAACAATTGGCCAAAAATGCGGAGGAACGAGCACGCATGATTGAACAATTAAAAGAAAGGCATGACAACGAGGTTGCTGGGTTGAAGAGGAAGGTCATCATGGTTGAAAACAAAATGGCCAAGCAAGCCAAGGACTTCAGGGCTAAGAGAGAGCATTGTTACACAATAATAGCACGATTAGAAAGAGATTTGCGGCAATTTGAATAATGGAATCGTGTAGCCCAACGAACTTGGAGGCAAGGGCCCAACAAATTGGGCGATTGTTGAAAGAAAAAGGTGCTATAAGAGAGAGAGTATGATTGATCGCTGAATACATCACCATAAAGTGTAGCCACTGTGAAGATATGACAAGATCTATGTTCTTTGCCACCGCCATGACCTTTGTTCGTCAAGTGATGGAAGACCTCCACCACCTCCAAGGGGATTTAGCACGCAAGCCTGCAGCGAGATCGAATGATGTCCCGTAGGCCTCAGGAGCATTAGAGGCTTTAAAGTATTCATGATTTTCAGATCTATTGGTCCATTTGAGAGTCTATATTTCCTTTTATATAAAGTTTATAGTAGGTTGTCGAGTCAGTTATTTTCATTTTAAGTCAGAGTCTGTTGTTTTCAGTTGAGTCGGAGTCCGTCAATTTCTTTTAGTAAGTTGTAATCGAGTGCTTTACTTTATGAAAATTGAAGAAGGTTTTCTGAAATATTTTTCTGTATTTATTCGCCAGAACTACGCTCGTTCTGATTCATGTGGGGTCATGATACATAGGCAATCTTCGTAGGATTCGACCATAATGAATATTAAAAAAATAAAAAAATAAAAAAAATAAAAGAAAAAAGAAGAAGAAAATAATGAGAGAAACCATGGTAAAATAAAGGAGAGAATAGGGTAAGAAGAAAAGAAACACAAGAGAGAAAAGAAAAGTGGCATAGAATTAGAGCAACCAATTCATTATGCATAATAGAAACCTGTAACTGCTTAGGTACATTCATCCCCAAGTATGTGGCTGCCTATATGTTGAAGCCTAAGCGCCAACAAGTTTTGTTTTTGTCTTGTCAGTTAAGATAGGTGGTTAGTTCTTGCGGTATTCTAGGAACCCACTCCTACAACACGCAGTCCAAGACCAAGCTAATTATGGCCAATCAAGAAACCGATGCCAGTATCATTGACCCCTCGAAAGAGGTAGAGGAATTGGACGTTAATGCCATGAGAGAGGAAATGTACAAACTGAAACATCAGATGGCTGAGATGTATCAGGCATGGATGAGAGGGCAGCCACCACCAACCTATCCTACTAATTCGACCTTCGTGCCACCGCTGGCCTAGTCACATGACCATCCCACCACTGATCTACCCCCAAGCTTCCCCATCTACCTACAATACCAGGGTTTCTCAAGCACCCCCAGCTCCACCACCCAAAGTGGTCCCCCATCCCCTCCACCAGTTGCTCCCATTTATGTGGCACCTCCTATCTCCACAATCGATAGATCATCCAGCGAGCCTTTAATTCAAGCTAATGACAATCAGTATTACCTACCAATACCCGCTTACAAAGCCTATGAACCTTTATCTTATGCTCCCCGTTTTGAAATCCCGGCGGAGGCTGAAAAACCAGTTAAATATGCCGAGCAAGAGGAGGTGCTCAGGAAGGTCAGAAGCTTAGAACAATCGTTCAGAGATATGCAAGGGTTAGGTGTCTAGGTGAGTGTGGCATTCAAAGACCTTTGCATGTTCCCAGATGTGCAATTACCTCCGGGCTTTAAGATGCCCATGTTTGACTTGTATGATAGACACAGTGATCCAGTCGCACATTTAAGGGGTTTCTGTAGCAAAATGAGAGGAACAAGAGGAAAGGATGAACTGCTAATGGCGTACTTCAGTTAAAGTTTAAGTGGGTCGGCATTGGAATGGTACACTCGGCAAGATCATGCTCGATGGTACACTTAGGATGATCTAGAACAAGCATTCGCCTGTCATTTTCAATATAATCTTGAAATTATCACGGACCGTCTGTCTTTGACGAAACTGGAAAAGAAACCCAACGAGAGCTTTAGAGAATATGGTTTCAATTGGAGGGAACATGCAGCGAGGGTCGACCCCCCAATGAAGGAGAGTGAAATGGTAGATTATTTCTTGCAATCTTTGGAGCCTACTTATTTTGGTCACATGGTATCAACGGTAGGTAAATCGTTTAATGAGGTAGTGAAAATGGGAAGTATGGTTGACGAGGGACTCAAATCCAACAAGAACATGAGTTATTCTACAATCAAAGCAACCACCCAGGCTATTCAAAGAGGTACCGGAGGAACATTTGGAAAGAAGAAGAAGGAAGAGGTAGCGACAATTGAGTCAGGGACTTGGTTCAGGCCTCGGGCTCCATCCCATTACAGCCAACCCTATCCTCACCACCAAAGATACCCACACACCCCACATGGCCCACGACAACATTACTACCCACCTCTGAAACCCCGTTTCTAAGTCCATCATGTACAAACATATACCCAACCTCCCTCCCATGCACAATGGCGTGCGCCAGCTCCACAAAATAATTACCCAGGTCCACCAAATAACTACCCTCCAAGAGCCTACCAGCAACCCCCGAGACCAGTTTTACGGGACAACCAAGCTTTTAAAAATGAGAGAATGTAGAACAAGGAAACTTTCACTCCATTGGGAGAATCATATACCAACTTATTCCATACGTTGAGGCTGTTAGACATGTTGAGGCCGATCGAAGAAAAGTTTCCAAACCCTCCTCCAAGAAATCTAGATTATTCTGTTAGTTGTGAGTATTATTCTAGTGCACCAGGGCATAACAGTGAGAAATGTTGGCATCTGAAGTGTAATATTCAAGAACTCATTGATTCTCATCAGATTAAGGTGCAAGCCCCGGAAGCACCCAACATTAATCAAAACCCGCTGCCTGCTCATTAGGAGACAAATATGATCAAGATAGTGCACAAAGCGGAAGATCATAAAAAGCCTTCGCAAACTGTCATGATGATCAAAGCTAGTGAATGGAAGATGGGTGAGAATTTGACCAGAAAGACGTCGACGCTCAAGTCAAGTGCAGGAAGTAGCACGCCTGTTGTTACAGTCAAGGAGGAATCCCTAAATGACGGTGTGGTGAAATAAGAGAATGCAAAGGTGGTTGTACCAGGGATGGCTAGTAAACCTGTGTTTGTCATAAAAAGCACTCATTCAGAGCCTATCAGTATCAAACTTGCAGTCCAACTACAAGTAATCAGCGGTAAGGCAATACGTGGAATTATGATCGAGTAATAGTGACCTACGAAGGGAAGGAGCTTAGAGAAGAAGATTGTGAGACTCATGGATTGACCTGATCGGGGAGGTGCTTTGCCCCTGAGGAATTGAGAAAATCAAAACCAACCAAGGATGGTTTAGCGCCGGTAAAGAAAACTATGAGTGAAGAAGAGGCATAAGAGTTTCTAAAGAAGATGAAATGCAGGATTACTCTATTATGGAAAAATTGAGGAAGTCGCCTGCTCAAATCTTGTTGTTATCATTGCTGATTCATTCAGACGAGCACCGTCGGGCTTTAAAGAAGATCCTGAACGAGGCCCACGTTCCTAATAAAATCACATTTAACCATTTAGAGAAAATATCCTGTAAGATGTTTGAGGTGAACTGAGTCACATTTTCTGATGATGAACTACCACTGGAAGGTACCGACCATAATAGAGCACTCTACCTCACGGTAAAATACGAAGATTTTGTGGTAACTCGAGTTTTGGTCGATATTGGTTCAAGCGCAAATATTTTCCCTCTCTCCACACTAAAAATGTTGAAGGTGGAAAATGAAAGAATTCACAAGAACAACATCTGTATACGAGGGTTTGATAGCGGGAGAAAAGATTTGGTTGGTGACATCGTGCTCGAATTGACAATCGGGCTCATTGATTTTACCATGGAGTTCTAGGTGCTTGATATGATTGTCTCTTACAACTTGCTGTTGGGATGACCTTGGATCCATGGTGCTAGAGCAGTTCCCTCTACTTTGTATCAAATGGTAAAATTTGAATGGGATTGACAAGAAATCGTGGTGCACGATGAAGACCATATGTATGCTCACAGTGATGCTATCGTGCCCTTCATTGAAGCAGATAATGATAAATGGCCTTGGGTGTATCAGGTTCATGACTCGGTATCAGTGGGGAAGGTCCCAAAAGGGGAGCGTGTTCCAACACCAAGATTGGCTACCGCAACAGTTATGGTGGCATTTGAAATACTAAAGAATGGGTTCATTCCTGGAAAGGGTTTGGGGGCCTCACTTCAGGGTATCATACAGTCGGTGTCTCTTCCCACAAACCTAGAAAGTTTTGGTTTGGTGTTCAAGCCTACAAGTGCAGACATCAAGAGAGCCAGAAAGATAAGGAAAAAACCATGGGCCCTCTCCAAACCTGTGCCTCGCCTCTTCAAATAATTTGTGAAACCTGTCGCCAAGAATTTCTTAACAACGACAAGTGCCAATCTTACGGTTGATCCTGACAAAGAATTACTCGAGAGTTTCAAAAAGTTGTTTGAAGATGTGAACATGGTGGAGGCCGGAGAAGGATCAAGCAAGGCAGATGTGCAGTTATGTGGGACCCCGTGCAAAAGTCATCAACTGGGAAGCTACTCCTCTTCCCACTCGGAAGTAGTCGTGGTAGTCGGCTTTGATTTTTCCTTTAGTTTAATCTGGTTTAGCTCCAGGGTTGTAATTCAGATGTTATGTTCCGTCCGTTTGGATGTGTAAACCCTGTTATCTTTCCAATTTCAATGAAATGCAATTTCCCTTTTATTTAGTGCTAATAGCTTTTATTTTTCATTGCTTTTCTTTTCCTTCTTGTACAGTTATTTTTATGCTGGCTCAAATGATCTGACATGCATAAGGACTCTTCGGCCCAGTCTTAAAAATCGGTCTAATTTAGAAGTAATAATTCAAGATATAGAATATGAGGATCAGTCGGAATATGATGAGGAAAGGGCATTGGATGATATTAGTAAAGAATTGAGCCATTTTGAGGAAAAGCCCAAGCCAAAACTGAGAAATACAGAGGTAGTCAATTAAGATGACCCGGATAACATTAGAGAAACCAAAATAAGTGTCCATATGGAGCCACAACTTAGGGGAGAAATAATTGAAGCGCAGCTTGAATACAAAGATGTTTTGCATAGTCTTACGATTATATGCCAGGGTTGAGCATTGACTTGGTGGTTCACAAGTTTCCCACCGACCCAGCATGCCCTCCTGTCAATTAAAAAGTTGAGAAACTTTAATACTGATATGAGTGTGAAAATCAAAGAGGAGGTTACCAAATAATTCGAGGCCAAGGTCATCTGAGTCACACGATATCCCACAATGTTAACCAATGTCGTGCCTGTCCGAAGAAGGATGGTAAAACCAGGGTATGTGTCGAATTATCGTGACCTCAACAAATCAAGTCCAAAAGACAACTTCCCACTGCCAAACATCCACATACTGATTGACAAGTGTGCAAAGCATGAGATTGGGTCCTTCATAGATTGTTACGCAGGCTATCACCAGATTCTGATGGACGAGGAGGATGCGGAGAAGACAACATTCGTCACACCATGGGGAACATATTGCTACAGGGTCATGGCCTTTCAGCTTGAAAAATGCCGGGGCAACCTATATACGGGCGATGACATCCATCTTCCACGATATGATACATAAAGAGATTAAGGTCTATGTGGATGATGTAATTGTGAAATCTAGGAAGCAATCCGACCCTGTCAGAGATCTAAGGAAATTCTTTCAGAGGCTCCGCAGGTATAATCTCAAACTCAATCCGACAAAATGCGCGTTGTGAGCATGTGATTTTTTCCTAGCCTAAATTTCTCCTATAAATTCGTAAACTTAGGATTTTTCTTTACTTGTGTGATATTTAGAATTTAATTGCATAAATTGTGTGTTTGTTTGCATATTAAGTGCATTTTAAATCACAAAAAATATAAAAATAGCATTTTGCATTTAGGATATTAATTTTAACATTTTCGGTTTAGTGGTTAATTAATAGCATGGGAAAAACAAAAAATATATAATAACATAAGCTGTTCCTTTTGAATTTTTACTTTTAAGGTCCCAAATTTGTCATTAAAATTAGGGTTTTGTTAATTGTGAATTTAATTAGCTTAATTTTAGATTTAAATCAGGTTTTTCTATGTTAATATTAATTTAGGAATTAATAAAATCAATTAGGATTTGAAAATAAAGGATTTGAAAGGTGGCCTATATTAAAAGATCAAATCAGGCCATTTATGCAAAATTAACCTGTTTCCCAGTCCAGCCCAAACCCTCTAGCTCGGTCCAATTCTATCACGATGAAATGACGTCGTTTAAGGGTGTTTTAGTCCTGACAGTCTAGGTTTCTATTCTAGCGGTCAGGAAGCCCCCATCCATGAATACATATATGTCCTAAAGACCCTCACCCCCTGTCCATCTCTAACCTTCCACCCCATAGAAACCCTAAACGTCGCCAACCGAAAATTACCTCCACCAGTGGCAGTGGTCCAAACCGTCCGAAATTAACACCACCGGTCCCCCTTCCTCCACTACCCAAATCTGAGCCCCACTTTCTTCGAATGCCCTCAAGCCCATTGACTATTCAAAACGATGGTTTCCACCTCCGTTGCCCACAATAGCACTGCCTCCAAATCTCCAAAAAACAACACCATAGGCTTACCTTGCCATCCCCATCATAGATCCATTAATAGTTTCCCTCGAATCTCACTGGACCTCCCAAAATTTCTAGTCGAAGTTTGGCCGGAAACACTAGACACTCAAGGCTTAAGGGTTCTTTGGTTTTGGACTATGAGAGTCCTTAGTCTTGTGTTTTCTCAAGGAAACACATAATTAGGGACAGTTGTAGTCCAGTTAATCCAAATTCAGATTGCATGCCGCCATTAAGCTAAGTCTTCTTAATTTTTAATTTCTTGTTCCTTCATCTTGGTGTTGTATGCTTGTTAGTATTTTTTTTCCTTTCAACTTGCATGTGTCTGTTGCTTCACTTCTTGCATGCGTTTGTTAATGGTGTTTGTTTCCCTTTGCTAGATTTCATTTAGAATTTGTGGGGTAGAGTTACTCAGATTCCTATTCATCTATTTAATTTCAACTCTAAAATCATCACTGATTATTTGCTATAATTCAATTCGAATTGTTTGGTTGGTTAGTTTGCTTAAAATTCATGTTTAAGTTTTTAATCTCTTCGGATAACATGATTCTGTGTTTCGTTTGTTTCTTAAATTTTCTATTCGATTGATAATAGAGTAGCAATAGTCTTTAATTATTATTTTCTGTAGTTAAGTCAAGCCATAACTTAGGATTGCTTGGGTCTGTGTTAAATCTTTGGGGTCTGGTCGTAACTGAAAGTAGTTTGTTTGTTTTTGAATAATACAAATCTTTGAAATGAGTCATGGTCAGTATTTTACCAAGTTAAAGGGTTTGGTGTAGTTTGAATTGGGTTTGATGTAGCCTGGGTTTGTAATTCATAAATGAATCAAAGGTAGTATGGCATTTCTCAGGGAAAAAAAAAACCTGCAGTAACTAAAATGGAATTCCCTAGATGATTCTAGATGGGATTCTAATTTGAATTTCAGTAGTTTTAGTGCAGTAACTTGGGCAGCAAGTCACAACCTAGGACTAGCTAGCTAAAATTAAAAATAAAAGAAGGGGCTATGGGTGCAAATCTAAAAACAGAAGGCTGCCCTATTGGCTTGCCTATAAAGACTTTGCAAACTTGCCTTTAAAGGCAGAGATTAGAAACTGGAAATCTATAAAACTCACACAAGATTTTAGAAGGAAAAAAACAGAAGAAAAATAACAAAAAAAGCCAGCTAAAAAAATCTCCAAAAAATATTGTTCCATTATATTTTTGGAACTCAGGGGTGTGAAATGACTTAAAATAATGTGTTTTTAAGTGTGTGGGTTCTGATTTTGACTGCATTTACTTATTGTGCATCATCTGATCTTCCTGTGGGTTTTGGATTTCATTACAAACTGATTTTCTTTGGTATTCTGGGTTGATTTCTATGCTGCTGTTTAACACTGTTGATTGATCACTGCCTTCCTGATTCTTATAGGCTGCTACCTTGCTATGTCCAGGTACAAACTCTTACTTTCAAGATGTAAATTTGACTCGAAGATGGAATGAAAAGCACTGATTTATTTTCTGTTAGCAATTTTAATTATTTTAGCATTGCTTCTATTTCATATGCTTATATGTTAGATGTTTGATTCAAAAAGTGTAATAAGATAGTCTGATTATGTTATTATGAGATGTACTGTATTATACAACATATTTACTGTGGACTGTATCATGTTCAGTCGAATCCTGTTTTAAGTAGTTAATTCATGTATAATTGAATTAGGATTGCTGTAAGAATAGTTTTGGATTAATTAGCGAGGCTGATTGTAGTGTGGAACCTGTTTTAAATCAGGCAGTAGCCCTTTTCTACACCGTTTGCCGGGGTTGTAGTATCAAAAAGTAGGTGTGACAGCTGTGGCGAATCTACTGGGGACATATTGAACCCATAATCTTTGGTTTGTTGTTCAAGAATTCGAGCTTAGGATAGATGTTATATTTGGCTTTATCTAATTTTTCTACATGTTTCATGCTATATGTGCTAAATATTTTACCGCTTTAATATTTTGTGAATTGTATATATAAACTGCTGCGAAACCCTTCCTCTCTCTGAGTCTTCTAAATCATAGAGAAGGGTGCACTTTGTGTGAATTCTCTTTTCTTTAGAGTCTTATCCCATTTTAGAACGAGGTTCGGACAAGTTGCTAAGCCGATGGAGCTTCTGTATTCCCGGTACGCTACCACCCCTCTGCCCGAGTTGTACGCTCGGGTAAGCCAGGTTTTGAAAAATAAACCCAAAGCTTAAACCTAATTTAACTAAACCTCATGTCGGATCCCTAGTAGGAACTTTGTTTGCTCACGTGCATTTGACTTAGGGGACTCAACACAGGGGTTGGGTCCGTCTAGGAGAGGTTCACCCAAAATAATGGACCATCCTAATGCATTTTTGCGTGCTACTTGTTCATTTATTCCGGATTTTGCATTCCGATCGGCTCGTGAATATTGGGGAAAAAGTTGAGAAAAGAGAAATAGCATATGAGGGTAAAAAGAGTTAATCGCCTGTTTCTGCCGACCAGCTCGTGAATATTGAGGTAAAGGTGAGAGAAGAGAAATATCAGTATGAGGTAAAGAGAGTTAATCGCCTGTCTTGAAAAACCAGTGCCCAAACACTACTGAAACTCTACCAAATTTTTGGAAAAAAGAGAGACAAAAAAAAAGAAAAAAAAGCAAAAAGAGTCTGTTTTGTTCACCCAAGAAAAGAGAAAAATTCTTGTTTTCAAAAATAGTTTATTTATTTTTGAGATGACAAAAAGGGAAGAAGAAGAGTCTTGTTTTCAAAAATGGTTTTATCTGCCGAACTACGCGGGTCTAAATCCCATCGGATATGGGATACGTAGGCAACCTACATAAGGTCCGGCCTTATTTTGAAAAGTAGAGAAAAAAGGAGAGAGAAATAAACCGATTCAGTGTCGGTAGTGTTTTAAACTGTTCATACCAAGAAGCCTTATAATATTCTTCTGTTATCGAAGGGCTATCTTCGTAAAAGAATGAACAAAATAGAGAAGTGTCACAAAATAACCCTCCCATCCTAAAAATTCATATGGAAATAGGAAAGGGCCGTATTTGCAAAGGTAGCCATTTGGCTACAATTGGCATGTCAAGGAGGGAATCACGATTATTTTAGTTTTAAAATTAGAAACTTGTTTTCAAAAAGGGGTCATTAGAGTCAACCCTAACTCTACCTTTCTACAAGAAAGAATGATTACTATCTAGGACCTACCAGAAGAGATCAGGGAGCAAGCTCGAGTACATTTGCGCATGTGGTGGAATGATTTCGATTTAGATGGTGAGGAATGGGTAAGACAACAGTTGGACGCTCTTATAGACATATGGGAGATCAAACCATGAGATGATCTGATCAAGGCTATGATAACTTTCTGGGACCCAGCTCGTAATGTTTTTCTCTTCTCCGACATTGAGATTACCCCTGCTTTGGAGGAGATAGCCGGGTACATTGAGTTTGGATGAGATATGAGGAAACAACAACTTATATTTCCAAGGACCCCATCAGTGCACAAGTGTTTTGACCTCCAACAGACAAGTAAAACCACGTAAGCAAGAGGTGTTGTGATTTCTATTTCTTATACTTCAGGGTTGGGCATTCTTTTGGTTTTGAGATACATGAAAAAGGGTTAAGTAACAAGCAAGATAAGGGTCTTTGGCAACTTCATTGGCGGTTCGCATTTATTGTGGCATTCTTGGGGATAATAGTTTTTCCAAAATGAGAAAGGGAAAGTGGTATTCGTATGGCTAGAACTACACAAATCCTCAACACCATGAAATATCATACACTTGCCCCGTTGGTACTGGAGGATATCCACCGTGCATAGTCTTCGAAAGGTTGTAATATCATCCTACAAATGTGGATGATCGAGCATCTTTGCCACCATCCCAGATTCATGAGTTATGGTTCAAGCCCAAATAGTTTCATCACCAGTTATGAAGAGAGGATAAAGGATTACAACATTCCAGAGGGGTTTGAAGTATGGGTGTCTCATTTGAAAGCTCTCAAAGCAAGTCAAATTGAATTGTCCATAGGATGGCTCCCAAAGACAGAAGCCATATACATGACTGCTGCTAAAGTCTACTTGAGAATAATGGGTGTGAAAAGTATCCAACCGTATGCACCACAGAGGCTCTTGAGACAATTGGGACGATATCAAATTGTGCCCGAAGATGAAGATCTATGTACTTAAGTCATATAGTTGCATTCAGAAGCCGCACTGCCCGAAGCTTTGGTTTAGCAGGATTGGAATGGCTGCCAGTATCTTAAAAATGGATCCCAGGTACCAGATGTCGCAAAGGGAGAAGTGGATCCACACTATGCTGCTTGGTTTGAGAAGAGGTGATGTGTGAACACTTAGCCGAAAACCGAACCTGGGAGACCCACCAAAAGACCTCATGTTCAAGCTTTCGAAGATAAAATCCAAGAAAGATTAGCATGGGGAGAAAAGGAAAAAGCGTATCTAGCTGACATTCATGCCTTGAAAGAAAAGCCGAGAAACATGAAATTCAACAATGATCTCTAGGCTCAGGAAGCCGAAGGTGAGAAAAGAAGATTGATCCAAGAAAATGAAGCTCTCACAGCACAAATCCGAAGAATGAAAATAGCAATTGACAACTTGGGCAGGAGTAGAAAACATGAAAAGCTCATCTACAACTTTACCCAAAAGGCACATGATTTCGAGGATGATTTACAGAAGACTGAAAAAAAGTTAGCAAATGCTCGGTCCTGTAGGCTTTAATATATTTTTGATCTTTGCTCGAGTCGGTACTATTGCTTTGAGTCTGTTAAGTTGTTTTGGAGTCTGTTAGGTCTTTTGTATTGATCTTTTCTAAGCTTGTTTGTTTATTTCGAGTTTGTGAGTCTTGAGTCTTTGTAATCAAGATTGAAAATTTCAAAAAAAATATTTTGTTGTTTATTTCTTTTTATATCCCCAAGAATTACGCATTGTCCGATTCATTGCGGGGTCATGATACGTAGGCAATCCACATAGGATTCGACCACAACTAAAATAAAAGGGGAAAAAAGGGAATATCACGATGTGAAGCAGCAATAAAACAACAGAGAAAATAATAAAAGAAAAATAAAACATGATGAGCACAGGAGAGGGGAAAAAGGAAAAACAAGAGAGAAAAGAAAAATGGCATAGAGTAAAAGCCGGGATGACGCAAACAACCAATTAGTGCGTAATAGAAATCAATAACTGCGACTAGGTGCATTGCACATAAAGTGAAATTATCCTGTATTAAATGCCCTAACGCTAACGTGATGGCTTCAGTGTGTTGTGTTCATTCCAGAAGGGTGGTCGGTTTATGTCTTTTGAAGCTAACTCTTACCTATAGCACAACGTCAAAGACAATGGCAGACAATATCAGAACTGAGTTAGTTGGCATCGGTATCCCAAAGGAGTTAGTTGAACGAGATAATGGGTCAGTTGAAGAGGTTCGGGTGATAAGACAACAGATGACGAACATGTAGCATGCCTGGACGACTGGGAAGGCACTACCCCCGCCACCACCTGGCTTCTTAGATGTCCCCTTTACCCAAACTATGGCCCTTTCCAATAATCCCAGTAGCTCCATCAATCATCGCAATGAATACCCACTCAAAGCTCATGATGCCCAATTCTACCCCTCCAAGGTCGCCCACGAGGAGAGCCCTCAGGATAAGCTTTGGGCGGAAAATGAAAAGGATACAGGAAATGAAAGGCGAGATGGCATCCCTGGAAAGATAAAGGGCGCATAACAGTCATCAAAGAACATGTGAGGGGATTTTGTGCAACAATTTAAGCACGATATAGACATTGTACCAAACCGCTCCTACATATCTCACATGGAAAAGAAACCCAAGGAGAGCTTTAGGGACCTTTGTCTATGGTGGAACGAACAAGTTGCTCGGGATAGTTATCCCTTCGATATAAAAGATATTTCTGAGCGCCGCCGCCGACAGGGTCCAGTGGTTGTCCTTGCTAAACACTTTCAGCCTCAACAGCGGCCGCATGGACATCTTGGTGCACCAGATAACCCTTTCCAATACTACCTTTCTCCACAGAACCCTCAGAGTCGTGCTTCACTTCCCCAATATCCTGTCCAAAATGTGCTACCATATGCTCCACACTCACGAGGCCCGCGATGGCCCGCACTACCTCCTCAAAGGTCTTACCCACCCCCTCAAGCATGGCAACCACCTGCCCTCAAAATATTCCAACCAAGGCCAGAATATATGATGGAAAGGCTACTGGAAAGTTAAAGCTTGCTGGCCTGATTAAGTCACTTCTTAGTTATACTCTAGACTCACATACGAAAGGCTTTAATCCTGCTGTTCGATACAGGTACCACTATAATGTCCAGGGGCATAGATTGAGGATTGTTCTTTGAAAAAGGAAATAGAAAGAATTATTCAAGATGGGGTGGTTTTGGTCAACGGCACCGACAGAGGGCATGCGAACCCTCCCAGGAACATGGTGGTTAAAGATAATGATATGTCTAGCAATATTGATGCAAACATTAGTGGCTAAATACCTTTCTTGGTAATTGGGAAGACCCTCCATGGCCTGACCAGCAAAAATGGAGCCTTGGTGGTTCGTGTTGCTGTCATTTCGGTTGTCCAGGTTATTGCAGGGTTGTAACCCGGATATTGTCTTGTGAACTCAAACCCTTCTATATTTTTATTTCGCCCAGTTTGGTTAGTCCTAATAGTGTTGCTTAGGTTTTTTCTAGGTTTGTAACTCCAATTTAGTTTGTTTGTTGGTTGTCCAAACCCCTTCATCATCGGTCTAATGCAATTTTCTGTTTTCTGTAATTTCCAGTTATTTTCGTTTAGTTATCTTTTCTTTGGTTGTCATTTTCCCATTGACTTTAGTAACATGACATGCATGCATAACCCCAGGCCTGGTCTTAAAATATTACTCATATGGCAATGAATTAACATTGAAGGAAATAAGTACACAATTTTGAGATCATTTGAAGCCCAATCTGTGTGGAGCTGGGGCGGATAATTTTGAGATCGCTACAGAACAGAATTGTGTTAATATGGTACAAGTAGAATATAGAGAAACACTATTGAAATACACCATGCTTCATCAAGTTGAACTAATGACGAGTTCGCCTAAGTTTCCCATAGTCTGTTTAATTGGCTCATTTGTACTTGACATATTTTGAAGATTGGAATGACGAAGGCATTTAGTTCTGCTATCTAAACACTTTATCCTTTGCTTACCCTTTGAGCTTTAATTATTTTTTTTCATACCAATCTTTCGGAATTAGTAACAAAAGTCAGAAACGGAAGGGTAGGAAGTCAGTGAAAGGAAAGGAAAGGAAAGAAAGAAAAGAATGAAAAAAAGAAAAAAAAGAAGAAGAAAATAAAAGAAAAGAGAAAAGAGAAAAGAGAAAAGGGAAAAAGAAAGAAAGAAAAAGAAAACAAAACAAAGAAAAAAATGAAAAAAAAATACATAAAGAAAAAAGGAAAACAGACAAACAACAACAAAAATAATGAATCGACAACTATGTTAGACCTGATTCCTTTTAAAGGATACGTAGGTAGTCTCACGGTTCGGCCTCATCATTTAATTATTCCTAAAGTCCCCAAGCAAGAAACTGGGGCAGAAGTTGCGCTCATTGTAAGAATCTGATTCTGAAAGTTATAGTTTGTGACCCATTCGAATTGTTTTGAGTCTTTGATACCATTTCTTTCTAACCCCGTCCAAAGCCAACGTTACGGTCCAAAGAAAGACTTTTTAATCAGTCTTCAAGAGAGGCCAAGTTGAGCAAGTAGAGGTGAGTCATTCCAAGGGAAACACTACGGTCCAAGCAAGAAAGATAATGAAAATGAGAGTCTTATTGGTGAAAACCCTCACGGGCACCGAAAGGCGACGGGAACCGACAGAAAAAAAAAGAGAGAGTCTTATTGGTGAAAACCCTCACGGGTACGTTGAGGCGACTGTAAGTTGAGAAAAAGAACAAAATTAGAGGCTTGAAGGGGAAAACCTTTTAGGCGCTACAAGTCGAATAAGGATTGTGAATCAGATTGGATAATTGGAGCATTGAAGCCTAGCTTCACGGTCTGGGGGTTATAACAAGAGTTGAACATCATATTTGCTTAACAGAATAGGACGCAAGTGCATGTCATGGTCATTAGAGTTGGTACCCATATTTTATAGGTTTCTACTTTTTAGTTTTTTTGTTTAGAATCATCTACTTTCATTGTCCTCTACTCTGTTCCTTTTGTCTTGTTTATTCCCTCTTCTTGAGTCTGTTGGGTCAAAAGAAGTGAGAAATGACTTCAAAATCTGCCACCAGCTTTCTAATTGCACAAAATGGGGTCTGGTCAACACATCAAAATGTCATAAGTCAAGCACACTGAGCTGGTACCAATCAACACGCTTTGAGATTTGTTGAAATACAAAGGCTTGGTATGTATCAAATCATGGAAAATGCAACAGGACGAGGGCTAGGGTAAACGGATCAAAAAGTTTTCTGTGATAAGATTGACGAGAAGGGTGGTAAACCAGTGACAAGCAAGATCTTCCAATAAGAAATCAAAGTTATCATGGCTAATGATGGAGCAGTAGACCTCAAGGCTAGAACAAGTGCTTTGAGTCAAGAAAGAACATCATACACAGTGTGGTTGGTAACAATCAATATGCTTTGTAGACCAGGTGAAATACAAAGGTTTGGCAGATGTTGGTTCATGAGCAATGCAATAGATGGAAGGTATTGGGTTTGAACGAGAAGAGGTATTTTCTAGGTTAAGGTTTACAAAGGAAGTTGTTAGTCAAGGAACAAGCATGGTCTTCGAATAAAAATCAATTATCATGACAAGTGAAGGAGCAACAGACCTAAAGGTCAAAGCTAGTGGTTTAATTCAATAAAAAAACAGCATACACACGAAGTGGGGGGCAATGGACGTGTTTTGGGGGTCATGCTAGACATAAAGGTTGGCTAGATGTCAGTTCATAAGCAATGCAACAAATAGAGGATATTGGGTCTGAACGGGGAAGAGGTATTTTCTGTGATAAAGGTGACAGGGAAATTGGTTAGTCAATAAGCAAGCAATGTATTTCAAGGTGAAATCAGAGTTACCATGGCAAGTGAAAAGGCGCAACACAAAGATGGGAAGGCCACAAAGGTTCAAGGGGTCAGCCAAGAATCGTAAACTGATAAGGTAATCTCAGGAAAGATGCAAGGGTCTGGCGAAAGAGTCAGTAATGCAACACAAAAATGGGAAAGACCACAAGGGTAAACCGAGCATTGTAAACTAATCGAGTAATCTCAAAAAGGATGCAAGGGTTTGGCGAAAGAGTCAGAAGAACAACAGGAAAATGGGAAAGGTTAAAAGGACTAGCCAAGCATAGTAAACTAACTCAGAAATCTAAGGAAAGATGTAAGAGTTCTAGGAAAAGGGTCAGAAATGCAACACAAAAATGGGGAGCAGAGTAAAGACACAAGGGTCAAAGGGCCAGCCAAGCATAGAACATTGACTTGGAAATCTCAGGAAAGATGTAAGAATTCTGGAAAAAGGGCCAGGAGTGTAACACAACAACGGGAGAGCAAAGTAAAGCCATAAAGGTTCGGAGGTCAGCCAACCAACTCAAGCAACTCATCATCAACATGGAAAATTGAACACAACGGAACACGACAGTGGGGAGGCCGTTTCCAATAAGAATGCCGCAGGATAATCACCACTTTTAAAACTGAGAAGTTTTCTTTGATTGACATAGTGGCAGAAAAATTCCGGAAGATCCTAAGGGAGGTCATCCACAGGGGAAGGTAGGCGCATGGAAGGTATGATAAAAATCTCAGGGCCTATCCGGAAAATGGGACCTAGTTAAAACTAAAAAGGGAACATAATTTTTCATAAATATTCTCCCAGCAAGAGCACAATGAAATGAAACTCTAATTAGCAACCCCCAGCAGAAACAACCGAGAGTTAAAAGGGGCATGGAAGTTGAAACATGCAGGGGCACCATGGGCAGGCACAAACACCTTCCCCTGTAAGAGTCATCGGAACTCGCCTGAACAATGATCCCAGCAGAAACAACAGGAAGTTAGAATTGGCATTTAATCTGGAACCCTCAGGACACTCCTGGAAAAGGGGACTTGTTTATAGGTTAAAGGTAATCATGGATAGCAAAGAGCATAAAATGACTTGCATGTTGAAATAGGATTCAGTTAAGAGTTGTCAGAACCCTCTTGGAAAATGGGACTTAGCCTAAAACACAAACAAGCACGGGTAACATTGGTGGGCACAAATATTTCCTCAACAAGAGTCATCGGGACCCATTTGAATAATGAGATGTAGCTCTAAATACTAATCCCCAACAGACACATTTGGCCATCTAATTAAAAGGTTCTCATCATTCTCCGGGATAATGAGATGAAGCTTTAATTACCAGTCCCCAGTAGATCCCCAGCAGACATAGTTAGGTTAACAAAACATAGTGGAAGATAATACCATTTGAGAACACATCCTAGTTTTAAAGTTGTCATGAGATTTGATTAACACTCACAAATGCATCCAACACAAAACTAGGGATGAAAGAATTTCTCTTGTTCTGTTTGTTTTGTGTAATCGGGTACACAAGCAGCAGTCTCAGGGAATTTTTTTCAAATTCCAAGTTTTGGTAATCAGGCATCCACCTATAGAAAAAGAGAATATTTTTCAAATTAAAGTTTTGGTAATCAGGCGTCCACCTGTAGAACAAGGGAATATTTTTCAAGATGCAAATTTTGGTAATCAAGCGCCCTCCTGTAGAACAAGGGAATATTTTTCAGGATGCAAGTTTTGGTAATTAGGTGCCAACATGTAGAACAAGGGAATACTTTTCAAGTTGCATGTTTTGGAAAACAGGCGCCCACCTGTAGAACAAGGGAATATCTTTCAAGATGCAAGTTTTGGTAATCAGGCGCCCACCTGTAGAACAAAGGAATATTTTTCAAGATGTAAGTTTTGGTAATTAGGCACCCACCTATAGAACAAGGAAATACATTGCAAGTTGCAAATTTTGGTAATAAGGCGCCCAGATGTAGAACAAGGGAATATTTTTCAAAATTAAGGTTTTGGTAATCAGGCACCCACCGGTAGAACAATGGAATATTTTTCAAATTTCATGTTTTTGTAATCGGGCGTCCACCTGTAGAACAAGGGAATATTTTTCAAGATGCAAGTTTTGGTTATCAGGCGTCCACCTGTAGAACAAGGGAATACTTTTCAAGTTGCAACTGTTCGTAATCAGGCGCCCACCTGTAGAACAAGGGAATATTTGATAAGATGCAATTTTTGGTAATCAGGCATCCACCTGTAGAACAAGGGAATACTTTTCAAGTTGGAAGTTTTGTTAATCAAGCGCCTACCTGTAGAACAATGGAATACTTTTCAAGATGCAAGTTTTAGTAATCACGTGCCCACCTGTAGAACAAGGGAATACTTTTCAAGTTGCAAGTTTTGGTAATCAGGCGCCACCTATAAAACAAGGGAATATTTTTCAAGTTGCAAGTTTTGGTAATCAAGTTCCCACCTAAAGAACAAGGGAATATTTTAAAAGGTGCAAGTTTTGGTAATGAGGCACCCACCTATAGAACAAGGGAATACTTTTCATTTCAAGTTTTGGTAATCAGGCACCCACATGTAGAACAAGGGCGCCCACCTATAGAACAAAGGAATATTTTTGAAGATGCAAGTTTTGGTAATCAGGCGCCCACCTGTAGAACAAGGGATTAGTTTTCAAGTTATAAGTTTTGGTAATCAGGCGCCCACCTGTAGAACAAGAGAATATTTTTCAAGTTGCAAGTTTTGGTAATCAGGCGCCCATATGTAGAACAAAGGAATATTTTTGAAAATTCAAGTTTTGGTAATCAGGAGCCCACCTGTCGAACAAGAGAATATCTTTCAAAATTAAAGTTTTGGTAATTAGGCGCCCACCTGTAGAAAAGGGAATATTTTTCAAGTTGCAAGTTTTGGTAATCAGGCGCCCACTTGTAGAACAAGGGAATACTTTTCAAGTTGCAAGTTTTTGTAATCTGGCGCCCACCTGTATGGCAAGGGAATATCTTTCAAGGTGCAAGTTTGCGTAATGAGGTGCCCACCTGTAGAACACGGGAATATTTTTCAAGTTACAAGTTTTGGTAATCACGCGTCCACCTGGAGAACATGGGAATATTTTTTAAGTCGCAAGTTTTGGTAATCAGGCGCTCACCTGATGAACAAGTTAATATTTTTCAAGTTGCAAGTTTTGGTAATCAGGCGCCCACCTGTAGAACAAGGGAAAATTATTCAAGATGCAATTTTTGGTATCACGTGCCCACATGTAGAACATAGAAATATTTTTCAAGATGCAAGTTTTGGTAATCACGCACCCATCAGTAGAAGAAGGGAATACTTTTCTAGTGAGAAGTTTTGGTAATCAAGTGCCTGCCTGTAGAACAAGGGAATACTTTTCAAGATGCAAGTTTTGGTAATCAGGCGCCCACCTGTAGAACAAGGGAATACTTTTCAGGTCGTGGGTTTTGGTAACAGGCGTCCACCTGTAGAACAGTGGAATATTTTTCAAGATATAAGTTTTGGTAATCAGGCGCCCACCTGTAGAACAAGGAAATACTTTTCAAGTTGAAAGTTTTGGTAATCTGGCGCCCACCTATAGAATAACAGAATACTTTTCAAGTTGCAAGTTTCGAAAATCAGGCGCCCACCTGTAGAACAAGGGAATACTTTTCAAGTCTCATGTTTTGGTAATCAGGCACCCACCTCTAGAAAAAGAGAGATACTTTTCAAGTTTAAAGTTATGGTATGCAGACGCCAACCTGTACAACAAGAGAATATCTTCCAAGATGCAAGTTTTTGTAATTAGACGCCCACCTATAGAACAAGCGAATATTTCTCAAGTTGCAAGTTTTGGTATTCAGACGTCCACCTGCAGAACAAGGGAATACTTTTCATGTTGCAATGTTTGGTTATCAGGCGCCCACCTGTAGAGTAATGGAATATTTTTCAAGTTGGAAGTTTTGTTAATCAAGCGCCTACCTGTAGAACAATGGAATACTTTTCAAGATGCAAGTTTTAGTAATCACGTGCCCACCTGTAGAACAAGGGAATACTTTTCAAGTTGCAAGTTTTGGTAATCAGGCGCCACCTATAAAACAAGGGAATATTTTTCAAGTTGCAAGTTTTGGTAATCAAGTTCCCACCTAAAGAACAAGGGAATATTTTAAAAGGTGCAAGTTTTGGTAATGAGGCACCCACCTATAGAACAAGGGAATACTTTTCATTTCAAGTTTTGGTAATCAGGCACCCACATGTAGAACAAGGGCGCCCACCTATAGAACAAAGGAATATTTTTGAAGATGCAAGTTTTGGTAATCAGGCGCCCACCTATAGAACAAGGGATTAGTTTTCAAGTTATAAGTTTTGGTAATCAGGCGCCCACCTGTAGAACAAGAGAATATTTTTCAAGTTGCAAGTTTTGGTAATCAGGCGCCCATATGTAGAACAAAGGAATATTTTTGAAAATTCAAGTTTTGGTAATCAGGAGCCCACCTGTCGAACAAGAGAATATCTTTCAAAATTAAAGTTTTGTTAATTAGGCGCCCACCTGTAGAAAAGGGAATATTTTTCAAGTTGCAAGTTTTGGTAATCAGGCGCCCACTTGTAGAACAAGGGAATACTTTTCAAGTTGCAAGTTTTTGTAATCTGGCGCCCACCTGTATGGCAAGGGAATATCTTTCAAGGTGCAAGTTTGCGTAATGAGGTGCCCACCTGTAGAACACGGGAATATTTTTCAAGTTACAAGTTTTGGTAATCACGCGTCCACCTGGAGAACATGGGAATATTTTTTAATTCGCAAGTTTTGGTAATCAGGCGCTCACCTGATGAACAAGTTAATATTTTTCAAGTTGCAAGTTTTGGTAGTCAGGCGCCCACCTGTAGAACAAGGGAAAATTATTCAAGATGCAATTTTTGGTATCTGGTGCCCACATGTAGAACATAGAAATATTTTTCAAGATGCAAGTTTTGGTAATCACGCACCCATCAGTAGAACAAGGGAATACTTTTCTAGTGAGAAGTTTTGGTAATCAAGTGCCTACCTGTAGAACAAGGGAATACTTTTCAAGATGCAAGTTTTGGTAATCAGGCGCCCACCTGTAGAACAAGGGAATACTTTTCAGGTCGTGGGTTTTGGTAACAGGCGTCCACCTGTAGAACAGTGGAATATTTTTCAAGATATAAGTTTTGGTAATCAGGCGCCCACCTGTAGAACAAGGAAATACTTTTCAAGTTGAAAGTTTTGGTAATCTGGCGCCCACCTATAGAATAACAGAATACTTTTCAAGTTGCAAGTTTCGAAAATCAGGCGCCCACCTGTAGAACAAGGGAATACTTTTCAAGTCTCATGTTTTGGTAATCAGGCGCCCACCTCTAGAAAAAGAGAGATACTTTTCAAGTTTAAAGTTATGGTATGCAGACGCCAACCTGTACAACAAGAGAATATCTTCCAAGATGCAAGTTTTTGTAATTAGACGCCCACCTATAGAACAAGCGAATATTTCTCAAGTTGCAAGTTTTGGTATTCAGACGTCCACCTGCAGAACAAGGGAATACTTTTCATGTTGCAATGTTTGGTAATCAGGCGCCCACCTGTAGAATAATGGAATATTTTTCAAGATGCAAGTTTTGGTAATCAGGCGTCCACCTGTAGAACAAGGGAATATTTTCCAATGTGCAAGTGTTGGTAATCAGGCACCCACCTGTAGAACAAGGGAATACTTTTCAAGTGGCAAGTTTTGGTAATCAAGCGCCCGTCTGCAGAACAAGGGAATATTTTTCAACATTCAAGTTTTGGTAATAAGGAGCCCACCTGTAGAACAAGGGAATATTTTTCAAAATTCAAGTTTATGTAATAAGGTGCCCACATGTAGAACAAGGGAATGCTTTTAAAGATGCAAGTTTTGGTAATTAGGCGGCCACAGGTAGAATAAGGGAATACTTTTAAAGTTGCAAGTGTTGGTAATCAGGAGACCACCTGTAGAACAAGAGAATATTTTTCAAGTTGTAAGTTTTGGTAATCAGGCCCCCACATGTAGAACAAGGTAATAATTTTTAAGACTCAAGTTTTGGTAATCAGGCGCCCACCTGGAGAACAAGGGAATACTTTTTAAGATGCAAGTTTTGGTAATCAGGCGCCTATCTGGAGAACAAGGAAATATATTTTACGTTGCAAGTTTTGGTAATCAGGCGCCCTCCTGTCGAACAAGGGAATATCTTTCAAGATGAAAGTTTTGGGAATCAGGCACCCATATGTAGAACAAGGGAATACTTTCAAGTTGGAAGTTTTGGTAATCAAGCGCCTACCTGTAGAACAATGGAATACTTTTCAAGTTGCAAGTTTTAGTAATCACGCGCCCACCTGTAGAACAAGGGAATACTTTTCAAATTGCAAGTTTTGGTAATCAGGCGCCCACCTATAATACAAGCGAATATTTTTCAAGTTGCAAGTTTTTGTAATCAGGTGCCCACCTAATGAACAAGGGAATATTTTTAAAGTTGCAAGTTTTGGTAATGAGTCACCCACCTGTAGAACAAGGAATACTTTTCAAGTTGCAAGTTTTTGAAATCAGGCGTCTACCTGTAGAACAACAAAATACTTTTCAAGATGTAAGTTTTGGTGATCATGTGCCCACATGTAGAACAAGGGAATAATTTTCATGTTGCAAGTTTTGGTAATCGGGGGCCCACCTGTAGAACTAGGGAATATTTTTCAAGATGTAAGTTTTGGTAATCAGGCGCCTACCTGGATATAAAGGGAATACTTTTTAAGTTGCAAGTTTTGGTAATCAGGCGCCTACCTGGAGATTAAGGGAATATTTTTTACGTTGCAAGTTTTGGTAATCAGGCGCCCACCTGTTGAACAAGGGAATATTTTTCAAGATGCAAGTTTTGGGAATCAGGCACCCATATGTAGAACAAGGGAATACTTTTCAAGTTGGAAGTTTTGGTAATCAAGCGCCTACCTGTAGAACAATTGAATACTTTTCAAGATGCATGTCTTAGTAATCACGCGCCCACCTGTCGAACAAGGGAATACTTTTCAAGTTGCAAGTTTTGGTTATCAGGCGCCCACCTATAAAACAAGGGAATATTTTTCAAGTTGCAAGTTTTTGTAATCAGGTGCCCACCTAATGAACATGGGAATATTTTTAAAGTTGCAAGTTTTGGTAATGAGTCACCCACCTGTAGAACAAGGGAATACTTTTCAAGTTGCAAGTTTTGGAAATCAGGCGTCTACCTGTAGAACAACAAAATACTTTTCAAGATGTAAGTTTTGGTGATCATGTGCCCACATGTAGAACAAGGGAATAATTTTCATGTTGCAAGTTTTGGTAATCAGGCGCCCAACTGGAGAACAAGGGAATATTTTTTACGTTGCAAGTTTTGGTAATCAGGAGCCCACCTATAGAACAAGGGAATATTTTTCAAAATTAAAGTTTTGGTAGTCAGGCGCCCACCTGTAGAACAAGGGAATATTTTTCAAGTTGAAAGTTTAGGTAATAAGGCGCGCACCTGTAGAACAAGGGAATACTTTTCAAGTTGCAAGTTTTGGTAATCTGGCGCCCACCTGTATAGCAAGAGAATATCTTTCAAGATGCAAGTTTGGGTAATGAGGCACCTACCTGTAGAACAAGGGAATATTTTCAAGTTACAAGTTTTGGTAATCAGGCGTCCACCTGTAGAACAAGGGAATATTTTTCAAGTCGCAAGTTTTGGTTCTCAGCCGCTTACCTGGTGAACAAGGGAATATTTTTCAAGTTGCAAGTTTTGGTAATCAGGTGCCCAACTTTAGAACAATGGAAAATTATTCAAGATGCATGTTTTTGTAATCAGGTGCCCACCTGTAGAACATAGGAATATTTTTCAAGATACAAGTTTTGGTAATCACGCACCCACCAGTAGAACAAGGGAATACTTTTCTTGTAAGAAGTTTTGGTAATCAAGCGCCTACCTGTAAAACAAGGGAATACTTTTCTTGTAAGAAGTTTTGGTAATCAAGCGCCTACCTGTAGAACTAGGGAATACTTTTCAAGATTTAAGTATTGGTAATCAGGCGCCCACCTGTAGAACAAGGGAATACTTTTCAAGTTGTGGGTTTTGGTAATCAGGCGTCCACCTGTAGAACAATGGAATATTTTTCAAGATATAAGTTTTGGTAATCAGGTGCCCACCTGTAGAATAAGGGAATACTTTACAAGTTGCAAGTTTTGGTAATCAGGCGCCCACCTATAGAATTACGGAATACTTTTCAAGATGCAAGTTTTGGTAATCAGGCGCCCACCTATAGAACAAGGGAATACTTTTCAAGTTACAAGTTTTGGTAATCAAGCGCCCGCCGGTAGAACAATGGAGATACTTTTCAAGTTGAAAGTTATGGTATGCAGACGCCCACCTGTATAGCAAGGGAATATCTTCCAAGATGCAAGTTTTGGTAATCAGACGCCCACCTCTAGAACAAGCGAATATTTTTCAAGTTGCAAAATTTGGTAATCAGACGTCCACCTGTAGAACAAGGGAATACTTTTCATGTTGCAATGTTTGGTAATCAGGCGCCCACTTGTACAATAATGGAATATTTTTCAAGATGCAAATTTTGATAATCAGGTGCCCACCTGTAGAACAAGGGAATATTTTCCAATATGCAAATCTTGGTAATTAGGCGCCCACCTGTAGAATAAGGGAATAATTTTCAAGTTGCAAGTTTTGGTAATCAGGCGCCCATCTGCAGAACAAGGGAGTATATTTCAAAATTCAAGTTTTGGTAATTAGGAGCCCGCCTGTAGAACAAGGGAATATTTTTTGAAATTCAAGTTTATGTAATTAGGTGCCCACCTGTAGAACAAGGGAATGCTTTTCAAGATGCAAGTTTTTGTAATTAGGCGCCCACCGGTAGAATAAGGGAATACTTTTAAAGTTGCAAGTGTTGGTAATCAGGAGCCCACCTGTAGAACAAGAGAATATTTTTCAAGTTGTAAGTTTTGGTAAACAGGCCTCCACCTATAGAACAAGGGAATAATTTTATAGACTCAAGTATTGGTAATCAGACGCCCACCTGGAGAACAAGGGAATACTTTTTAAGTTGCAAGTTTTGGTAATCAGGCGCCCACCTGTAGAACAAGGGAATATTTTTCAAAATTAAAGTTTTGGTAATCAGGCGCCCACCTGTAGAACAAGGGAATATTTTTCAAGTTGCAAGTTTAGGTAATAAGGCGCGCACCTGTAGAACAAGGGAATACTTTTCAAGTTGCAAGTTTTGGTAATCTGGCGCCCACCTGTATAGCAAGAGAATATCTTTCAAGATACAAGTTTGGGTAATGAGGCGCCCACCTGTAGAACAAGGGAATATTTTTCAAGTTACAAGTTTTGGTAATCAGGCGTCCACCTGTAGAAAAAGGGAATATTTTTCAAGTCGCAAGTTTTGGTTCTCAGCCGCTTACCTGGTGAACAAGGGAATATTTTTCAAGTTGCAAGTTTTGGTAATCAGGTGCCCAACTTTAGAACAATGGAAAATTATTCAAGATGCATGTTTTGGTAATCAGGTGCCCACCTGTAGAACATAGGAATATTTTTCAAGATACAAGTTTTGGTAATCACGCACCCACCAGTAGAACAAGGGAATACTTTTCTTGTAAGAAGTTTTGGTAATCAAGCGCCTACCTGTAGAACTAGGGAATACTTTTCAAGATTTAAGTTTTGGTAATCAGGCGCCCACCTGTAGAACAAGGGAATACTTTTCAAGTTGTGGGTTTTGGTAATCAGGCGTCCACCTGTAGAACAATGGAATATTTTTCAAGATATAAGTTTTGGTAATCAGGTGCCGACCTGTAGAATAAGGGAATACTTTACAAGTTGCAAGTTTTGGTAATCAGGCGCCCACCTATAGAATTACGGAATACTTTTCAAGATGCATGTTTTGGTAATCAGGCGCCCACCTATAGAACAAGGGAATACTTTTCAAGTTACAAGTTTTGGTAATCAAGCGCCCGCCGGTAGAACAATGGAGATACTTTTCAAGTTGAAAGTTATGGTATGCAGACGCCCACCTGTATAGCAAGGGAATATCTTCCAAGATGCAAGTTTTGGTAATCAGACGCCCACCTCTAGAACAAGCGAATATTTTTCAAGTTGCAAAATTTGGTAATCAGACGTCCACCTGTAGAATAAGGGAATACTTTTCATGTTGCAATGTTTGGTAATCAGGCGCCCACTTGTACAATAATGGAATATTTTTCAAGATGCAAGTTTTGATAATCAGGTGCCCACCTGTAGAACAAGGGAATATTTTCCAATATGCAAATCTTGGTAATTAGGCGCCCACCTGTAGAACAAGGGAATAATTTTCAAGTTGCAAGTTTTGGTAATCAGGCGCCCATCTGCAGAACAAGGGAGTATATTTCAAAATTCAAGTTTTGGTAATTAGGAGCCCCCCTGTAGAACAAGGGAATATTTTTTAAAATTCAAGTTTATGTAATTAGGTGCCCACCTGTAGAACAAGGGAATGCTTTTCAAGATGCAAGTTTTTGTAATTAGGCGCCCACCGGTAGAATAAGGGAATACTTTTAAAGTTGCAAGTGTTGGTAATCAGGAGCCCACCTGTAGAACAAGAGAATATTTTTCAAGTTGTAAGTTTTGGTAAACAGGCCTCCACCTATAGAACAAGGGAATAATTTTATAGACTCAAGTATTGGTAATCAGACGCCCACCTGGAGAACAAGGGAATACTTTTTAAGTTGCAAGTTTTGGTAATCAGGCGCCCACCTGGAGAACAAGGGAATATTTTTTACTTTGCAAGTTTTGGTAATCAGGCGCCCACCTGTAGAACAAGGGAATATTTTTCAAAATTAAAGTTTTGGTAATCAGGCGCCCACCTGTAGAACAAGGGAATATTTTTCAAGTTGCAAGTTTAGGTAATAAGGCGCGCACCTGTAGAACAAGGGAATACTTTTCAAGTTGCAAGTTTTGGTAATCTGGCGCCCACCTGTATAGCAAGAGAATATCTTTCAAGATAAAAGTTTGGGTAATGAGGCGCCCACCTGTAGAACAAGGGAATATTTTTCAAGTTACAAGTTTTGGTAATCGGGCGTCCACCTGTAGAACAAGGGAATATTTTTCAAGTCGCAAGTTTTGGTACTCAGCCGCTCACCTGGTGAACAAGGGAATATTTTTCAAGTTGCAAGTTTTGGTAATCAGGTGCCCACCTTTAGAACAAGGGAAAATTATTCAAGATGCAAGTTTTGGTAATCAGGTGCCCACCTGTAGAACATAGGACTATTTTTCAAGATGCAAGTTTTGGTAATCACGCACCCACCAGTAGAACAAGGGAATACTTTTCTTGTAAGAAGTTTTGGTAATCAAGCGCCTACCTGTAGAACAAGGGAATACTTTTCAAGATGCAAGTTTTGGTAATCAGGCTCCCACCTGTAGAACAAGGGAATACTTTTCAAGTTGCGGGTTTTGGTAATCAGGCGTCCACCTGTAGAACAATGGAATATTTTCAAGATATAAGTTTTGGTAATCAGGTGCCCACCTGTAGAATAAGGGAATACTTTACAAGTTGCAAGTTTTGGTAATCAGGCGCCCACCTATAGAATAACGGAATACTTTTCAAGATGCAAGTTTTGGTGATCAGGCGCCCACCTGTAGAACAAGGGAATACTTTTCAAGTTGCAAGTTTTTGTAATCAAGCGCCCGCCTGTAGAACAAGGGAGATACTTTTCAAGTTGAAAGTTATGGTATGCAGATGCCCACCTGTACAGCAAGGGAATATCTTCCAAGATGCAAGTTTTTTTAATCAGACGCCCACCTTTAGAACAAGCGAATATTTTTCAAGTTGCAAAATTTGGTAATCAGACGTCCACCTGTAGAACAAGGGAATACTTTTCATGTTGCAATGTTTGGTAATCAGGCGCCCACTTGTACAATAATGGAATATTTTTCAAGATGCAAGTTTTGGTAATCAGGTGCCCACCTGTAGAACAAGGGAATATTTTCCAATATGCGAGTTTTGGTAATTAGGCGCCCACCTGTAGATCAAGGGAATAATTTGTTGGAAACACGTTCTCAAGGCATTATACTAAACGTGTGTTCATATTTGTAAGTTTTGATGAATGACAAACTATGTGCAAATTGACATATGACGAGGTCCAAGCACAAGCGCAAAATTGATATATAACGAGATTCAAGCACAAGACAAAGATCGAGATTAAGTTTTATATGAGTCGGTATTTAATTGTGATCTTGATCCGACAACTTAAACTCAAGACTTGGCTTCTCTCGTAAAAATATTTTTAACAAATCATGCATATTTAATTTAGAGCAAAATGATTTTAAATAATGCATATTTACGTTTGTCAAAATGATTTTTTATGTACTTATGATAATCGATTATGTTTAAGTCAGCTGCTTGACAATCGATTGTGAACTTATGACAATCGATTGTGTTAAGGCAGTGAGCATCAGATATTTCAAATCTGCATGACAATCGATTGTGAACCTTATGACAATCGATTGTGATGAGGGAGTGTCCATCAAAGTTTTTCAAAGCTCAAAATAATCGATTGTGAAGCTAATGACAATCGATTGTGAAGAGACAGTGTCCATCAGATTTTTCAAAGTCACAAAATAATCGATTGTGAACTTATGACAATCGATTGTGTTGAGGCAGTGTCTTCCAGACTTTTTCAAAGTTATTAAATAATCGATTGTGAACCTATAACAATCGATTGTCAAGAGGCAGTGTCTCAATTGATTTTTCAAGACTGATATATAATCGATTGTTAACTTAATATAATCGATTGTATAACTGACCGTTGCCAAAATGTTTTCAAATACCGTCAGGTAATCGATTATTGATTTCCTATAATCGTTTGTTTCAATTAAAATCTGGAAAGGATTTTTTGAACGTTGCTGAGTAATCGATTGTAGATTTCTGACAATCGATTGTTTTAAGTAAAATCTGGAAATGATTTTTTGAACGTTGCCAGTAATCGATTATTGATCTTAGATAACCGATTGTTATACGTAAAATCTGGGATTGATTTTTGGAAGAACTGGCAAACAATCGATTGTGGTAATTTGACAATCGATTGTCACAGAGTAAAATCAGCAATTCTTAATTGGCAATTGGGCAACGGTAATACAAAGTTTTTCAACTATAAATACAGCTTCAATTCAGTCTTCTAAACACAACAACTGATCATACAAATTGCTAAAGCTTGCATACTTTATTGCTTATCATTTTATATTCATTACATAAGCTTTTGAGAGCCAAATTCTTGTCGAAAGTTGTTGCGATCTTGAGCGTATTCTTTTTACTCATATCTACTCTTAAAGGAGTGTCTTGTTTGAGTGCTAAGTGTTTTTGTACACTTAAAGGGAAGTGTTAGTCCCTTGTGTTGTAAGAAGGAACTTGTGTTTCCTTGGTTGAAGTCTTGGAGTGTTGTATCTCCGAGCAAAGGTTGTTGAGGCTTGTGTCCTCAAGTTGTAACGGTTTGTTGAGCACCCGTAAGTTTAACAAGTTAGTGGAAATCTCGAGAGAGTCTCTCGGGGACTAGACTAGCAACGGGTTGTGGTGAACCAGGATACATCGGTGCGTTTGTTCTAAATTATTTACTTATCGCACTTATCTAATTCCTACAATTTTTAAATTCCGCAAGTTTAAGCTAATTTTTGTTATAACACTATTCACCCCCCCTCTAGCGTTAAGCGTATTATCTAACATAATTTTCAAGTTGCAAGTTTTGGTAATCAGGCGCCCATCTGCAGAACAAGGGAGTATATTTCAAAATTCAAGTTTTGGTAATCAGGAGCCCGCCTGTAGAACAAGGGAATGTTTTTCAAAATTCAAGTTTATGTAATTAGGTGCCCACCTGTAGAACAAGGGAATGCTTTTCAAGATGCAAGTTTTTGTAATTAGGCGCCCACCGGTAGAATAAGGGAATACTTTTAAAGTTGCAAGTGTTGGTAATCAGGAGCCCACCTGTAGAACAAGAGAATATTTTTCAAGTTGTAAGTTTTGGTAATCAGGCCCCCACCTATAGAACAAGGAAATAATTTTTTAGACTCAAGTTTTGGTAATCAGGCGCCCACCTGGAGAACAAAGGAATACTTTTTAAGTTGCAAGTTTTGGTAATCGGGCGCCCACCTGGAGAACAAGGAAATATTTTTTACGTTGCAAGTTTTGGTAATCAGGCGCCCACCTGTAGAACAAGGGAATATTTTTCAAGATGCATGTTTTGGTAATCAGGAACCCACCTGTAGAACAAGGGAATACTTTTCAAGTTGGAAGTTTTGGTAATCAAGCGCCTTCCCGTAGAACAATGGAATACTTTTCAAGATTCAAGTTTTAGTAATCAGGAGCCCACAGGTAGAACAAGGGAATACTTTTCAAGTTAGCAAGTTTTGGTAATCAGGCACTCACCTGTAGAACAAGGGAATATTTTTCAAGATGTAAGTTTTGGTAATCAGGCGCCTACCTGTAGAAGAAGGGAATACTTTCAAGTTGCAAGTTTTGGAAATCAGGCGTCCACCTGTAGAACAACGGAATACTTTTCATGATGCAAGTTTTGGTAATCATGTGCCCACATGTAGAACAAGGGAATAATTTTCATGTTGAAAGTTTTGGTAATCAGGCGTCCACCTGTAGAACAAGGGAATACTTTTCAAGTTGCAAGTTTTGGTAATCTGGGGCCCACCTGTATAGCAAGGGAATAACTTTCAAGATGCAAGTTTGTGTAATGAGGCGCCCACCTGCAGAACAAGGGAATATGTTTCAAGTTGCAAGTTTTGGTAATCAGGAGCCCACCTGTAGAAAAAGGGAATACTTTTCAAGTTGCATGTTTTGGTAATCTGGCGCCCACCTGTATAGTAAAGGAATATCATTCAAGATACAAGTTTGCGTAATGAGGCGTCCACCTATAGAAAAAGGGAATATTTTCCATGTTACAAGTTTTTGTAATCAGGCGTCCACCTGTAGAACAAGGGAATACTTTTCAAGTTGCAAGTTTTGGTAATCAGGCGCATGTCACACCTCTTTTTTATCGCCTATATATGGTTACCCCAAAAGACGACATGTGCATAAGAGTTTTTCCGATTAAAGTGACATTAATTGAAATGGGATTAATTATTTATTTCCGGAGTCGCCACTTGGGATACGTTTGGATTTTTGTGTCCCAAGTCACAGGTTTATTTAGAATCCCAAATCGAGGAAATTTCGACTACCCAATTGGAGTCTGCGAACCAGAAATTCTTAAGTAAGGAATTCCGCTGACCCGAGGGATGGTGTTAGGCACCCTCCGATCCCGTGGTTGTAGGGCGGTCGCCTAAACTCAATATAAGTGGCTAAATTATGGTTTGCTATACCTGTTAATCTGTAATTTTAGATTATTAACCGCTTTTAACATCTTTTAGGAAAATTTGCAATGTTATTAAAACACGTCGCAAATCGCGTCACATAAATGCACACGCAATTTTAGACATATTTTAATTCCATTGACAATATGATTTGGGTCACATAAATGCGCACCCAAATTTAGGAAGGTATTTTTATTCAATACGCGCCTATAGCAACTACGTCTTTGACATTCGTGGGAAGACCATGAAATTTTCTAAACGACACTTCCTATTTTGTATGTGTTCTAACGAACTAAGGAGCCATCACATAGTATTTTCTTGAATTAATACGACTCACTTTAATTTACAAGGATATATTAACACATGCTAAATCCTCTACTTTTGCGGGTGCTTAAATGCAATAATTGTTTTGATGTATAGACTGTATACGGGAAAACATTATGTGCACCTTAGCCTCATTCATGGATAATTGCACATACTGTTTCAGATTTGGGCCAGCCCAAGAGCACATATTGTTTTTCTGCGACTGGCAGCTATTGCGACTGGCCTGGGATTTTAATCACTCAGCCCAGAAAATGTGTTGAATTACAACATTTGGGTACATACTGTGCCTCGCGAATGAGCACAGTGTTGATTTGGACAAAAAAATCAAATTCTCAGTAACCATTTTGGTTCAAAATTATATACAAAGTTGAATATCTACACACTCATAGAGACAATATTAACAATCATTCTGTATATATATGTCAAACTTTAACATTAGATCTAAATCAACTGATTCATATACTCATCAGTACGAGTATATGAATCCAATTTTTCAAAATTCGATTATGACTTTAATCACAGCTTATAGATTTCAAACAAACCTGGATATTGTGTTGAAATCTAACGAATTAAACATTACATAGTATTTGGATATTATCAGCTATTCATGCTTAAAATAAGAGTTTGAATGCCCGGATTATTACAAATAAATCAGTCTCTAGAGTTCAGTTATTACAGAATGAGACAATCCAAACTTCAATTACAACATAATGACTATCATTTCACTACAGCTATATCAAAAACTGAATAAGGGGAAAACATGGAAAGGGTTAAGAATGAAATATGGAACTCAGATCTGCACATTCATGAATACTTTATACTTGAGCTTCAAATAACAATGGACATTGGAAGTTACCTATAATTCAGCAGAAAACAAGCCTAAAAGTAAATGTAATGAACAAGCAAAGCAATCAACAACCAAATACACAGTGGATCCAGAACTTCAGCAGAGCTTTTAGAGAATGAAATCTTCAGAAAATGATTCAAACATCACTAATGGTATTTTTGCAGATATAGGAATAAGTATTTCAGCTCTAGTATTCAAAGAGAAGGTTCCGGATCCATTAAAAAAATGCCCAGGGGGGTTTCTTTTATAGTAGAGCCTTCGGGCATCAGGTTTTCCTCTTGTTTTCCTTTTATTCCTTACTCAAATTTGCACTTTGCCTAAATGGTCCTTCAATTCTATACTTGTGCCTCAAGTTTGAGGCAGGGATTGTGTTTTAGTCCTTGCTAGAAGGTTCTAAGGAATTACTATCAGGTTTTTTTAATAGGTTGATTTCACTCTTATACCCTCACTTCCTTTCCTAATTACTCCCCCCCTATAGTTTTGACCTTAGTCAGTTCCTTGACCCTAGTTTAGTTATAATTGACCCTGGTCAACCAAACTTGGGTAACCTTTTAATCTTAGACGAACAAGCTCATGAAAGTTTTGAATTAGCCAAAATTATCAAGGTTCAACACAGATACCTTAATATAGACTTCCACATCCAAACATTATACAGAACTATCAATATAAAGGGCTAGAAGAATGAATACATTTATCAACACTTAATTTTCAGAAATGGCTCAATCAAAATGCTTCAGAAATACATAAAAACGAGAAGCACACAGCAATGGGTGAGTATTTAGTTCAGGAATCATCTTAGTAAGCAAGTAAAGGATACGACTGAACAATTAAAGGTCCCAACCCCCAAATCATCTTAAACCAACATCAATACTGAAAATTAAAAGTCATTATGGCAATCAAATACTTAGGGGCGAACCAGAAATCATAGAATCAGAAGATGGATGTCAATTAATCCCTAAAAATCACATCACTGAAGAATAAACTAGACTAGGTTTTCCATATTCAAGAGACTAATGCTAGCAAGATATCACACTACTCAGGAGATGAAAGAATTTTAGAGTATTGACAAACAACAGCACATGACAATTTAAACCTACTTCAGGCGAGACTATGGATAAACAAGAAATTATTTAAAGAAGTTGGTCAATCTAAGAGTTAAATAGAAGATAAACTACTTAGGAAAATATATACAGAATAGACCAAGTAATCAGGCAACTATATACAGAAGAGGCAGAGTACTTAGCTTCTTATTCTTGTTCCCATTTAAACCCTTTCAATCAACTCTTGACCCCTTCCACAGGGTTTCGAACCTCCATATAACCGGTATTAAGAGTTCAAGGAGGCTTTCATGGTTCTGAGACCTCAGGTGGTCTCACATTGGGATTTACTCAATGGTTGAGGATGTTTGGGACTTATGGGTGGTATGGTTGGTGACAGGAAGGACCAAGGACTTACTAGGAGGAGTTAGATCCATTTCCGATGTGCTTTTAGATTTAGGGTTAGGCTTCAATTGAAATTTGAAAGGTTTTAGGTAGATTCGAGAGAGGTGACTTACACGGTTGGAACGAGGAGATTTAGGTGCTTTAGGGGTGTAAATTTGGAGGACTTTGGGATAGGGTCGCCAGAGGTACGGATTCCGACGACCTTTCTAAGAATATTTGAGATGATGAGAGGGGATTTGAAGGGCGTGGGATGCAGGAAAGGGAAGGGGGTATCCTAATGGTTCTATGGTGTAAAGATGGAAGGGTTTGGAACAAGGTCGCCGGAGACGGTGGTTCTGACAAC